>JAIEZT010000021.1:25658821-25973821 GCA_019594935.1 Periophthalmus modestus | reverse complement strand
AATGTGTAAAAGAGGCACTAAACTTGTACTGATCAAATTATACTGTTGGATCAGATTCTTCAATTCAACCACAACACTGTCTGATAGAGAAAGGTTAGAAGTTAAAATTAGTGATTAGTAGTCAGTATCTATGTATCTAAAATTGCACTCTGTATACTGAATATTGGATAGCACATGTACAATTCTCATTCTCACAGCACAGTTAATGGTATTTGCATTACTCCTTTTGTGAATAATGCATACCGCTGTGTGAAACAGGAAGTGTGTGGTTTGGGGGGGGGAAAAAACCCCCCAAAAAAAACAGAAAGCCATATTCTTCCCCTCATATATGTCAGTCCACCCACCCATAACAACAGGTTACAACATTAAGATTATGACAATTAAAAATGCAACATGACCACAGCTAATGTTTTTTGTTTTTTTTTACTGTTAACTTTTTTTTTTTTTTTTTTCATTCAAATAAAAAAGAGAGGGCAGGCCATATTCAACCATGCAAAAGTGGAAAAACAAAAAGAGCATTATCAAGAGCTGCAAGAATAAAACTTAATTTAAATAGAATTACAAGAATACATTTCAGTTTTCTATTGCTAATACTGTTGACTCTAGCCATGCTTCCTCTGTGTTGCATAACTACCACATGTGTTTCCCTGTACCGTTGGAGATGACATGAGACTTGTTGGCTGGGCAGAAGCAGAGGTTGTGGAGGGTGAGTAATGCGTGGTGTCTCTGTGAAGCCAGGTCCGCCAGTGTGTCAAAGCTCCGGTCAGTCTGAGGATGCTCTGCTGCCCGTCCTCCCACACAGACAGACTCAGCATTAACTTCAGCCATAGAGCCAGCACACCCCCAGAGCCAACCGAAGACTTAACAGATGCTTTAGGTACAGGCAAGGACAAGAAGCCTTGAAGGAAATTATTCTGTCAAAAATAAGAGATAGGGGTGTCACACTAGCTGATCATTGAGACAGAATAGACAGCTCAATGTAAGTGTGAAGTTGTGATACAGCACAAGTGTTAAACATGCCATTTATAGCCCTACCTTGTGATCAGCATTAACTTCTCCCAAATCACACATTTTTTGAACGGTAAAAGTTTCCAGAGTTAAAATTCACCAGTCCCCCAGAGTGTGGCAGAGTGTAGTACCTTTTGAAGGAGACCCCTGCAGTCCCGGGATATGGACAGGTTTGTGAGGAGGTAGAAGGCCAGTTTCTGGATAGAGCTGTTGTCAGGGGCAACCCCCGAGGCCAGTTTGATGATGAAGTGCATCAGAGAGCTCCCCGAAGAGCCTTTAGATCCCGGGACAACCCCAGGACCACTACCACAAAGAGAACTGCATGCTGGGAAACAGACAGACAACAGGCTGAATCCTAATGCAACAAAATTATCACAGAAAGTCCTACAATAATAGTCTTCTCAAGATAATTACTATATCGACTTATTGTTTTATAAATGTCAGATGGAACAATAATTTTTGGGGTATATTTATGGTATGTACTTTTTCTTTGCACTAGAGATCCATAGACTGCATTGTTAAACCACTGACTTTCATCTGTAACTTGTCTATGCAATCAGGTGTGTTCCCAGAAACAAATAAAAACAACCAAAGTAATTCCCCTCTTCAAGCAAGGTGACAGACACAAATTTAACAACTTTCAACCTATATCACTACTCTAACATAAATTTATTTGATAACCAGTATGGATTCAGACCTCAAAGAGCTACGAACTTGGCTGTAATAGAGCTGATGGAGAAAATTATTAATGCAACTGAGAAACAATATACAATCGGCATGTTTATTGACTTGCGAAAAGCTTTGACACCATAAATCATGAACTCCTCCTATCGAAAGTATATAACTATGGAATCAGAGGACCAGTGCACATAAGGCTTACTAGCTACATCATCAGCAGACAATATGTACATTTTAATGGGCAAAATTCAGAATGTAAAATGGTGAAATGTGGAGTTCCTCAAGTGTCCGTTTTAGGGCCATTTTTTTTTAATTTTGTTTATTAATGATTTATATGAGTCTTCAAAAAAAAGGAAATAGAATGGAGTAAAAGAAACCAGAAAAGAAGAAATGGCAAAAGTCAGGCTTTGGTTAAATGAAAATAAGTTAGTTTCTTTGTTTTTTCCCAATTTAAAACTATGAAAATGTGACAATAACTATTGATTATTGTGTTAGCATAGACAGAGTAAGCTCGATAAAATTCTTGGGAATAATTTTGGATGAAAAAAAAATATTAGAAGACTCATGCAGACTACATAAAAAGAAAGTTCAGTAAAAATATTGGTATATTACATAAAGTAAAAGATTTGGTAGATTGTAAATCACTTCCTATGTTGTATTGCTCATTAATTCTCCCATATTTCCATCCATCCATATTTTAGCTACTGCTCAGAGGTTTGGGGCAATGCTTATCCAAGGACCATAAAACCTTTGTTTATGCAGCAAAAAAAAGCAACAGAATAGAAAAGAAAGAGCAATGAGAATCAAAGAGAATCAACAAAAGGGCTTTAGAGATCACACCAATCATTTGTTTGTCAAGTCTAATCAACTAAAGTTTAAAAGACTTAGTTGATCTTAAGGTTTGATTAGTTATGTGGAGAGCCAAACAAAGAAATTTACCAGAAGCTGTGCAAAACCTTTTTACATTTGTTTCGGAGGACTGTGACCGTAGGAGACATGTGGCTCATTGGTGACTTGGTTAGGGTGGGGAACGATTATGAAAGAAATGTTTATTTTAATAATCTGTGAAAGTAGCAGTTTACAAGACTTTTCTTCTTCTTGTTCCTTTTGTTCATGCCAATAATGTCAAGGCACATAAATCTTGTATTATGTTAATTGTCTGCTTATTTTGTTTTTGACTCTTTAAATTGATTCTAACAAAATAGAAAGGCAAGAGCAATACATACATTTTAAAAAGTGAATATTTTTTTGGCAATATGATAAGATTTTAGCTGTAGAAGGTTGAATAAATATCTTCTATGACTTATTACATTATTATTATTATTATTATAGTGTTTCATTCAGCTATATATTTATTCCAGTTTGTGTTTTTTTTATTAACTATACTGCACATTTAGAATAGTGTCTTTGTGGATAAACCTGCTTTAGAGTTATTATGTCTGTGGCATAAATTAGCTTCAATATTATCATTCATCTTCTATATTCACTTCAGCATTATATTGCTCTTCAAAATGTGTTATCATGACAGGCCTACACAATACACATATTATCTGGTATAACAAACTCCTCTCATCTCAAATGAGGCTGAATTGACTGTCAAACTTATCGTGATCTATTTTCACTAAAACAAATTAGAAAAAATGACTTCAATAATTATTTCCTGAACACGAACACCATCTTTTTGTGCCATTTAACCCAAAAATGTCTGAATAAGAATTAACTTTGACTTAACTTAGACCCTTTGACTATCAAGTTCATGACAGTTTAGTGTGGGATGACCTTTTCAGAAATACAAAAGTTTGACAGTAATGAGATCACCAGAGTGTAATCAGTTTTATTTAAAGAAATGATACAGCCCTCTCATATTGCTGGCTTGTATATGCTTTACTCACTGATGTAAACAGCAAATACCAAGTCTCGGTAGGCTTCACATTTCGTCAACATAACTGACATGACTAATTACTGCGGCATGGTTTACACTGAAAATACAAAAATCAACAAGAAGCTAAGAGAGAGCAGCGTGACCACCCTCCGTCTGATGCTGATTGATGGGGCATATTGGAAAACATGACAGCTCGTTGCCAGTGTTAATCCTTGAATGGAAACATACAGCAACAGGCCGACGCTAATGTTAGCCTGAGGTTATCTCAATATCTGTCCACACTGCTCTCACTCAGCTGACAAGAAGAGCTGCTTAATGATGAGTGTTACTTCAAACTGAATCAATTTCACTCAGCTTAAGATTTCATATTCTGTTAGTAATTATATACGGCAAATACGCGTTTTTATTATTCTAGATTGTTGATTTGCAAATTGTATTGTCTCAGGAGTTTCATCCAATGTCCCAGCCAAGTTGCTTATATTCTTGCCATAATCTGGTACAATTCTCGTCATAATCTACTCTGAGACCAAATTGTACCCATCCACTAGCAGTTGTCTTTAATAGTCCTGCCTACTGAACTTATTCCACCCTGCCCACTTCTTCCTCTAAATGCGCCCAAACCATGCTTTCTCTGTGGTGGCACTTCTGGTTAAGCAGGAATCCCAATAATTTCAATGTAGAATTTTGAGAAAAGTTTCAACTCAAAAATATATAAATATACAAAGTAGGATGATTTTGTAAAATGTTCACTGTTCATGTGCACCAACAAGTCAACAATGTGCCAATCCCTGGGAGGCTTTAAAAGAGACAGAACTATTTGCTGTCAAGATCGGCAGCCCCATGCAAAATAACACAACCCCAATGACGATGGCGGTGCCCAATGAATAGGCATAAGTCATAATAAGCTATCCCAAGGCTCTGAATGGTAGTGAACAAAATATTAGTCTATGTGTTTTCCAATCCTGCCTGAAATATATCTTTTGTCTGTAGATTCAAGTTGAGGGTCCCCTCTAAACCAAACAGTATTTTACCAAACCTACATAATAAAATGTCTCTTAGCTACACTGAGTTAGAACAGTGTAAACAGCCTATGGATAAAACAGACCTAAAATGAAACGTTCAGAGAAAATACAGCCATCCCTGGAGACTAAACACCAGCCGCAGGGTAGATGGTGTAATGCTGGCTTCATGCTGTCTGAAAACAACCTGCTGTTTGGTTAACCTTCGGGGAAATGGGGCACTGAATTCTGGCACTTCAGAGATAGTGGAGCTTAAGGGGTTCAATAATGTTAGTGAGTTTAGATCCGAGCTCACACACCCACTGAGGAGCCACTGCCAATCAAACACATTCACACACACATAGTCGAGTATACAACTTCCTCTGATGAAAGCACAAACAGACATCAAAAACATCAGGTTTATCTAAATTAAATCTGGCCCTATATAGTTTTTTTTTTCTCCATGAATTCTAAGCATTTTCAACATTTCTAGACAATTCTACAATTTCTCTGGCAATAGAGATGCTCAGTGTAACCACATCATCTGCCTTTGTTTTGACAGTTGTTCCCACACAAACCGCGAGACAAGCATGCAGCCTCAGCCCTGGATCCTGACACTGTCCCTATTGTGAGAAGGCAGAGCTGGACAGTTGTACAGTGGTCAGGAGAGAGGACAATGCGCCTCTGAATGCAAAGTTTGTGTGACTCCAGATAACTATAGACAAGAGGGAATGGGCCGGCACGGACCAGGCACAGTGCATGTTAAAATACAGACTAACTGTATATAAGACAGTAAACATGCCCACTGACCTGTGGTGAACTTGGCTGTATAGACACACAGCAGATCTAGGACCGCCTCCAGAGCAGGGTCGTCCAGTAGGAGCCAAGGCCAAAGAGAGCATAGGGCCAGAGTAAGGCGCGCGTCTGTGGCTATAGTCTGCACATTCAAATGCAAATAGACATACAATTTATTCTCTTCCACACACAGTAAAAGCACTTGAATAACAGTTTGGTTTCATACATAATTATGATCTGTTCAAATAATCACATTCCAGCAGTTGAGAGCCAAATTTACACAGCACACAAAAAGCAACTACCAAAAGAAATATTATAACAGATGCAGTGTGCAGAACTAACATTGTTCTGTGTTAGGATGTAGAAACAAAGCCAACTACTGTAACAAAAATGTGAAGTGTTGGTAAGAACTGTATAAAATATACCCTGTTCAAATTAAATATTTATTGTACAATAATTTATTGTATAATAATAATAATAATATACATATACACACACACACACACACCTACTACTACTGGGGAGCTAACAATATCTCAAGTTACTTATCTATTTAATAGAGACAAGTCACATACTACAACATTTATAGCCAAGACTAATTGACTTTATGATTTAACAATATACAAAGGCAAATGCAGGTGTTCACTGATGGTTTATCAGTGATTACATGTCTGACCACTCTTTAAGACATGTTTAAGTTAAGCTGTGATTGTAGTAAAAGGTTTTGAATTAGTAGGGGCATGCTGTGTATCTTAAATTGACACTTCCAAAATGAGCCTAGCAACAGAATGATCCTATTGTAAGTACAGCCAAAAACATTTAGGTGAGTCTCATTTACAGCAATAGCACCAACTCTCTTAGGGACCATTAAAAAACAATTAGGAGCAGGGAATTAAAAAGCAGACATATAGAGGCTCACTTTGCATTCGTCATTGCAGTAAAGAGCACTTTGTAGAATCTCAACCATCAGCTTGACTTCTTTCAAATAGCCATCCTCCTGAAAACAAAACAAACCAATGACTTACCTTCAACAGATAGAAACAGTGAGAGATGTATGTTGAGAGCCAAAAATGTGCTAAAAATATTTATTCAAACTCTCCGCCGTGTTGATACCAGATTGTTATTTTATCCAGTGAGAACATCCACATTTGGTGCAAAGTTTAGACTGGTTTTGCTCACCTTCTTGCGGTGGGACATCCTGCCAGGTCGAGCTGATTCCAGGTTCAGCTGAGAATAAATCTGTTTCAGTTGCTCCACACAGCTGTCAATTAGTCCAGCTGTAAAACATAACTATTATTGTAATATAGTATATTTTCATTATAATAGCAATATTGAAACACTGTTCTAAAGGGGAAATGAACACAAAAGTTAGATTCAGTGCTAACTAAAGCAAAGCACAGTAAATTCAAAGTATTGTTTAAGGTACCACATATTCGAAAGCCCACTTTCCTTGTTAGTCTAAGACATTGTTTGTGGGATGTACTTTTTACCTTTGGCTGCATAGTCCTGAGCTGTGGGACTACAGGCAGTAGTGTCATCAGAGCTCTGGCTGTGGGCTTCTTCAGAGGGTCCAGAAATGTCCTCTTCTCAAAACTCTGGTGTATGGTGACAGATGATGTGATTTAAGTCATAAATCAAATTAAGGAAGGTTTAATGTCAGAGTGCTGCCCCCTACCTGTAGAAGGAGGTCACACAGCTGCTCACTCGAAGGACCACACAAGACTTCAGACAGAGCAGAGGTGGGGTTTTGGTCTTCTGTGTCTCGTTTCTTTGTCTCTTCAGTTAAAACTGTGCTGACAAACAGTAGGGCCACAGTATGGAGGGAGCTGTCTGAGGCCTTCTCACTCATACACATGGATAATGTGCCTGCAACAACAAAAATACTTTGTCATAAGGAAAGGAATGCATTTTGATGCAGGACATTGCACATGTAAGAAAAGGGCCCTATTGTTTTTATACATTTCATACCAATAGGCCTGTGACAATAATTACTATATCAGCTCAGCGTTAATAAAAGATACATAGAACAATCCTTTTTAGAGGTCAATATTATCATGGGTAGTTTTTCCTTCTACTAGTGGGGAACCTTTTGCCATTTTTTGATACCAAAATAAGATTTGAGCTGTAAACGGTTGAGTAAATAACTTGACTCATTTAAAGATACAAACTATTTAGTTAACTGTTTAATTTATCTATTTACTGCAGTCCATGTTTTAACAGTACTGTACATTTACAAAAGTGGCATAAAGTACTCCAGTATTACAGTTCATCGCCTATATTTCATTCAGCAATATATCATACTTCATAATGTGTTATTGTAAAAGGCTTATATAATAACATCATATTTATATACATTCTCCTTAAAATATTAAAATATTCAATACTGAATTTGTGTGTGACAATGTCTACCTACCTGTAAAAGTGCGCCAGCGTCTTGCCAGCGCCGCAGAGCAGATGGGTAAGCTGCCGAGCTGTCCCTCCTCACCAGAAGAGCCAGGAGCATAAACACATCGGCCCAGCACACTCGCACTGTGTCCTGTGAACCTGGGTCTGAACAGGAAAACATGAGGCAGAGGGTTGGGGACAACAGACACAAACAAAAACCAATAAAATAGAAAAATACAATTGCTTGAAGATTTCAAAATGTGTATTGTTGTGACAGGCCTAGCTCAGTGATGTAGAAATAAGATTCCGGATATAAAGCCTACTGCCAAGACCAATGAGAGGAATTATGAAGTATTGTTCAAAGTATCAAAAATCAGATACTAATTGATACTAAAATTAGAATCAAAACGAGATACTAACGTAAACAAATATTGATATGAGAAAAAAAAAAAAAAAAATCACATCACTAGCTCAAATTTGACCTTGAGTTTTA
The DNA here is from genome assembly GCA_019594935.1 of Periophthalmus modestus. Lineage (NCBI taxonomy): Eukaryota > Metazoa > Chordata > Actinopteri > Gobiiformes > Gobiidae > Periophthalmus > Periophthalmus modestus. The sequence continues at coordinate 25,965,582 of JAIEZT010000021.1, read as the reverse complement.
TCAGAACAAGTAGTAGTAAGACCACATGGTATAATTAACAATTATGATTATTTTGTGTTGAAAATTACATAATTGTATAAAAAATATAAAAATCAGTATTGAGTTTTGAGTCTATACTTTAGTATTGAAATGGAGTTTTAAATTTTAGTATTGTGATAACACTATTATGAATGTAATGAAAAAGAACAAATTAAGTTAGCTGTGAAAAGAAGAGGATGCAGAGAAGAGGGTTAGACAGAGCACAAGTTTACAATCATGACATTTTAAAAAACAGTTTTTAAATCAGAAGAAGGTAGTTCAACGTTACAATACCAACACTCTAAGTTATTTTCTGACCTAGACCTCTAGTATCCAGTGTAAGCATAGCCACGAGAGAAGCCAACAGCTGTTTCATGAAGTCCATTTGCCCCACAGGCTCTTGACTGACTGTGACACAGGACTGCAGCAGCTTTGAGAAAGCAGACAGGAACTGAAGGAGGGTCACCAGCTGAAATTATGCAAACCCCAAGCAAACAAGATACTTTTTGTTAAATCCAAAAAAGGTTGAATTTAAAAGCATATTAAGATACAAAACTGCTCCAACTTAGCTCAGACAGGATTTACTTTTAATAAAAATCTTGTTAAGTATTCCGCCTACACTAAAAACCTAGAGGTGCCGCAGACGGCCCAACAGTGCGGCACCGGCCCACGTTTGAGGTAATTCATAACAAAGTCTAATTATTCAAAGCTGTTCCTCACCTGGCTCCTGATGTCTGCTCGCTCTCCTGGTAAAATGCAGGGATCCTTCAGGTCATTCACACACTTTTCAATGAGCTTACTGTCCAGCACACTAAAAACAAAAATATGATGCAAAAATCACAATAAAAGCATGAGTCATCCGCTAAAAAAAAATACATTATGATTTCAAAAGTGCGTGAAACTAATCTCTGCAATTTCATAAATACAAACCATTTTTATCTATTAACATTTGACTTTCTGTTCACATGTGTTCTCATCTTCTTATTCTGGATTTCTAAAACAAATGCTACAATTGATTTGCATTTGTTGAGGACACGGCCTCTTACCTTGCGAGCGCCTGGAGGATCTGGTTGTGTCGGAGGGCATTTAGGGTGAAATCTGGCAAGATGGACAGCAGGTTACCCAGCAGGCCGCAGTGTGCTGTCAGAAGGTCGGGAGTTACTATGGAGACGGGCCCCACAGCCGCGGGCTCGCCATGTTGGGAGTCATGGGATGAGACCGAGGCGCTGGTCTCAGTGTCGCTTTGGCCTGAGTGACACATGGATGGGAGGGAATTAGTCACTCATTGATTTTTAAGTAATTAAACAAATTGCAGACAATCCAAAACTTTATTAATTTAATTTGTTCTATTCTATATATATATATATATATATATATATATATATATATATATATATATATATATATATATATATATATATATATATAATAATATAATATATATAATATAAATAATATAATATAATATATATAATATGATATAATATATATTAAAAAATCTAGATTAAAATTATTACTGTATCAGAGCAAAGTGATAACATTTTCTTTACACACAGTGTGTCAGTCCTCGTTAAGTACTGATGTTAATGAATGTTTTCTTGGATCAACCGTATATTAAGATTAGGTCGTCAATCATACTGGTTGTACCTTGAGCCATTAATCGGCTTGTGGTGGATTCTTCTGGGACAGTCAGTGGTGACGGAGCCTTGGGAGAGTGGATTCCTGAGCCCCTTATCTACAACATGAGATTTTGTCATTTGAACTTTGAAGGTACATATTCTGTCAAAGTCGTTATTTTGTGTTTTTGCATTTAAAGCAGTCTATGGGCTAACCTCGGTGCTGGACGTGGATAGAGAGCTTGAAGGTCTCGGCGTGTGTCAACAGTGGGTTCCAGTGGGGAGATTTCCAAAACCACAGGGAATCATAGGAATCTAAAATGTGATAATAAACATACACATCAATTATCAGTTAAAAGGGTCTGCAATCTGTTTGTCTTCATGGGGATGGTAATACTTTGCTTGGAATGTTACACAATATGGCATTTAACGTATCTATCTCGCATTTACTTAATTTCACAGGTAAATTTTAAAGCTCAAAAATAACTTGCATTGTTAGCAAGGTTGCCTCTTCCCAAATTGTAATTGTAATTTGGTCTGGTGACCTCACCTGCTCGTCCCCATGTACCGGTAGATCGATCTGTTTAATGCAGTACTATGTAAAATTCCAGGAATATAAATAACATCTCCATGTAGACATGCAGGCATCAAAAACACTATTTGAAAAGTTACATAGTGCACCTTTAAGTTAGGAGCAAAACATCTGAAATACAAAGACAATACAAAAAAAGACAGTACTCTAGTCTGTAGGAGCATGAGGACAGCAGTTTAAAAGGGCTAACAGCGCACCTTGTGCAGCTCTCTCTCCGGGCTCGGTGCCATAAGCAGTCACAGTGTGAGGTTGTAGGTGAGGCGTGTACCTGCCTCTGTAACAGGAGGCTGCAGAGGAGGACACATGCTGGAAATACTGACAGTGGTAAAGCAGAGCCTGAAGCGCTGGCAGGCCCACCAGAGACACTCCAGACACTCATCGTGAACGCAGGGGTGCTAAATGGATGAAAAATAACAATAAATATGACATATTTAGTTAACATTGATACCAAAGGATAAAAACAACCAAAATATGTAGTTGTTGATCTGTTTAATCTTTCAGTATTTTATTATAGTAGTGCATCAAATAGCACAGCCACATCAGTAGTTTGACATTTTGGTGTCCTATTTCTACTTTTCACAAACATCCAGAGGGTAAACGTCAAGTCTAAAAAGATGGTTTCTCATGACATGCAGTGTTTTTTGTGGGTATTCTCCTGATACTCTTTTCATTTTGTATCTGAAAACTGCACAAAAGTATCAAAACATGTAGCTTTTTTGGTAAAATGGTCACTATGGAGAAACAAATATTTACACATTTTGAAAAGTGTCTCATGTATGAACTCATCGTGCAGGTCTAAATAAGTGTGGGCAGCTTGCAATGGAAAGAAGTGATGGAGCTGACACAAACAAAATGAAAACAGTTCATAAAAAGCTTTTTAAATGCCTGGCAGAGCGGCTGACCTGCCAGGGGGAGTCCTTGGCCTCCTCTGCGTTGGCTGGCATCGGCATCACCAGCAAATTCTGCAGGATGAATGCAGCCTGGACACACACACACAAACACATGATGAGCAGCAGGTCAAGTCGAGACTACATTAGCAACACTGCCATCTGTCTGAGTCTGGCAGGAAATACAAAAACATCTCCAACTCCTCAGTCCAAAGCTGAACATTCAAATTGTGACTGCTTTCATGTCACTTGCATTCATACATTTTTTGCAGTTGTTTGATTGTAGACTGGAATTTTCAAAACGTATAAATGCAAATTCTACATGGAAGAAATTTATTTAATTTGTGGCAAAGAACTGAATTGGGATGAGTCATTAATGTTATACCTCTCTGCGGACCATGCTGCTTTCCTGCTGATCCAAAAGGATGTTAAGCAACGTGCCCCACAGCCCTCCGCTGATGTTCTGACAGCTGGCACACAAGCCTGGCACCCAGCGGGCACCAACGATAGAGCTGCACCCAGACCCAAACTGGCACACCTCACCTGACATGACAGGAGGGGGAGGGGGTGGGTGGGCAAGATTAGGACATTTTTAAAAAGTAAAAACATTGAAAACAGACATAGAATGTAACCACAGTTTGTTCACCTCTGGATCTCGATCAACCCACAGTGGTATGAGCCAGGCCAGTCCGAGCTGAGCATTACTTGCATCTTCATTTGTCTCATTCCCCAAAGACCACTGAGAGATTACATTCTGGAAAAGGAGACATTGTTAACGCAATAGTCACAGCACGCTTTTCGTTTTTCTTTCTGAAAATACTGTTTTAAACTATTCAGAAACTCTGACACTTCTTCCCACGCAGCCGAGCGCATTGTGACACTTGCCTCGTCTTTGTTCTCAGCCATCATCTCAGAGGACAGGTGCAGCAGGCAGACAGCAGCACTTTTAGTCACTCCTTTACCCATGAAAGACATTGAGTTACCTCCCCACTCCACGTAGAATGAGGAGATCACCTACAACAAGAATAGATCATGCTGAGAATAATTAAGATAACTACATTATTGCCTTTAAAGTCCAAACATTGGCACATTTTGTTCACTTGAACCCATGAAAAAGCTACATGCGACTGAGACTAAGTATGCTACTTTCATGAGTCTTTGGGAAAATTATAAACCAAAAGTATTACAAAATCATAGAGATTTAGCTCCACACCGTTTGGAATAGTCCACTGAGACATCAGTGCAGATCACATTCAATATCAGAATGTTGAACAGAAAAGTGTGGTGTAAACAAGAGATGTTTATTTCTATTGTCAGAAGCTCAAATAAAAAGTTTGGACATGTTTGTAAGCTGAGTTATGCCGCACACCCTGCATTACACTGGGTTTTTATGGACTGTTAAACAGAAGAACAGATGGAAGCAGCAAGGTTGATTAATCTCATCACACCATCTTTGCTCTGTGGCATATCAATGCGAGTTTTACCTTTTGTGATTCTTGTCCTGTAACCATATTTTGCTTGGTTTAATTAATTCCACAGAAAGCTCTTGTTTTATTTATCTGTTCTGTTTCTCTCTAAAGATGGAACAGGAGGTCTGTAAACCCGCAGTGCACATGAGCATATGCAGACATACTGTGCAGACAGAGACTTGTCCCATGTGGAGCACAAACACACACCTCCAACAGCCCGCTCAGATACTTGGCACAGAGGGAGGTCGGGCTCGGGTCACGGCAGTGGGCGCTCCAGCCAGCCTGGGCTGTCAGGCAGACCATGCCCTGTAGCGTCCTCTCCAGACTGGGAAGGCCATAGAAACGAGGGGCATCCGAGACTCTCAGACTCTGGAGCAAACGCTCTGCCAGCTGGCTCCGGAAGGGGCCAGCCAAAGCCAAACATAGCCTGTACAGACATGAGGGAGAGAAGAGGGGAAATGAGGAAACACAGCAGAGATTAGAACTCACTTTTTCAATACCAACATATTTAATCATATTATAGCAAAAACATGCCCAAGGAAAAGGTTCAGCCCTTAACCTGTCAGTGGTGTTCTGCAGACACTGGAGTAATGTGTTGAACAAAGACGTGAGTTCCCTCTGGAGCCGCTGACTGACTTGAGTCTTCAGCTCTTCCTCCTCTTGTGGGCTCTGGCTCTCTGCTCCGAGGAGCAGATGAAAGAGGCATGCTGTATCCTGCATGAAGGATATGCGGTGGTGCTGATTTATTTCTTATTGTTTGTTTATTTAGTTTGCTGTGAGTGTTACACACACCATTATAATGAGAACTTAAATATTTTAAATGTATACATAAAGTTTAAGTTTGCTGTGGTAGAAAACTGAGAGATTAGTATTTTGCACACATCAACAATGAGAATTTTTGTTTAAGCCACACAGAGAGAGACGGGTAATACAAGTGTGGAGAGACAGATGTTCCTTAAACAGCTCAGTAATTACAGAGAAGTCTGAGCAGCGCAGCTCACCCCTACCAGGCATTCAGTCGAGTCTGTTTGAGCTGCCAGGGGAGGCCTTATTGTTTACACACACATTAATGAGAAAGCCTAGGTGAGACAGATTAAATCCTAAAAGTAGATCTCCCACCTATAGTGCTGTGATTCCTCTCCTGTGGCAAAACCATGAATGTAACATTAAAACCCATGCAGCATGTCTGTGTTGAAATTATATCTTGAGAATGAGATCTTTTTCTTTCACTATGAGGAAGAAATGGGCTCATCAGCTATTTTAATTAGTGTGTTTTGAAGAGGGAAAATTTGACCAAATTAATCTGATAAGTGTGGAACGCACATATTAACAGGCAGGAACTTTTTTATACTTTTAATAATAAAAGGCCATACCTGATTATGTAACATCTCCAGAATCCACTGGAGGTCTTGGTCTTCTTGTTCTGACATAGATCCTGGTCTAGTCTGTTTGAAATAATCATTCAGGAATTCAACAATATCCACCAGCAACTTCTTATCCTCCACACAAGCTGGGCGAACCTGGAGAAACCTACACAAAACAATGTAATTATTAAATTGTCCACCCAAAAAAAAATAAATAAATAAAAAAAAGTTTCTTGAGCATTGTACCTGGACATAGCTGCATGCCAGCTTAAACGGTGCATTGTGTCTCTACAGCTGTGCGTGGGGGCATGTGGTGGGGCCAGTCTGTCCATCAGTAAATAGAGTCTGAGGCGAGAGAGGGCAGAGGAGACTGAGGCGTGCCCAGCTGCGGTGACGATGGCCTGGACACAGTCCCTCAGAGCAGTGGGGCAGTGCATGGCCCGCAGCATATCCACCTGGGATGCACACAGCTTCAGCTCTGCTGGAAATCTGGGACAAACAAGTCATGTTTTGTAAGGCTGGTGAGAAAGCTTCTAAACAAATTAGATTATTATTTACACATCATCTACATGTCAAATAATCAGAAAACGTTTTAGGTGACAAGACATGTGATATTCTTTTAAGTACAACGTATAACCCTTATATATACTTGAAAATACTGACTCTGCAAGTAACATTATTACCTAGAAGATATTGTCGTTTCCCACAGGTAAACATTCCATAAACTGTGTAAAATAATTATAATTCTCTTGACTTCAGCTCTAATCTTTTTTGTTTGAATAAAAGTGAGTTTCAGCTGGATTGATCCATTGACGTGGTGCTTTAAGCATCCTAAATGTAATAAAGCGGGATAAACCAATTTAAGAGACAATCTCATCTTTTTGAATTAGGTCACATTAGCACAAATGGAGACAGATGAAACCACAGCGACAAGACTTGGAAACAATATGTTCAGCCTAATTCTTCCCACTTCATAAGTTACGACGCCGTTATAAGTGATTCATCTTGTTCATCAAAACTAAATCAAAAATGTTAACGGGATTTTCAAAACACAACATGCATGACAACAAGTGTTTCTTACACATCGTCTTCTCCTGAGCTATGGAATCTCTCTAAGAGGCCGTCTATCCCAGAATGCCATGCAATGTTCCAGGCCACCTGCAGGGCGTGGCGCGCAGGGGCCAGAGTCCAGAGCTGAGAGGAGGGAGGCAGGACGGAGCAGTACGGGCTCACAGCATGATGAGTGGCTGCCTGAAACGGGATGTTGTACCTAGGGCAGATTTGAACCAATAAATATAGTTTCCAATATAAACCTAACTATTAATATATACATAATATCACATTTTTATATAGCGCTTTTCTTCAAGGTACTCAATGGCGCTTTACATCCAGGAGCCACTCACTCATTCACATACACATTCAACCACCAGCGTAGACAGACACTGGAGATGAGGTGGCTTACGTGTCTTGCCCAAGACACAAAGGACAGCATTCACCTGTGGGAGCCGAAACTCGCACGGCCAACCTGTGAATCAGTGGATCTGACCGCTCAACCAATGATATTCATGTTGAGAGTGGGATTCAAATCGCCAACCTTCAGATCAGTTGACTCTCCACTAACTAAGCTACTGTTGCCCCTTAAATAATGTACACAATAATATAAGTCCAGTTACCTGCGTGTTACTGTCAGTGGTAGAGAGAAGGAGGAAATTCGGACATCTGACTTGATATATCAGACCTTAAGAAATATAGCACAAATGTCAACAAGTACAACTTTACATAAGTTTATGATTTCATAGAAATACCAGAAATTAACTCACCACATTTCAAGACTGGCAATTTCATCAAACAGCAATAGCACATCAGAACAGTCATATCACGGATGTTGCCTTTGTTTTCCTTCAGTATTAGAGATGCTATGAAAACAAATATTAAAGAGAATTTATCATAAAGTTTCCAAAAGATGAGTACAGCGCTTTTCATGACTGAATCAAATGAATTCATATGCCACACACTGGTAACAACATTGTAATCTAACAGTAGGAGACAAATTGCATCATCTGCCAATTTGGTGCATGGCAGCACTGTTAAGCACTGTGCATCAATTGGTGACTTGTCATCTTCTTCAGAGAACTTGCCCAGAGCAGGAGAGCACGTACAGAGCTGTTGTCTAATGAGATTCCTTATGAGTCTGTACCTCTGAGCAGCACGAGGAGCAGAGGGCTGCGCTGGGCCAGGCCATGTCTCACCGAGGGATCAGCAAACACCAGCTTCCTCAGTATACACACACAGGGCTCCAGCAGGCCGTCCAGGGTCTGGGGACATCAGCAACACAAGCACATGGCAGTCCAAATGTAGACTTACTCACACTGCAACGCTTTACTGATGTGTTTCAAATGAATTCGAATGAGGTGAATACGCAGGCTGAGGCAAACAACAGATATTTAACCTGGGGCCATCCAGGCATACACACTTGTTATCTGAAATGTGTTAGCTTATAAACTGTCATTCTCAATGTTTTTTTTTTTTCTTCCATCCTGATGTAGGTAGACACACAGGGCGATTACCCCAGTTAGTAGCTCCGATTCAAAGTGTTAGGATGAGCAGCAGAGTGCAGTACCTACAGGGCAAAAACCACTGCTGACCAGAGCCTGTCTGACACTATTAATGTAGACCATTTCATCTTTGAGCAATGCACGCTTCAGTAAGTCTCCTCTATAGCCACTGGCAGCACAAGCTCGCACATGTAAATACTACCATGAAGAGCCTGTAAGTGCCTTTACATGCAGATTTCAAATTATCCTCACACATGCCGGGAATGGTAATGAGAATATGAGGTATCAAGAAGACTTCTCTAGACTCACCTTGTTTCCACGCACACATTCCATGATAAAAGAAAGGACTTTGTCAATGATTCCAAGACTTTTGACCACTGGGTGCATAGTAGTATCTATAAAATAAACACAGAGATGTTTATCTTTTTAATACAATCATAATACACCATTAGCATATACAATATTTTGTCACTTGCTATGTTTACATGCACACCAAAAATGTGACCACAATTTGATTTCTGGAGTTATCAGGTTATTGAAATGTCATGTAAACAGTTAAATCTGATATTAGTAGTCTCATTTCTTTCTCATTGTTTTTTTATCAGATTTTTCCTAGCGAATTAAATGCACCCACTATGCATGCAATTCTTAGATATGTTCAGTGCTTATATTTGCTCACCTTGTAAAACCACAGAAAGTTGTTCAGCAGCTGACCTCTTGAGAGAAATATCTACCGTCTCTGAGGTCAGGATACCAAAAAGCTTCTCCACAGATTCCACCTGAGTCACACAGAAAACAGTATACAGTAGACATATTAAATCTAACAAGTTATTCAAAATTAAATATGTGGTACCTTTAGGAGGGACTTGCTGCTAGTGTCAAGTACAATGTCCACCAGGTTTTTGACACAGAAGAGATTGGGGAGTGAGGAGATCAATAACTGGTCTAACTCTGGTCTGGAGGTTTGTGCCCCATCAGCACAGGTCAGGTGAGGAAGAATCTGTTTTACTGCAGCTATTCGCACACTGTTTAAACAAAGACACAACATACGGAAAACAATAGAGGAAAATGAGAGTAAACATGAGCTAGTATGAACATCTCAAAGTTTTTGGAGTTCAATTTTCAGAAGGATACTGCTTCATTTGGTGCCAACCGACTTTGATAGGAAATGTACTTTTGATGGACACATTCTCAGAGTTGACTCCCAAGCTTGTCGCTACCAAACTTGTCAAAATGACTTCACAAAAAGTGTACACATTATAGACTGACTTTATAGAATCAAACAAGAAGACACCTAATAATGCTCAGAGCGTGTGCACAACTAGGTCCAAACACACAGATAGACCAGGGGACTCACGAGGGCTGTTTAGTGAAGAGGAGTCGGAGCGATGCCTTTAACTTGGCAGAGCTTGAAAACATGTTGTCTCTCGCCACATTGGACATGTCACTTATCAGTAGGACACAGTTTCCAAACGAGTCCTCCATGTTAGCGTAACCCTGCCACAAACACACACAATGAATCACAGTGAACAAAGAGGAGTCCAATAGGGAATTCGGGCTAAGCAGCAACAGTAAATAAAATATGCATTGCTTTGATTACGGGTGGTTTCATTTCATCTCTTGTTGACATGGCAGGCCCATCTCCGAATGGCCTCCTTGAATTAAATCACACTTGACAGCCTAGTCGAATTCTCATGTTTATTCATGAAGAATTTCCAGGCTTTCTGCTGCCTGAAACTCAACAATTAATAAAAGCATGTTGTTTCCTCCCAAAAGCAGCCAATATAACACAAAATATGTAAATGAGAGAATAACTACATTTTTCTCACTGGCAGCTCAATATGCAGCCTTTGTATTCCAGAAATGCTAAAATTGCAGTTTTGATCATAGTTTGTTTTGATACAAGGAAACGCATACCGCCACATGCGCCTAGTCCATAAAGATAATGCAATAAATGTTGAATATGAAGCCACTTATGAACTGTGGAACCAGCGCAATAGCACATAGTCAGGAAGAACAATACCTGTAATATGGGCATGATCGGGTAAAGTGCCTCATTCAATCTGTCCCACAGTGATGTTGTCATCATCAATTGTCCCTTGAGCAGGAAGAGAAGGATATCCTTGGCAGCAGTGTGCACCTATACATCACAGGTAAAGTGCTGAGTTTAACACTTAAGTACAGCAGATAAAACATTTAATATCGGCTACTTTAAGAGTTATACAATAAAATGGCTAATAATACCTAAAGCAGGTGACCCTTTAAGAGTTTAATGAGCTCTTAAAAACTACAAATTCTTTTCATTGTGCAATTCATTGTTGATTGGATGTCTTTCCTTTGACCCTGACTCAGAGTACAGCCTTAAAGATGTGAGGGTCGGGTCAGTTAAACTCAGCAGTGTTCATCAAACTGTGATCTCGTCTTTCTGGTGCTACTTAGACCTACTTTAAACGTCTGTATTCAGGAGTCTTTTCTGATCTAGTATAATTTTAAATTGTTTAGTTTGTCTTAATTTGATCATCCATTAGTTCAGGTTTAGACTGCATATACATGGAATTAGGAGGGCAAATATAAAGAGATAATCAAAGAACCATATGCGTCTTTAGAACCCTGCTAGATTTAGTCTTTTAAATTAGGATTAGTCCACTTTTCACCCTCCAAAAAAACCTTCACTTGTAAGGCGGTATAGTATTGTGCTACATAGTAAATTGCACAAGATGATTTGGAAAATACTCCTCTAAATACTAAATAACAGCCTCAAATGACTCTCTCGTGGAGGAATACAAACCGACCCACCTTTTGTGCCGAGTCCTGCAGCCCAAAAGCACAGATTTCATACAGCACTTTTATAGTGAAGAAGAAAGCACACTCCGCTGCTGGCTCCTGGCTCCTGTCGTGATACATTCTGGATGCCAAGGCAGTCCTAGGATGTGATCACACCAAAGCACCTCATAAATTATCACTTGCCTTTCACTTGCACATGCATAGTTAAATCCTCATTCACATTAAAAGTAGCCATATACCTTTACCAGAGGTTGATAAAATGGAAGTATAATCGAAAGAGAAATAGATTGGCTGCCTGATTTTAAATGTCACATTTTTTATTATTCACAGTCAAAGTAGTACAAGCTATTAATCTCGATCTGTCTTATTTACGCACCTGTCCCTTAACAAAGACCTCCACTTCATAGAAACATTAAGTTGTCTGAAACATTTTAGCCGTGAACTATGATATGAAAGAAGGCTTGTTCTGACCTTGACCAGATTTAAAACGCAGGTGTATGTCTCGATCTTGACGGATTGGAGTGGATGGGACAGCAGCTTGAGAAGAAAGTTTCTGGCTCTCGGTTTGAAGGAGAGGGCTGGGCTGATCAAACTTCCATCTTAAACACATAGGATACGTTTACAAGAGCATAAATATGGAGTGAAATTAGAAATGTTGCACAATTGCTTACAAGAAAGAACAAATTTTAACACATTCTTTTATGACTGGCAGGTGCTGGTGAAATGGGAGCCCTTTAATTGTGTGGTCTGCCAATTCTAGTAACTCCAGCCAGTTCTTATCCCCCTGTGTACAAAACAAAATAATTTCAACAGACTTTATTAATTAATATCAAATTAGGCTGAAATAATAGTTTGGGTAGAAACATGACAAGAATGAACACTGCTGTAATGTTGTGTAGTCAAACCTCAGCTTGTGCTTCCTTGAGAAAATTGCATGTTGATTCCATCCAAAGAGCTGCACGGGTCACCATTCTGTAGAGGTCAAAGTGGTCTGAATTCACCTGCTCCAAATAGGCCACTGCCGTCTCTTGAATGCCTGGTAATACACTTCCTAATAATGGGTCCAAGCATAGATGAAAAATAGCTATTGCTGTGTTTTCAGGGAGATTTTCTGAAGCCTGTAAAAGAAAGTGGAGACTAAAAAATGCACTAAAATGACATAGCAATGTAACATCCAAGGTATATTCAAAAGCTTGCAAACCTTCTCAGGAGGCAAAATAGTCTGTAGGAGTTTGATGGTAAATATGGCTGTTCCTGTGTAGGCCATTTTGTGATGAATCCGAGAACTCTGGGATATTTCTGCAGAACAGTTGTGATGGAAGTTCAGGATGTCCCCCAGCAGCTCCATGGATGCTTGTAGCTTTTCCTTCTATAAAACAAACAGACAAGATTTACACAAAGGCCCGAGTAACACTAGACGAATGTGTGTGTCTACATCACATGCACACACACAAGTCTTTCAGCCACGCAGTTGCTGGCAGTGAGCCAAGAATAAATTGTTCGTTCCAGGGGTTAGGAATTGAATGTAATCAGATTTCAGGGTTATTTTGGGACGAGATACAGATCCACCCTATCTCAGTATGAATAAATTGGAGCAATCTATTCTAAGCCACTTCTGAGGGGAGAATTTAAAACAATTGAGGGAAATCGCCAGCAGGGGGCAGTAGAAGCTCTTTAGATGGCCCAGGCAGATGTGAGGAGTTAAACCAATCCCTTAGGAAAAAACCTAGAGGTCTGGCACACAAAAGCTGCTCTCTACATAAAGATGACAAAACAGTTCTCTGGGCATGTATTAAACAGCAGAGGGCCACAGGGGCATGGCTTGACAAGTGTAGAAGTCCTTTAACACAAGAACATAGCCTTTAAACAGAAGGTGAGAAAAATAAATGTGTTTGCATAACAGATAAAAAACAGTTTAACGTGAATGATTCTGCCGACTTTAAACAAATAACAGCTGTATTTACACACCAATTAAAATGGCGCCTGAATAATAATCATAATACACAAGTTTTACAGTGCTTTTCAAACACAAGAAAAGACACTAGTCTACTGCAAAATAAACTAAAAATAACAGACATTATTGGAGATTGTATGTGACATGAAAGAAGTGAATAAACCAAAAGGTAGAAATTATGTATTTGATTAGATTGATTAGTATTTCATATTTTTAAACCACCATGAAGCTTTTGTAACATTATATAAGTCCAATCACAGGGATGCCACTCTACTCAACAGTGGAAGACCATATGCCTGTGCGTCTCTGGCAAACTGTCTAGTGACCAACCCAGATCCCTCTTTCCAGTGAAGTGCATTCATTCATCTACATAAGATCCTGTCATGGATTGTGTTTGGACTTGCCAGCTCTATCCCCACCAGACTGCCATCGTCCCAGACCAGCTCCGAGACGCTGTCCCCGAGCAGTAGGACGGCTTCAGACAGCAGCTCCAGCACACGGTGAAACACATGTGAACTCTCTGAGGAGGCACGCACAGCAAGATCAAATCACTGATACAAGATCTGGACAGACATTGCAAAAGACAAATAAAATGGCCCTGCCTGTTTTTAGTAGAGAGATAGAGTGTTGTATTGTTGCTACACTGAACTGTGCCAGAGTGAGCTGCTGTAACTGCAGCTCCAAGCTATCTTCAACACAAAGATCAGGCAACTCCAAGTGGGCCACAGGTGACTGGGGCGTCTGCTGAGGGGCCTGAGCAGCCGCACCACCTCTGTGAGAGCTGCCACTACAAGAGAATAGAAAATATATAATATAATTAAGTAACATGTTACATATGGATTTTATGCTCTAAACTTTTATTTCATAAAACACAAAGCACACATGCACAAGATGTCAATTAACTGTTATGAAATTAGTTGATGAATATTTCAGTAATTGATTTTTTGATTGGTTGAAGAGCCTTATATTCTTTTATATAGTCTCCATATTACAGTATGCGCCAAATAAATATTTGCTATATTTTCTTCAAAGTCCCACATAATACTGTCCATATAAAACTTTGTGTGCAGGGTACGGGGCAAGTGCAAACCCAAAAAAAAAAAAAACAATGCTCAGACATACAATAGTTCAGTGTAATGATTATCACTCAAAAACTGAATATCCAGACTTTCAAGCCACAACACATTCATTATATACCCGTTGGATGTTGCATCTCCATCCTGGCCATCTCCTCTGGCTCTCTGTCCAGGACGTCCCACCACGGAAGGCCTGGAGATTGCTCTGCTGCAGGGGATGAGGCCTGTGAGGGTTGGCTCCCCTGCACCTCATGGGAGAAGGAAGAGTTTTGGGACACTGGATCTGAAGTCAAAAAGCAAATTTTGTAAAATGGATGTATAATTTGCCACATTATTAGTTTGTCCATTTTGTTGACCTTGTTTAGTAGAGTAAAAGCTTGGATCCTGGTAACAGCGCAGTCTCCTCCTCAGCCCCACACAGAGTTGCCGCAGACAGGAAAGGGCCTGGAAGTAGAGGTAGTTCTTCTCACCTTTACCTGAACCCACACTCAAAAGGCTTAGCAAAATCTGAAAAACAAAGGCATTCATGTTCAATGATGTTCAAACAGATCAAACAGTCAAGAGTAATTAAATGATTGAGACACAACATTTTATCTTGTGTTAAACTCTCTGTTCTCTTAAATCCAATGTCAGTGCCTTAATCAGATTGCTGTAATTTAGCCAAACAGCTGTAGTAATTCAAAGAAGGAACAAGATAAGCTTTTACAAGCCCATGAAAGTATTTCCTTTTACTGTTGGGACAGAGAATCGATTGAAATGGTAACACTTTTGAAAGAAAACCGTATTTTTTTGTAAAACATGATATAAAACTCTAGCACAGAAAAGGGAATTTTATGAGTTTTTATATATATATATATATATATATATACTATATATATATATATATATATACACTATATATATATATATATATATACACACTATATATATATATATATATATACACTATATATATATATATATATACATATATATATATATATAGTATATATATATATAGTGTATATATATATATATATACTATATATAGTATATATATATAGTATATATATATATATATATACTATATATAGTATATATATATATATATATATACTACTATATATAGTATATATATATATATAGTGTATATATATATAGTATAATATATATATATATATATATATATATAATATATATATATATATATATAGTATATATATATATATATACTATATATATACTATATATATACTATATATATTATATATACATACACACACCACACATGTGTGTGTATATATATTTGTGTGTATTTTATTTATTATTATACAAATTAATGAAGTCACCACCCACATTCAATGGACAATAAAATACCAACTAGACATAACTGCATTTACCACCACCAAGTGTGGAGTGAATCATACACTGTAAAGCACTTTGGGTGTCATGAAAAAATATATATATTATATAAATCCAGTTATTACGATTTAATTAATTAATTCATATTTCTCACATTAGTCAGATAAATAGAAATAGAAAAATAGAATAGATGAAAGTTAGACAGTAGACGTAATGAATTATTAATAACATTTGCCAGAACAGAAAAAATAACAAAATTAAGAAAACTTTATAAGTGTATTTTTAATGGGCGCAAACTAACAAGCACCTCAAAGGTACATTTCACAGTGTGATCACTAAAAGTAGAAAAAACATTTGCAATTATTATAAAACACTTCCTTTACAGTATAAATTACAAGATCCCATGCTTAGTTCTTAGCTGTACATTTCTACAAAAATTGCTCACAGCTTGACATGATTTTAAGTACCTTCACAATACCAGGGCGCTGCAAGAAGACCTCCAAGGGAAAATCTTGCATAATGACATCTCGCAGAAGTTCACATGTTGTGCGGACTAAGTTCAGGTTACTGCTTCTTAAAGAGCTATTTCAGAAATAACACAGAAATGTTCACTTTAAAATCCACCAGAATCATACAGAAATGTGAACAAGTATGCAAAATTGATCACCCTTCATTTGATGACAGTATATGTCGATCTGTGTTTGTCAGGGTGAGCCATGGAAACACTGAAAACTTCAAACATCTCACAATCTCCCGCACTATGCATATAAATATAGGTAAGTTAAGCCTTCAAAGAGTTTAATGTTTTGGATAAAAATAAAAAAGCACCATACCTCTTATCTTGTGAGATAGTATAACATTGTTATTTGTTATTTCCTTGTGAAAATAACCT
Organism: Periophthalmus modestus; assembly: GCA_019594935.1. Taxonomy (NCBI): domain Eukaryota; kingdom Metazoa; phylum Chordata; class Actinopteri; order Gobiiformes; family Gobiidae; genus Periophthalmus; species Periophthalmus modestus. Next base: position 25,949,034 of record JAIEZT010000021.1, on the reverse strand, counting down.
GCCATTGGGTAATACCTCCTCAACTTCAGGCACATTGGGGGCTGTAATGCACATACACAAAGTTAGATGAACTAAAACTCCACAGTCCTTTACGCATTATTTAGCCTTTTCGGTCCAGTACCTGTTGCAGTAGTTGTCTGTGTCTTGCCTGAATACACAATGGTGTGACTAGGCATCAGCTCTGGAAGTTGAAACAGCTGGTCCAGAGCTCCATCGATGACAGCTCGCAGTCTGGGCTCCACTTTCAGAGACAGTTGAGTGAGGAAGTCCACCGCCCCAACGTCTCTCAGCATCTGGGCAGCAGTAGGATGCTTTGAGGAAAAAAAACATTCACATTAAACACACAGAAAGTATATAGAAGTAATGTTCTACATGTCTGTACCTTGGTAATGTTGTGATTAGTTCAAGGACTTCTTCTTGCATTGGCACCTCAGGGAAATTGAACCACTCCAACAGATAAACAAAAAGCATCTTCTCCTGCACTATGTCAGCCACTGAAATGAGAGAATGCTCCAACTTACAAATGATGTTCTTTAGAGCTCGGACTCTTATTTCCATCAAAGGATGCCCTGGAACACAGAAGGGACAGGGAGGAAGGACAGTCAGGCACGACATTGAATACAAAACAACATATACATCAGTAAAATGAATGCAACTGTGACATAACGCAAGAAGTTAGCACAAAAGCGCTAATGTAACTTGAGAGCTTTCTGGAGAAAACGCCACACTCTGAGCTATTTCTGTAGCTAGCTAATAGAGCTACCCCACCGATTTTCTTTATAAGAGCTGATAACTCCATTTCCACTATGTTTAACAGCCAAGTAGATGGTTAGAAGAGTCAGCTGTACTCCTCCATCGAACAATCAACAATGTTTTTAACGTCCGCGCCAACGTCACTCCACTTCCGGCTGGCTCCGCGAGGCATTCAGGGTACTTACGTTCACCAACAAAAGCATCGGCTGCGTCAGAAACATTTCTCTGTTTGGTTAGAGTTCATGGGACAGATAAGATACCATCACAACAAAGACTATTATTTTCTACAGTCAAACCTTGCAAAACATTTTACATTTGACAGTGATGTTATTCAAAATGCTTTATGAATGTAAAGGTATTATCTTCTACATATTCTGAAACCTGAAGGCGTCTCATCAGATTGCATTGATTTCTCTGCATCGTTGACAATCAAGATTAAAAGAAATGTAAGTATAATAGTTTAATTATAACTGCAAATATGTTGGTGGTTACAATAGTCAAAGTTAACATAATTTTGATGTGTAGGTTGTTTTCACCATCTGAATATAGTCTCCCCGGGCCCTGCTGTCAAAACACACCAAGAACCCAACTCAGTTTTTTTTCTAATTAATGAGTTCAAGTGTCCAACTAGAAGATTTGAAAATGATTAGAAGTGATATTATAACATCAATTAACACTTGCATTATTGTTTGGTTATTGTGCATGGGAAATTGGACCAATTAGTGGAACACAGTAATTCAAATCAAGGAAGTGGATATAGAAATATATTGCCTTGAATTCTCACTGCATTTTGAGGCAAAACCATGTTATGCCTGCAACAAGCCCAAGTGGTCCCTGCGGTTCTGTCACTGTTTGACACGGCTGCTGTACCCGTCTTCCGCTCCACTGCGAGTGTTGAGGATATGAGGGTAGGCACAGAGGGGCCCCACAATCCAGGCCTGGCAAAGACAAGAGTCAAAGGACTGAGTCAAACTGAAGCCAGGGCCGACATGTTGTTGTGCACATAATTTATGGCTGATGCAGCACTCATTTGAAATTAAGATGAAACATGAAGTCTCCCCATGTGCAGAGGTGCCTCGTTAGGCAGGAGATCCATGTCGACAGTGTTGACTTGTTGTGGTGATGCAATGTTTTGACTTGTGCTTATACATAAATTCAAATAATTTTCTATATTGATCCTGAGGCAGTAATCCTGTCCCTGCAGTGTCAGAAAACTTGCAAAAACTGCCAAAGATATCAGAATTTACTAACACGATAAACTGCTATTAATTGTTTATCAAGTGAGGAAACACATCAAGTATGTAGTTGTTTTTATATTTGATGTCAGGCATGTAATATCAAGAAGGTTAAAGTTTGTTTGTCAGATCTAATTAATGTGTAAAAACATCGCAAACATCCTCGTGGTGCCCTCTGAGTCTTAAGTGCTGCCAAGCCCCTTGTCTCCTGCCCTCCCCTTTTGTGCCAGGGAGTCTGATCAACCCTAATAAGCCCTGGTAATTAGAGTCTTTGCATAGGGCCTGTCTGCTCACAGCACCCTGAGAAGACTTGGGAACGACTGCCATACATTTGACAGTGTGGAAAAAACAATGTAGGCCTAATGCTGAATATAGGGCTATGCCTGGTCCAAATTACCCAAGCAGTGGTAAACACAGCAGCACTTTAAAACAATGTTGACACTAATTAGGGAACCCATGTATCATTTCAAAGTTCAAGTTTTAGCCACTGTCAAAGTCTTGTGTTGAATCCTCAGCTTGATATTTGTGGGATACTAATTAGAGAACTTATGGCATAGACACTAAGGTTGAAACATTGTTGAAATTAGGCTATAACTTTATTGGTCCTCCTGGGAAACTCTGACTGAACAACCATAAAAAAGTATAAGCAAACAAAATAACCTATAATGTAACTTAGCAAAGGATAAAAACAGGGTCGTTTTTGTAATTATAAAAAAAAAAAAGTCATGGGCTTGGCCATAATTTCATGATGGTCCAAATAGCTTCTAACCTTTATATCCTAAACCTAATTTTTCATAAATTAATCACATTACTAAATGTGTTTTTCTCACATGCTTTCCCATTCTCATTCTCAAGTGGTCCTGATGATCTTTATATCTGTGTGTGTGTGTGTGTGTGTGTGTGTGTGTGTGTGTGTGTGTGTGTGTGTGTGTGTGTGTGTGTGGGTGTGTGTGTGTGGGTGTGTATATGTGATGTGTGCCTCTTCATGTGTATATGTGTAAATGTGTACGTGTGTGTATGTGTGTGATGTGTGTGTGTATATGTGTGTGTGTGTCTGTATGTGATGTGTGTATGTATGTGTGTGTGTGTGTGTTCGTGTATGTGTGTGTGATGTGTGTATGTATGTGTGTGTGTGTCTGTGTGTGTGTCTGTATGTGATGTGTGTATGTATGTATGTGTGTGTGTGTGTGTGTGTGTGTTGTGTCTGTGTGTGTGATGTGTGTATGTATGTGTGTGTGTGTGTGTGTGTGTGTGTGTGTGTGTGTGTGATGTGTGTGTGTGTGTGTGTGTGTGTTTGTGTCTGTGTGTGTGCGTGTGTGTGTGTGATGTGTATTGTGTGTGTGTGATGTGTGTGATATGTCTGTGTCTCTGTGTCTCTGTGTGTATGTGTGTGAGATGTGTGTATGTGTGTGAGATGTGTATGTGTGTATATGTGTATGTGATGGTGAAACCCCCAGTATCCCCAGTGGAGGTGGTGCTGTGCCTGATCTGCTGCGTCTGTGTCCGCTCCCAGAATTCAACAGGCAACAAAGGAAGAAAGGAAGAGGCCGTGAGCTAGTGAGTGCTAGCCAACAAAGCAGAAAAGATGTCACCTCCTTATGTCCACTGAAGCGCAGGGATCTCCCTCAAATTTAAGGAAATATCCATCCGGCCAAAATAAATACCCGTTCTTTTAGCTGCTTCTCAGAAGGCGTCCAGAATAAAAGGTAAAGTTGTAAGCTTTCGGTAGCTAATGTTAACACCTCTAGCTGAAATGTACAGGTAGCGCTTCGAGCTAGCTTTACGTTTAGCCAAGCTAAATTAGATCATCATTGTTTAGAGCGCATATTTTGTGAAATGACTTGTGCAAAATCAATGTCATACCTATCGAGTTAGTGTGTACTTCAAATAAATCATCGCTTTATCACATGTGGCTGTGTCTTATGGGATAAACTCATTATTTGACGCTGGCTAATGTTAGCTTTTTGGTGTTAGCAAACAAAACACCAGATGAGGCTCCATTATAGGCTAAATAGCTTTTCATTTTTGATGTGTCACACTTTTTCAGTCTGGGATACTGTTATTGTAGGATTTGGGATGTAACGAAATGCCATATTGATGCGCAGTTTGAAGATTTGCTTATGATGTGTAATTTTCTGTGTGTAGGCCTTACCATGGTAAGCTAGTCAGACCTGGCTAAGGTTGTTTCAAAACCCACATAAGGATTCAAGCAAGGCTTTGAGGGTATATTTCATGTATTCGTGTGATTATAGTTTGCTAAAGTGAACTTTGTTGTGTTTATAGAATCAAATGAACGGAGGGGAAGAGGAACTTGACCTATCAATTGAGTCACCATTTTCCTGGACATAATGGTGAGTAATCAGATTGCAGTTGTTCTGCTTCCCTTTGGCTTTATTTAGTGTCTCAATCTTAAAGGCACAGTTCACTGCAATGTCAACAGACTTAATACATGGTCATTAAAATAACCTTTTGTTTCACATTATACATTTATACAGCTCAGCATATATTATACCAAGTTAACAATTGTCAATGTCTATGTAAGAATGAATAAGTCAGGAGTTGAGTACGTACAATTTGTTTCAGAACCACAACCACCAACATTATTTCATTAAACCAAAAACCAAAATTTGTAAAAATGTGTAGGAAAAACCATAATTCAATGTTTATTGATTGCTCTGAATAAATGCATGTATTATTGATGCTGTGCCTTATTGTTTTCATTTGTGTTTGTTTGCTTAGGTTTTGCTGACTCCACTGTATGCATGACCTGTCCCATGTGGCCTGATGGGGGAACACCGTGGATAGCGTGTTCATCAGGAGACCAAGGGAGGCGCTGCATGCCCCCAGTGTGGAGGGCTTGTCAGGATGAAGAAAATCAGCCTTAAGACCATCCGAAAGTCCCTCAGTATCAAGGGCAAAGAAGAGGGGGACTTTGTCATGCTTCAGCAGCCTCCGGTGAACACAGAGTTCTCCAAAGAGGAGTCGCTTTTTGGAAGCTGTTACACCAAAGACCTGTCCGGCAGTGAGCATGTGGGTGAAGAGGACAAGTCTGGGCAGAATAAGAACAGGGCTAAAAGTGAGAGCCTTATGGGATCCCTAAAAAGAAGACTGTCCACAAAACAAAAGGCAAAAGTAAAAAGTGGGTCTTCGGCCAATGGCTCATTAGATGATGAAGATACGTTTTCGTCATCATCTGTGCCAATCAGCTTTAATGAGGTGAAAGCCCAGAGACCCCTTAGATCTTCATCTTTACGTAGTCACCATTATAGCCCTTCACCTTGGCCTCTGCGCTCTGTTAATTCGGATGAGGCTTGCATTAAAATGGAAGTCAAAGTGAAAGCCATGGTTCATTCCCCCAGCCCAAGTCCAAATTTAAATGGGGTTCGAAAGGAATTTCGTGATTTCCAAATGGAAGGGCTCTTTCAGGACCAAGCAGAATCCTTAAAGAACATCCAACAGCCTCAAAACGGCGAGCTGCATCTAAACATTGATGAAAATGACGTGCCTGTGGTTCTGGGGTTGACACCCCAGGACTACATTCAGTACACAATGCCTTTAGATGAGGGAATGTACCCTGAGGGGTCCCACTCCTTCTGTCTGGACAGCTCATCTCCTATGGAGGTGGTCACAGAGGCGGACAGTGGGTCTCTGCATGCAGACCAGGCACAGGAGGAACATGAACTGATGAGGGGCATGCCTGCAGACCTCTTCATGGACACCTCGGTAAATGGACTGCTCATTAGTTCTTCTAGTATGATGCTGCGAGGCTCTAGAGTTGACGTCCAGCCTCCCCTCTCACCTCTGCTGCCGCCCATGACTAGCAATGGACTCCCTAGGACTTTTTCAGGCTTTGCCTCTGCAGACAGCCAGGTCGCTGAGAGGGTAAGGCACCACCTGAACTTTGACCCTAATTCAGCCCCTGGGGTGAGCCGTGTGTATGACTCAGTCCAGAGCAGTGGGCCCATGGTTGTGACCAGTTTAACAGAGGAGCTGAAAAAACTGGCTAGACAGGGCTGGTACTGGGGCCCGATAACTCGCTGGGAAGCCGAGGAGAAGCTGATGAACTTGGCTGATGGTTCTTTTCTGGTGCGGGACAGCTCTGATGACCGGTACCTGCTCAGCCTGAGTTTTAGGTCCCAGGGAAAAACTCTTCATACGCGCATCGAACATTCTAATGGACGCTTCAGCTTCTACGAGCAGCCCGATGTAGAGGGCCACACCTCCATAGTAGACTTAATTGAACATTCAATCAGAGACTCTGAGAATGGAGCTTTCTGCTATTCCAGATCTCGCCTCCCGGGGTCTGCGACTTACCCTGTTAGACTAACCAATCCGGTTTCTCGGTTTATGCAAGTGCGTTCCCTACAGTACCTCTGTCGCTTTGTCATTAGACAATACACTAGGATAGACTTGATTCAGAAACTCCCTCTGCCCAACAAGATGAAAGATTATCTGCAAGAGAAGCACTACTGAGAACTCCACACAGAACAGTGTCAGAGCAGTTTGCACTAGTGTGTGGTACAGCCATCTAACAAGGGTCACAGGTGTCATGTGAGATGACTATGGTCCGGGTCTTTTATCTGGTATACCTCCAAAAGTATTGAAAATACTGGGAAATAAGTTTATGGAAAATCTATACAGCCAAGTTAGATTGGAAAGTTCCATTATGGTTACATTGGTTGTATGTTTCAGTGCATGTGAAGCAGGATATGGAGAGCATTACTGTAAGTCTACAATTGTACTTCTAAATGTAATATCTGAGAATTGTACATTGGAAAAAGCAAACAAAAATATACGTTTAAGTAAAAGTAAAAACTCACTGCTTTAATGATGTTTGAACTATTAGGACTGAATCTGTGCATTGCTTGTTAGATTATAAAGATTATGATAAATGATTCCTTTAAATTGGTCATTCTATTTGGTACATAGGCAATTACAGATTTACATATAGACAATAATCTTGAACCACACAAGTATTACATAATATACAGGATGTATCTTTAGCTCATAATATATTAATTATGCCTTAATAAGGATTTGACTTCTTTATAAAATTAGAAACTGAAGGTACTGACTATGCTGAATTTCCATGTTATGCTTAACAGCCTAACAGCAATTAGTTGATGTATACACATTATTAAATTATTTGTATTGGGAATGCTCTAAGATGGGCAGAGCCGCTCGGGCTTAAATGTAATGCTTCTTCTTGCATGTAGTACAGCTTTATGGTGTCTCTTTACAAACACAAGGGCAAAGAGGTCTCATTTGGGAAGGTTAAAAACTGTCCTCAATTACTCATTTTAAAATAAACATGTATTTGGTCCTAGTCAGTTCTATAGGAATGGCTGTGTTAATCTGTGAATACCTGAGATGGACTGTCCCCAGGTCAAAACAGGGCTAGACTCGTGCGAGTGCTGGTGATGTTTAAGTCTCTTGGAGCAGGCCACAGTGGGAGCAGACTCTCACTGCTTGGTGTTCTGTTGAGTCTTTAATGCCACGGACCTTTGAGAGTTCTAAGGCCACAGAGCTGCATGACCCTAAGACCATCTCTTGTTGGCTTTCTGCGCCAGAGCAAAGGGAAGAGCACACAGTATGCTACGCAAGTGCTTTATATGGAAAATATGACAGGGAATTGTCTTTTTACATTTTGAATGAGCATCTTTCAACAACAGTGTCCTTAAAAGTATTTGGAAAGGGTTCTCGGATCACTTCAGTAGGATGTTAGTAGTAGTTTTAGTTTAGCTGGATATTTTCATGTCTGAGGAAGTTTCATAAAGCTAGCACAGCAGAAATTAGATAGGAACTTTGAATGGTGTTGCATGTTTAAAGACTTACAAATCTAAAAAGCTTTGAGTTGTATAGGAATGAAGGATCTAGGTCGCGTGTACGGCTGTGTAGAAAGATGTTTTATTTTGTCACAAGCAATGGCTGGACATTCTGTGTACCAGAAGTGTTTTTGTTTAGAAATTGTTTGGTTTTGACACTTGCCATCTGGGGGACGGGGCTGTACTAAAGGAATGTACGCCTGTATGAGGTATCCACTTGATCTGCCCTCAGAGCGTTTGAGAAAGCATGAGAATCACACACACTCACGTTGACACATTTTGCACTTGAATACTTCTCCTCTGACGCGCTTGGATCCTCTCCTGCCACAAGCTGTCCTTCAGATGGTGGATGTTTCTTTTTACAAAATCCTGTCACTCATTTGTCCTGATTTGTTCCTGTAACTGTTTAAATGTTGTGCTTGTTATCTTATGGGATACAAAGGGTAAGGCACCAGCATCATATCAATGCCTCTATCAGTGCTTTGGAGCGCTTATGGAAGAATGTGGGCTACATTTGACTGCTTTGAGTGTTTATTTGAAATGTGAAATTGAGATGTCTTTTTCAATACAATGTTATTTTCATTCTACTTTGAATTTCATTAGTTGTCATTGAATTTTGACAAGCAGTTTCATATGGAGTTGCTGCTGTTCCTCTCCCTCATTTAGTATTATTGCCTAATATGTATGATTCCACATGTGACTGTTCAAGGTTGTGAATGAACAAGCTCCGTTTGATCTGTGCATAAATGATCTTAGGCAATGGTTTACAGTTTGTTGGACATGTCCATCCCTTGTTTACCTTAATTACACACAGACATAGTGGTACATATTTGAAGACCTTTATTTCCTGGTAATGTGTCCTACACATTTGTGCTGCTTAAATGGATATGATTGCCTTTCCTGTATTATATAAAGGGGAGATGGAACGTCATCATTTAGATGTATGTAATGACTTTGGTTGTCATCTTGGGAGAGTAAACGCAGATCTGCGACTGAACTTCTGTCAGAACATTAGTAGTAAATAGATGGCTCTCATAGAATACTCAGATTATGTTGGTTATCAGATCTCAATTTTCCAAAGTAGATTTTTTTTATTGTTTTTTTTTTTTTTTTTTGAAAAAAATCAGCAGTGATTGATTGCACATTTTGGATACAGTTCAAGAGTTTTTGTATCTGCAATTATAAATTATAAATAAAACTATATTCTGAAAAATACTTATGCGTGTTTAATCAATTACCATTAGGGGTGGGGCGAGACAATCAATTGAGTGATACAGTTCACAATTTTTAGTCTATTTTTTTTTTTTGTTTGTTATTGTAGCACTGCTTTTTGTAACTATATGGAGGTGTTAACACGGCAGAACTTTTTATCCCCCACAAAATCTCTCTTTTTTTCATGTGTGTACAATCATGTAACAGTTTGTTCTTGCAACATCTTGTGGCATGAGCTCTTGTCCCATCCCTAATTCCCATACTAGTGTGTGTGCTTGACATATCTGTAAAGCTCCAGCACTGGTGCCTAATCGAGCTTGTGGACGTGGTAATGAGTGAAATCACAGCAGACAGGGCAGTCTCCTCGTTGTGAGTAAGAGCTGGCTGCTAATCCCAATGCTACGCTTAGTTTAATTTACAAAGGCAATCCTTAAATACAGGCGCGCGGAACCGGATCTCCAGGGAAAGATTAGCTGCAAAACTACACTGCTTTACGTCTCTGAAGGAGGGAGGGTTTGTGGAGCAGAGAAGAAGGAAGGAGGAGGAGAGAGGAAGGAGAAGGAGCTGGGGTGGGGAACAATGTCAGGTTTGGATGTGGATCTTCAGCTGTATATGGGCCGCATGATGATGAGGAGGCAGTCTTTGTTAACTGTGTGTCTGACAGGCCTCTGAGGTGAAGATGTGCTACTGTTTACGCCTCTGCCCGCTGCACCATGGTTTATTCATGCCACACGCCGGTGGTCGCATGTCACTGGGAGATGCCTCACTCATAAAAGCGCGCCTTCATCTCGTACTTTGGAGAAAATTTGCGGCTTTTCAAACTGTTTATATTCAGAATTTAACATGAGGTGGTTTACTTTCCCTGGCAGACTTGTCACTATGCGATGCAACTTCTCAGCGGTTTTAAATTTTCTGCAAACATTGTGTTATTCAGCCCGCTCAACTCGGCACTCACTTAGCCACTTGGCTGTGAGGATAGGCGCTATTATTGAGTGTTTTTAAGACACAATAGCCATGCAGCAACTTAGACAAGATTTAGACATGTCTTTGCAACTAGACGACTATGCAATTATGCCTTCATCATCAACGTAACAAGTTTGTCATTTTTCCATTTAGAACTAGTATGAAAAAGCCAAGTAAAAGCTTCCTCAATGTGGCCCCTGGGTGAAATTACTGTTTTCAGGAAGCATTGCTATAGGCTCATTGTTCACAGAGTAACTTTTGGTAGGCCTGTTTTTTTTCCTTCAGGCAAAACAAACTAAATAATGTACTACTAGACATACATATCATCAAAGATGATATGTATGTGGGAGGAGATGAAGTTAGTAAAGTGATTTGCTGCAGCAGCTCCAGAAAAGGGAACACTTGAAAGAAAACCAAGAAGATCATAGCAAGGTATATAATGGAATCATTTTTCAAATATATAACAGTCTATCATGGAATTATGCCAGACGACTTAAGTTATTTCTTCTTGTTACAGATCTGGTTCTGATTAATAATCAGCAAATGGTTTCCACTGACTCCACCCACTGCAAAGCAAGGGGGGTGAAGTGTCTTGCCTAAGGACACACTGTCATCTGGTATCTCCAGCGATCTCCCATCCAAGTACTAACTTCTTAGTACTTACCTTCTGAGATGTGATGAGATCAGGCCTTGACAAATAGGTATGGCTAGTGCATTTGTGTTCAGTTTCTAATAAAAAGTTGAATCACAATAGCCTACAGACAGGCGAACCACTTAACAAATTAGAGGGCTGCCTATGAGCAAGGCCTTTATTATTTTACATCAGATGCTCATCCTGACATTACTCTCGATTTGCCCTGAATTGACATTTCTACATTGTATTTATGGTCTCCCAATTCTCCCAGGACAACTTATAACTTAAAATGAGCAACAACATTATTTTCGCCTATGTAATCAAATAGCCTGATGAATGAAGCATTTGTATATTCAATGAGGATCAATCTATGTGTATATAATCCTTAAACCCCTTTTTTGTGTGCATTACCAGAATATTACAAGCTAATCTCTTCTCGATGTGGGGCAGAGTCTGAGTCGCTTTTCTCCGGAGATCCATCCATCACACGGCGTCCTCTCAGATCGATGACGGGCCTGGGCCATCTGCTGCTCTGTGTGGCGCACCTATTTTTCACCTCCAAACAGGTACCACGGTGACAGCCAGAATTAGCCACAAACACATATATTGCTTTAAATTGTCATGCCAGGAAAACATGGGAGTGTCTAGCAGGTAATGATGCGGCCGAGGTTACCCACTGCTGGCGACAGATGTCTTTGGGCCTGGAAGTGTAGATCTATTAATGTGTATGATCTCATGCCAACAGTGAGCTCCACCAATAGCAACCTCTCCTCCACCATCTATCATGCATTAGCCAGCTCTAAACCACAATTAACCCATTTACAAAAGGTTCAGCCCTCAATAATGCCTGTTCTCCCATTGGAGCAACATCTCATATCTGTATTCAGTGAGAAGCATACTTTTATTTCAAGATGTTTTTTATTTTTTTTTCTTGTTGGCAGCTTAGGTACACTATGGGCCTGTCACGATAATTACTATATTGACTTATTGTTCAATATATTAGAAATGGAACAATTATTTTTGAGGGTCAATATTCATCATGGGTACTTTTTCTTTGTAGTAGTGGTTAGTAGTTATTTTTTTCTACAATATGATAAGATTTGAGCTGTAGAAGGCTGAATTATTACACAAAAAATTCATTTTTTTAATTAATTTATTTATTTGGTTGAGGAAGTGCATATTAACAAACAAACATGGCATAACAGACATGAACGTAAACACACCGGATTATAGCCAGAAACTAATTTCCACCTGTTGTCCCAAGGGCTGGGGTCACAGAATGATCAAAATAAAATTGCGCAATTCCCATAGTTGCACATTCCACTCATTGCAACATCCCACATATTGCACATCCCACATATTGCACATTCCACATATTGCACATCCTACTCATTGCACATTCCATTCATTGCACATTCCACATATTGCACATTCCACTCACTGCACATCCCACATATTGCACATTTCACTCAGTGCACATGCCACATATTGCACATCCTACTCATTGCACATTCCACATATTGCACATCCCACATATTGTACATTCCACTCACTGCGCATCCCACATATTGCGCATTTCTCTCATTGCACATCCCGCATATTGCACATTCCACTCATTGCACATTCCACATTTTGCACATTCCAATCATTGCACTCATTGCACCATCCAAAATATTACACATTCCACTCACTTCACAGTTCCCATAATTGCACATTACATTGACTAAAGTGTTGCATTCTGCTCTTCATTTATACAGCTCAACAGAATTTAAGAATACTGTAGATTTAGAATACTTTTTGGACATCATTCTGCTTCATGATTTGGTTTCAATATTATCGTTTATTGTCTATATTGACTTTAACAATATATCGAACTTCAAAATTACTTATACACTATAACAATTAGGATCAGTGTAACTCTATCCAAATGATGGAGAATTGACCAAACTAAAGGTATTGTAACATGAACATGACTCATTCATGCACAGGGTGAGTCCTGCTGAAAGTGAGGGAAGTTAATGACCAGTAAATGGGCCTTCCAGATGGCTTGAACTCCAGGGTGTGCGCAGAAAGGAGCTGGCATTTGATATTTGATTGATAATGTGACAGGAATCCCAAGCTGTAGATCTTTTGGCAAACTTTTATTGAAAGGTTTTCAAAATGGTTTTATCAGTTGAAAATCGAGAAATGCTCAGAGTCTCTCTAAATGAGTAGCACCTGTCGTGGCAATGAGGTAGATGGATGTTGGATAGTATTTGGAGCTGGAGAGAAACAGGACCGAGTTGGACCTTTCCTGAATAGTTTTAGAAAAGAACTATTAGAGGACAACATGGTAACATTGATTGAATATCTCTCATTGCATCTTGTTGTTGTTTTTAATCTTTGGGGTATCAACGGTGGTATGAGCCTTTTCTTTAGAATCTTTATCAAGTATCAAATTTCAGTATCAGGTCAACCCATAACCATGAGGTTGATGATTCAAATTCTTGTGACCATTGTAATAAGAATGGATTATTTTGATTTTGTAGTTGATAGTTAACTACAAGGTCACACAATCACATATGGCTGCCGTATATATGTCACTCTGGTTGTATATCGGTGTGTCAGTGAGTAAATATTGTAGGATTGGATTAATTGCAACTTTGAAATAAACTACCGAGCAAATGAAGGTAGCACAAGTAGTACCTGTTTCATTATTAAAACTCAGCAATGACACAGGCTCATAAACAACCTAATGAATAAGTGATAATCATGTGTTTTTGCATAAGGCCAAGGTGGAGTCACATACTGCCATAATGATGTCTTTAACACATGTGACATCTGGATCTCAGTGCCATCCAAACTCCACCCGTTGTCCCCTCTGCCCCAGTGACAGTGACAGCACACTTTGCCCCACCCCCCCTCCACTCTCCCACCTGCCAATCCTTCATGTGTGTGCTTGTGTGTGTGTGTGTGTGTGTGCTCGGCGTTCAGAGCAGAGCGGGTGGAGTGAACAGGTGGTGTCCATCAGGAGTGCATGGGGAGCTCTCGGAGTGGATACCTCCTGGAGTACCTGTGTGCCCTTCACTAGCACTCCGACAGGGGAGGAGGCAGAGCGGAGGAGAGGAGATGGAGGTGGAGGGGAGGAGACGAAGGAGGGGAGAATAGGCAGAGGGGAGTAAGCAGAGGAGAGGAGGCAGAGGGGAGGAGATAAAGGAGAAGAGGTAGAGGGGAGAAGGCAGAGGGGAGGAGGGAGAGGAGAGGAGGGAGAGGAGCCAGACGGGAGGAGGTAAAGAAGGAGAGGGATCAGAGGGGAGTAGGGAGAGGGTAGTAGGTAGAAGGGAGGAGAGCAGGCAGATGGGGGGAGCAGAGGAGAGAGAGCAGAAAGGAGGAGGGAGAGAGGGATCGGTAGAGGAGAGGGGAGGGAGCAGACGGGACGAGGGGAAGAGGCAAAGGGGACAAGAGCAGGCAGAGGAGAAGAGGTGGAGGGGAAGAGAGCAGGCAGAGGAGAGGAGAAGAGGTGGAGGGGAAGAGAGCAGGCAGAGGAGAGGAGGCAGAGGGGAAGAGAGCAGGCAGAGGAGAGGAGGAGAGGAGGAGAGGAGAAGAGGCGGAGGGGAAGAGAGCAGGCAGAGGAGAGGAAAAGAGGCGGAGGGGAAGAGAGCAGGCAGAGGAGAGGATGCGGAGGGGAAGAGAGCAGGCAGAGGAGAGGAGAAGAGGCGAAGGGGAAGAGAGGAGGTGAAGGGGAAGAGAGCAGGCAGAGGAGAGGAGGTGGAGGGGAAGAGGCGGAAGGGAGGAGAGCAGAGAAGAGTGGGACAGCTGGTGGATTGGGGCTTAACGATGGCTGGATTTCCCCTTTACATGTTGCTGAGAAGCATCAGCACAGCTCATATAGTCCATCCCAATCAGCTTAATTAAACCTCTCATATTATGCTGTTTGCTCCATCTTTTAATTGTATTTGCCCTTCAAAAAATAGACACAGTATTTTAGTTCTTTCTGTTCAATTTATGGAAGGATTCATGTTAATTTCAGAACCATATATTTTAGTGTCATGTTGCTAGTAGATGTACCACTGATTTGCATTTTTACACCACTTTCATGCACTATTAAGCGTTAACACTATCTAAATATGTTGTATTATTGCATATTTAGATCACCACGTTACCTTTTATCGTTTTGAAAATGCTATATTCGCTGAAAACAAAATTAAAATCTTTGATAAGTTAGAGCAGAATTAAAATATGACAGAAAGCTTCAAAAAGTCAATTTTGCATAATACACACCTTTAAATGTGCTCCATTCCCCACAGTTAACAGCAGACTGTACGTGAATTTAAATGCCCATTGCTTTTATGTGTTGCACAAAACCCAAACCATTTCACTTGAGTCAAAAAGGCATCAGGAATTCGAAAATTGTCTATACTATAACACAAGACCACAGGTTACACTCACAGAATTACTTGACAGAGAAAAAAACAGTACTCTTTATTAATACAAAATAGACACAGCCACAAATGACCAATGTATTTCTAATGATGTACTTGGCTCCAATCTGCTGCTGGTCAGGGGCCAAGCAGCTCTATTTTATCCTGTTATTGAAATTCCGAGGCGCTCCCTGGCCCTTTGAACTACCTCTGTCCCACCAGCTCTGCGCTCGCTCCTCCAAAGAGATGTTGCATCGCAATTAATAGCTCCCCACCCCACTACTGAGAGGTCTTAGTCAGCAGAGCACATCTCCTCTGCTGCCTGGATAAGAATACATTGTTTCATTTTCAGATTAACAAACAAGCTATATCATTCCTTTAAGAAATTATCTTAAGCTACAAATATCATTTTGTCTTGTGTTCATGGACCTATACTGACTTATCTATATATATTATCACATCTCAACTACCAAAATGTCATGTCATTTTATTGTAAATGGGTAAAGTATAGTTTATTCAGTGCGTCTATTCCTTTGACTAAAACATGACTTGGAAAGAAACTACACACAGATAAAAAGAAATAGTAGCTCTGAAATATGTTGTGGTTAATTTGGCACCTGGATGCCCTTCCTAAATACATCCTAGAGTACATTTTCATATTCGAACCTCTTCACACACTATAATTTGTATTCAAAAGTACACTGAAAAGCAAGTGCTAAATGTTGATGCTCATTCATACTATCTAACAGGCTCAGTGGATGGAGCAGGCCTTAGAGAGTGTTTGTGTGTGTGTGCTGGAGTTTGTGTGATGGAGGAGATCAGAGGAGAGCCTATCTGTAACACTGATGTAAATCTGAACTCACAGGTGGAGGGTTGAAAGCAGGCCTGCAGGGGAGTCTTTTAACACACACGTCCAACTACAGCCAGAATATCGGCCGGTACCTGCTGGAGCCTCTAAAAACGGGCTGATTTTAACAGTTTGTAGTTAGTAGTTAGTCGTCAGAATATGTGACTTCAAATCTTTGTGTAGATGCCTAAAACAAAACCACAATTGCAAAGCACCATACACATGTACTGTAAGTGGCAAGGCAAGCTTATTTGTGTAGCATAATTTGTATCCCCTGCATAATAAATAAATAAAAATAAAATGCATTATTCCTAGTTTTATAGCCACTCTGACCAATCTACTCAAATTAATGTGAAAAAAAAATAAATTCCTAAATATATGTTAAATGTGTATATATAACCAGGCCTGTCATGATGATATACTTTGAAGTTCATTATATTGCTGAAATAAAAAGTGAAATTAATTTATGCCACTGACACAATAACCCAAGAGCAAATTTAAATTACAAAGACTATTCTAAATGTACAATATTGTAAAAAAAAATCATGGTCTGCAATAAATGTCAGAATGAAACACTTCAGTACTTGGTTTGCATCTGTAATGATTCATATAAGTTATTAATTCAGTGATTACAGCTTAAATCTTATCATATAGCCAAAAAATAACCAAACATTTTCGAGTAGTGCAAAGAAAATGTACACACGATAATATTGACCTACAATATAATAATCATCATGACAGAATATATAACTCACTAAGTACAAAAGGTGCAGTTTAGGAAAAATTTGTTGGAAAAAACAAAAATGTGTGCATACAGTCTACAGCTCTATATATAGCTATATATATATATATATATATATATATATATATATATATATATATATATATATATATATATATATATATATATATATATATATATATATATATGTGTGTATATATATATATATATATATATATATATATATATATATATATATATATATATATATATATATATATATATATATTATATATATTATATATATTTTTATTTTACTTTTTATTTTTATTTTACTCTTACTTTTATTTTATTTTTGATTTTTTAAAATATTGCTTGTATTTTCTTTGTTATGTTGATGTCTAGATGTTCTGTTGTTTACATGTGTAGTCCTATAACCCCAGCATAGTAAATGAAATACTCATTTATAATTAAACAGTGGTGTTTAATGACGACTCTCAGCCCTGTAAAACAGTGTTTCCACTTTGTAAATAATGTAGTGGATTGCCCTGATGAACCAAAGAGGCCATAGGTCATACAATACTTATGAAAATTGTTAGTGGGAGCGGCTAAGTCATTCCGGGAAAAAGATATACACATATTAGTGTGAGAGTTACAATTGTGCCACAAAATGTCAACACTTTTTTACCGTTATGTAGTAAGCAGCTGAGACAATGAACCGTGGGAAGTTTGTGAAAACTGTTACACACATTCAAAGATACTTCGCAAACCAAAGACAAGAGTGATATGATTTTTAAAGAGCAAATAGATTCTATTGAGAGAAACTGATTGATTTTTGAGGATTATTCTGCTGATGACGCAGGTGATGTTATGGTCCCATCAGAAATGTTCTGAAATCTGTCAGAAAATTTTAATAGATTATTTTTTCAGACCAAGGTTTAGTTTGTTTTCACACCTGACAGTTTCGACTTAAACAGTTTTTTTTTGGCACTGTCTTCCTACTGGTGGAGGCAAGACGACAGCACCCTCTGCCGACTTGTTCAGAACAGTATCGCAGGTGTGTGAGAGTAAAAAGGGCCCCTCGTCCTGGTTTATAGTCACATTACCATATTTTGATTGCCTGCTTAATCCACCAATGATGTTTTCTCTGTGCTTCTTTTTTTTTTTTACGATGTCAGAAAAGGCTGATTTGACTTCAAGCGTGGCACAGTATATTAATGGACTGTAACATTAACCACATAAGATCAGAAATATCACCTTATGCCCTTATTTGGAAGACTTACCAATATCTCCCACATCTTTTAGTACGAATTATTATTATTTGTTATTTATCTATTTATTTTTAATTATTATTTTTATTTATTTTATTTTATTTATTTATTTTTTTTTTTCCTCAGTGGAAGGTGGCAAAGGTACTACCTGAGGTAAACTGTCTAAAGCCCATAATTACAGGGATAGAGAGAGCCAAAGTAACAGAGAAATCCAACTAGAGGGAAGCTAATACCTCTGATATTTCTACAGGAATAACTGCTACACTGACCACATATCTTATTGCTGTAGTCCTCCCACATGAGATATTTTCATAACCCTGTGTACTGCTAAATCACTGTATATTGCAATTTGCATAGAAACGAATAAACACACTCCAGACATAAAGTGCTCATATAATCTTCAATATTTTATAGATTAATTCATATTTATTTGTGATAATGGGCCTTCAACCTATTTTAAGTAGTTGCATGCGGATGACATAAGTGCTATTACATGTACTGTGAATCTGCTTGTATTCATGCAGATGTTATTTGCAGTATCTCTTCCAGGAAAAGTTACATAGTGCAGCTTTAATTTGAATACATTTGTAGGATCTGTGATAAACATAATTAGAAGAGATCCTAAAAAGTAACAGTACTTTTAATTCTAACTGAGTAAAATTCCCCCCCCCCCCAATATGGGCACAAACTAGTGACTGAAATCAAACTGTACTATCTGCAGTATCCAGTGTGGCCCATAGGTGTCCCCGTTCAGCAACCTTTCAAGCCTGCTCCTCACTATAATAATATATTCATTGTCTTTAGAGGGAGGCTATACTGACATAATAAAGTGTGCTTGACTGGCACTGAAGCACTCCCCACTCCATGTCTGTGTGTGATTTGTGGGGCTTTAGAGCTCACTAAGCATGTGTTATACAAACTTTCACTTTTTTTTTTTACCTTCGCTGTGTACATTTCATGAATAAGCATGTACTGTAGTAAAAGCCATTTGGGACTCATCTTCCTCTGAACCATATCAGAGAAGACCGTCTATAGCAAACTAGAACAGGTCTCACTTTGATCATAATACAGGTTAAGATGAGTCAAGCAAACACATTGTGATGAGAAAGGAAAGAGAAGATATAAGATAAGATTCTGCCCCGCCCACTTTTGCCTCTAAATGCTACTAAACCACGATTTCTTTGCGGTGGCACTTCCTGTTAAGCGGGAACCCATTCATTTCAATGGAGAATTTGAGAAAAGTTTTGCTTCTAAAATATGATGTAAAGTAAGATGATTTGTTTAAAATGTTCTATGTTCATGTAACCAACAAGTCAACACTGCACCGATTGTCTGGGAGGCTTTAAAACGGCTCTGTAGTCCGTATATTTGCTGTCAAGATCAGCAGCTCCATGCAAAATAATACAACTCGAATGATGATGCACTAGCAGTTATAACAATAATAATAGAAACTAGAGCAGAAGTGGTAGTAGGCAGCACAAGTATGCAGTAGTTTGACACATACTTTTTGTTGATGTAACGTCGCGAGCACTTCTGACACGAAATGCGACGTTGCGGCTGACCGAGAGCGGTAGGATGTGGACAGAAGACAGCTCACGGGTGTGGTCCACAAGTTTTATTTCTTTTTTTCAATCATTAAAGTGCAGGTGCAAAGGTTAGAGGAGCAGCATCTCCTCCAGCAGCAGAACATAAAGTGATGTTTTCAGGCGCCTTTTATACCGTGCTACTGATTGGCTTCAACTACAGTTAAATACCAGGGGTGCTTAAAACAAGATAACATTCGCTCTTACTCTAACCTTCATAAAAACCCAAAATACCAATAAACCATATAAATGTTTATAAATATATACATAAATAAACCCTAAAACCAAACACCAAATATACTTAAAATCCCTAAACCATTTAAAAATGCCCAACATGTTTCCCCCACACATTTCATCTCTTGGTCCCGCCCCGGAACCTTTTTAAAGGGAGCTTGTTTCCCCTGGGACCTCTTTGATGCCTGGACACAAGATACAAAGGTGAGTTCAACATTTTAAAACACAATTCTACTAAAAAACACTGCAAAATTACACAATAGACACAAACACTTAAAACATTCTTAAACATATTGCACTATATTGCACCTGTCCAATTTAGTCAATTATAATCTTATTCTCTTTCTCCTCCAGGACATGCAGCTTCAATTAAAGTGTTGCAGTGCCCCAGATCTAAAACTGGATAAAAGATGATAAGTTAAATAAACATGTTAAAAATCTTTTTGTGCAAATTGTCTTTCTTTAAAGTGCCAATAATGTTTAAAGTGCTGTGTGCTATTCAAATGTTTGTGCAATTTAAAGTGCATATAGTGAAAGGTGCTTTTTAACCAAGTAACAAATGGGCTGTTTGTTACATTTCCCCCCTCCTCTCAAAAAGGTGAAACCTCAGTCCTCAACCATTCTAGACAGACAGTCCGCCACGACGTTGGTCTTTCCAGGTTGGTACTGTACAGTAAAGTTGTAGGGCTGAAGAGATAGATACCAGCCTGCAATGCGGGTATTAGCGTCCTTCATTCGGTTCAACCACTGGAGCGCGCGATGGTCTGTTTCCAGGGTGAAATGACGTCCTAGCAGGTAGTACCTTAAGGAGTCGATGGCCCACTTCATAGCCAGACACTCCTTCTCCACTGTTGAGTATCGGGTTTCCCTGTCAAGCAGCTTACGACTAAGGAATACCACTGGTCTCCGTTCTCCATCCTTTTCTTGAAGGAGGACTGCCCCTAGTCCTACCCCCGAAGCGTCGGTTTGCAGGATGAAAGGTTTATCAAAGTCAGGGCTGTGTAGGACCGGACAAGTGCATATCGCCTCCTTCAGGTCTGTGAAGGCTCGCTCACACTCAGCTGACCATCTCACCTTGTTGGGGGCAGAGTTCTTGGTGAGGTTGTTCAGGACAACTGACCTCTCTGCAAACTGTGGAACAAACTTTCTGTACCACCCTACCAAACCAAGGAATCCCACGGACTTCCTCTTGGTGGTGGGCACAGGAAATGAGCGAATGGCCTCCATCTTCTGTACCTGTGGCCTAATCCTCCCATAGCCAATGGTATAGCCCAGGTACTCCACTTCCTGATGGGCCACTGCACATTTGCGGGGGTTGATCGTCAGCCCTGCTGCCCGGATTTTCTGCAGGACCTCCTGGAGGTGATGGAGATGTTCCTCCCAGGACCTGCTAAAAATCACCACATCGTCCAGATAGGCTGCAGAAAAACTCTGAAACGTCCTTTAACACATAGTCCATGAGCCTTTGGAAAGTGGCTGGTGCCCCCTGCAGGCCAAAAGGCATCACCCGGAACTGATACAAACCAAATGGCGTCCGGAAGGCAGTCAGTTCTCGAGCTTCAGGTGCCAGAGCCAACTGCCAGTAGCCCCTTGATAAATCCAGCGTTGTGATGTATGAAGCACCGCCCACTCGTTCCAACAGGTCATCAATGCGTGGCATTGGGTACGGGTCAAAGTTCGAAATTGCATTCAGGTACTAAAATCAATACAGAATCGGAAGAGAACCGTCCTTTTTCGGCACCAGAAAACCGGGCTACACCATTCACTGTTAGACACTTCAATAATGTTAAGCTCCAACATCAGTTTAATCTCTTTTTGTAGCACTGGCACCAACCGTTCAGGTATGCGGTAACTCCTCTGCCTCACTGGAGCATTTTTTACCAGTCTCTGATTTTGTGCTGCACCAGTGACGTGAAACCGGGGGTCTCCTGAAAAAGATTGGGATCAAGCAGACGTTTGATTTCCTCATGCTGCGAGGGAGAGAGGTGAGAGAGGTCAACAGCAACTGGCTCTGTGGCAGAAATGGGAAAGAAACAGTCAGTCACTTCCTCATCCTTCACAGCACGCACCAAAAGTTGCTGTGAAGGCTCTTGTGTCGTGTGAGGAATTCTTTCAACAGATTTACATGACAAACCTGGTGCTTTTTCAGTCTTTCTGGCATGTACAGTTCATAGTTAACTTTGCTGATTTGTCTTGTGATCTCATAAGGTCCGTGCCATTTAGCTAGCAACTTGTTCTCACTAGTGGGTAATAGCAACAGTACCTTCTGACCAGGTGTGAAGACTCTGTCCTTTGCCTTGCGATCGTACCAGGTCTTTTGCCGTTCCTGTGCCCCCTTTAAGTTCTCCTGAGCCAGGGCTGTCATTGCCTCAAGTCTCTCTCTCATCTTCAGGACGTAATCCACAATGTTGTCGCTTTCCGGCTCTGTACGCTCCCAGTGGTCCTTTAGCAGGTCTAGTGGGCCCCTCACCTGGTGTCCATACAACAGTTCAAATGGTGAGAAACCAGTTGATGCCTGCGGGACCTCCCTGTAGGCAAACAGGAGGTACGGTAGCCACTGGTCCCAGTCTGCACCTGTGGTAGTAGAGACAACTTCCGCAGCATACTTTTCAGAGTTTGATTGTACCTCTCCACCAACCCGTCCGTTTGGGGATGATAAGGAGTAGTCCTGATACCCCTAACCCCTAACAGCTGGTAGACTTGTTGGAGGAGTTTGGACAAAAAATTTGTGCCACAATCTGTAAGAATTTCCTTGGCAACCCCAACTCTAGAAAAAAGCTGCAATAAACAGTTGGCAACCTGTTTGGCTTTGATAGACCTGAGAGGAAAAGCCTCCGGATAACGAGTAGCATAGTCACATATCACCAAAATGTATTTGTGTCCTGCAGAGCTTCTTTCCAGGGGGCCCACAATGTCCATGCCAATTCTCTCAAATGGTGTGCCAATAATTGGTAGTGGTTGTAATTGGGCTTGTGTCACGCGTTTGCCTGAGGTTAACTGACATGTTTTGCAGGATGTACAAAACTTTGACACCTCAGCATACATTCCTGGCCAAGCAAAACGGCTACCAATTCTTCTAAGGGTTTTCTGGAATGCCATATGTCCTGCCCAGGGAATGGAGTGTCCTAGTTCCATTACCCTTTCTCTAAACTGCTGTGGCAAGGCTAAGGCTTCAATCTTGTCCTTCCTCTGGTAAAGGAGACCATTTTTAACAATATAACCCGCTTCATCCAGGCAGCCAATTTTCCCCATACTGACCCCCTCCCGCTCTGTGACCTTTTCAAACCAGGGCTTTAGAGTGGGGTCTTTTTTCTGGAGGGCCCCTATATCTGAGGGAACACTGAAGTCTACTGGACCGAGGGGTTTGGAAAGCTCATTTTCTTCTCTCTGTGAGCCAGCAAACTTATCCCTTCTCTTTTGAGACTTAGACTTTCTTGTCTTTCCTGGTTGAGCCTCGAGCTCCTCATCCCAGAAAGGTAGCTCCTCAAAGACTCCCCTCGCTGACTGGGCTCTGGTGAGAACATTACAGCGATTCACACAACTGAATTCTGTCAGTGGGTTTGGGCTGCACTTAACCTCTGACTCTGAACCCTTTGCACCCTGGCTACCATCAGACTGAGCAATCAGATCTGGAAGGGTTGGAATGTCGTTCCCCAAAATAACCCCATAAGGCAGGTTTTTGGATAGGGCTACAGTGACCAGGTAAGTTTGTCCTCCAACAGTCAAAAACACCTCAGCTGTAGGGTACCAGTGCTCATCTCCGTGTATGCAAATTAGAGGGGTCTTGTCTGGAGACTGACGTTCAGGTGGAACCAAACTAGACAAAACTACAGTCTGAAAACAGCCTGAATCTAACAGAGCTTCTTGCCGGTGACCATTAACAAGAACTGGTGTTAAACGCCCCTTCTGCTCCCCTGTTTGCCCTACTACTGGTGGTCTAGGTACCGAACATAGCAAAGAAGGCTTGGTTTTAAGTGCTGGACAGAAGTGCTGTGTGTGCCCTAGCTCATTGCAGTTATAACACCTTACTTCCTGTGCTGGTGTTCTAGCAAAGGTCTTTTTGGGTGGGCAGGATTGTTGATTGACTGGAGATGGCCTATCCCTGCCATTACCCTGACCAGGACCAAACCTCCTATCACCCCCAAAGGACTTACTTGGCTGAGCTTGGGATGATTCTCGCCCGAAATGGATGGGTCTGGTCCCTTTCCGAGCCGCTGTAAAGATCTCAGCAAGACGGGCAGCTTCCTCAGCGGTGGTTGCGTCATGCTCCCGAATCCAAACTTCCAGTTCAGGGTTAACCATCCGCAGGAACTGCTCCAAGATCAGCGTCTCTGATATGGTTCGGATGTTCGACTTCTCCGGCTGTATCCATCTGTTGAAGAGTTCTTTAAGCCGCACATACAGCTCTCGAGGCGTCTCATCTGGTTCAATCCTCAGAGATCTAAAACGCCGGCGGTACGTCTCAGCCGTGATCTCATACTTTGCCAGGATTGCTTCTTTCACCTTGTTGTAGTAGTCCTCAGTGTCTGCAAAGTCCATTAAAACATAGGCACTCGTGCTTTGCCTGTCAGAAGAGAGGGACTAGACGAACGGCCCACTCCTCAGATGGCCAACGAGAGACTCGTGCCATTCTCTCGAATGTGATGAGGAAATGCTCAATATCATCCTCTGGAGTCAGTGGCAACAGCTTTGGTTCTCGCTGGGGCCGATAGGTGTAATTATCTTCTTCTGTTGGTGCCTCAATTGGCTCTTCCAAGTCATTTTGATGCTCAGATCGCTCTGATTGCATCTTCAATACCTGCTGCTGGATCTTGCCGACTACCTCCTGCATGGCTTTCCAGCGCTGCTCCTGCAGCATGCGCTCTTTGTCCCCTTTTTGTCCCGTGCGCGACTGGGAGTCCATTAGCCATTTCACCATGCTTGACAGTTTCTCCAGACTGTCTTTGGAGCCACTTGCTTGAGCTTCCTGGGGGTGAGTAGACTCCACTCTGTCCTCATCTTCATCATTTCTTTTCCCCCGTGGCATTTTCTTCGTCTCACAGCGGCGAGGACACACTTCCGACACCAAAATGTAACGTCGCGAGCACTTCTGACACGAAATGCGACGTTGCGGCTGACCGAGAGCGGTAGGGTAGGATGTGGACAGAAGACAGCTCACGGGTGTGGTCCACAAGTTTTATTTCTTTTTTTTCAATCATTAAAGTGCAGGTGCAAAGGTTAGAGGAGCAGCATCTCCTCCAGCAGCAGAACATAAAGTGATGTTTTCAGGCGCCTTTTATACCGTGCTACTGATTGGCTTCAACTACAGTTAAATACCAGGGGTGCTTAAAACAAGATAACATTCGCTCTTACTCTAACCTTCATAAAAACCCAAAATACCAATAAACCATATAAATGTTTATAAATATATACATAAATAAACCCTAAAACCAAACACCAAATATACTTAAAATCCCTAAACCATTTAAAAATGCCCAACATGTTTCCCCCACACATTTCATCTCTTGGTCCCGCCCCGGAACCTTTTTAAAGGGAGCTTGTTTCCCCTGGGACCTCTTTGATGCCTGGACACAAGATACAAAGGTGAGTTCAACATTTTAAAACACAATTCTACTAAAAACACAAATTACACAATAGACACAAACACTTAAAAACATTCTTAAACATATTGCACTATATTGCACCTGTCCAATTTAGTCAATTATAATCTTATTCTCTTTCTCCTCCAGGACATGCAGCTTCAATTAAAGTGTTGCAGTGCCCCAGATCTAAAACTGGATAAAAGATGATAAGTTAAATAAACATGTTAAAAATCTTTTTGTGCAAATTGTCTTTCTTTAAAGTGCCAATAATGTTTAAAGTGCTGTGTGCTATTCAAATGTTTGTGCAATTTAAAGTGCATATAGTGAAAGGTGCTTTTTAACCAAGTAACAAATGGGCTGTTTGTTACAGTTGAATTTTAGAAGATTTTAGAAATTACTAAATGTAACACTTTAATTATATTTGCACCTTAACTAGCCTCAATAAAGCACGAAAAAAGACTTAATTCATAATGAACAAATACTTTATTAAGAGATATTCATGTTTATTAACTACTAAATACGCAAACTTGTAACCCATTAATAAAGCATTAGTGTAGGGGTGTCACTCAAATTCACTGAGGGCCAAAATTAAAAACTTGGACCAAGTCGCGGACCAAACTAAATATTTATTGAAACAATATCTGCATGTTTTTCAGAAGAGGTAGATGCTAATGATGGCCTGAGTTTGACATGTCTGCATTAAGGCGTTAAGTAAGTAAGTGGAGTGTTTGTCCTTTGATCCGAAGATTATCAGTTCAAATCCTGTTCTCGACATAAACATCATTGGTTGAGTGGTCAGATCCATGATGCAATTCCAGCTCCCACAAATGAATACTGTTGTTGTATCCTTGGGCAAGACACTTAACCCACCTCACACCTAGTGTCTGTGTACACTGCTGTGTGAATGTGTGAGTGGCTTGATGTAAAGCGCTTCGAGTGCCTTGAAGGTGGAAAAGCACTAGATAAAAAAGTGACCATTTAATAATAAATAATTGAATAAACTATCTGTAGTATTTCTTGAAGCTCTCTATATAGTGCACTTATTATAAAGTTTTACAGACTAACCTTGTACTCTACAAGCAGATAAAATTTGGCTTAAGTTGGTGGAAGAATGTTATAACATCCATAGCGTTCATAGTGGCATTTGAAATATTACAAGCTACAGAATAAATTTCTACTAGAAGTTCCTCAATTGTTACGTGCGTAGCATTGGTAGACCTATTGCTGTATCATTAGTAGTAAGGTACGACCATTACATCATCAGTTTACGACTTTCCAAATAACGTCTTCACCCAACAATCTTTGCCCAGTACAGCCTTCAGGTTCTCCCATTAGATACGGAGTTAATATCTCTATCTCCCCATTAAGAGGCATAGATTCTCAGAGCGCTTTTGTCTGCGTAACTCACAAAGGCAAAAAGAGACTGCTGTCATCTCCTGTGCCGCATCGCTCACATCTGAACAGGTGACGAGACGGAAGAAAATGTGGAGCAGACGTGGGCGGTATTTAAAACGACATATAAATAAATAAATAGGGCAAAATAAATAACGAAAGCTACTCCATTGCATGCCGATAGCTCTCTTCTCCTGAGATGAATCCAAGTATGGGCTGCTTAATATCTTAGTTTAGCCTTGAATTTTGATTTGAGATTGTCAATATAGATTACTTATGAAAGGATGTGAGCTTGTGAGTCATCAAGTTTACCTCTGGATCTTATACGACACCCCAAAATCAGATATTTACAATCCGATTCACGCATTTCCTTGAAAAAAGGCCATGCCATCTATGAGATTCTTGACTGAGCTAAGAAGTCTTTTTTGAGTGATTTTTCAAGTGATTTGTCAAAGTTTCTAACCACTTTGCAGAAAATGAGCGTTGTATTTTCTATAGTTTCCCCATTACTTTCAAAGAAGGCGAATAGCAGCGAGGTTCAGAATCAAGGTTTTCGTGAAAAGTAGTGGTTTGAGGACAAAGTGAATGACGACTTCTAATAACAGAGCTCTGGCATCACAAAGTGTCAAAGTGGTACAATGGAACAACACGGGCTGATATGAATGCACTAAGAACAATTTGTTGGGTTGCCTAGAGACTTACCTGGATTGCATGACACAGAACAAAGGCAGATCCTAAAACCTTAGAGGGGGGGGGACATATTATGTGAAAATCCACATTTAGGGACTTTTAACCACTTTATAACAGTGCTCCATTGTCATTAGCTTACTTTGATTGATTCCTGTATGTTTGAGTAATCACTGTCCTGCATTAGAGGTTTTAAAAATGTCTGTTTTCCTCTACCCCCTATCTTCACCCACTGCTCTAAACTTACATGTAGGGTTCAAAGCTGTCACATAGTCATTTTTCAACCATAAAAACATGTAAATGAATGGTGCAATGCTACTATGAACAGTTGGGACCTATCAGTTCTGCAGGTTTAAAGTGGAGGTTAATAGAGCAGTGCAGTTTTTAGATCAATATCGTTCCACAATATGGCGCTAAACATCTATCCATCACTTCAGGGACAAGCAGGCGATGCCACTAGGCCAAGTTACAGGTCTGATCTGGGGAGAGGTGCCCCCGCTCAAAGTATGAATTCATGTTTTCAAAGGTATTTTTATCTGTAACAATTTGACAACATGCATGTTATCCAGAATTTCTTTTCAGTCCAATGTCACTACTTTAATGTAACCACTACCCCCCCCTTCACTGCATCCCTCAAGAGCCACAGTCCAAGGTCTGTGTGTGCTTTTAACCAGCACTCCTCAACTAACCTTTATCTACTGTATTTACACTGATGCAATGAATCATTTAAGCAAGTGGGATCTTGTACACTAAGATATTAGAAATGATGTGTCTTCAAAATCCATATGTCCAAATAATTAATGTCAGCTGTTTTTTTCGTTTTTTTTTTTTTTTCGTCATAACAAACTAGAGAGGTAGCTGAAGGACAGAGCCATGTCCAAACAGCTCACAACAAGAACATAGTGTGTTATTTCAAAATCACAATAAAGCTGGACTTTTTTTTTTAAATATATTTTTTTGCTCAAAATTGCGGAAATATTAAAATAAAATGGTTATTTACCCCCTGATATTGCCTCTGTGGGGTGGCACATATGGGGACCAGTCAGATTTCAGGGGTGTTTCTTGCGACTCCCTAGAAACGCCCCTTATTATATACTCAAAATATCCCTTTTTACATGTGATGCCTTTCCCAATACAACCTTTTTTTTGTAAACTTGAATCTAGCATAAATTTGACAACTTGCTTGTGCCGTCCTAGTTTCCTATTACCTATTCAACACTACATAAATAATCCCCTGGTAATATGTTCAAAATACTTGTAGTTCAGAAAAGTTTATTCTGTGTGTGGTACTAAAACTTTGCCTTGAAGGTACTGGAAATAAGCAAACCTTTAAAATATTGATCAAACCAGTCGCATTCATTCCTGAGCGGTCAGGCTGACAGTGATGGGGCCATCCTCTCTCCTTGCCTCTCCCTCCCATAGAGCGCTCCTCCTTTGTGCCCGTCCGACCTCCTCACAGCGGGACCCAGCGAGGCAGCAGTGCACGGAGCAAGCCCAAATTCAAAGCCTTTGCTCAGGGACACTTCAGCGGCAGCCTGGGACCGCAGAGGTTTTCTAGCCTTAGGACACTTAAGATACTATGCCAATAAGAGCATAGACAGAATACTAATGGCAAGATTGTGCAAATGTGAGGATACAGTGGACGGTCCTGGTTTATTTTTATATGGGATTTAGAATGGTTAAATTTTGACATTTTTTGCTATTTGGAGTGACAGTAGCACAGTTGGTAGAGTGTTTGTCCACTGATCCGAGGGTTGGTGGTTTGATTCACGCATAAACATTGGATCCGCTGACTGATCCGCTGAGCCACAGGTTAGCGGTGCAATTCCAGCTCCCATAGATTAATGCTGCCGTTGTGTCCTTAGGCAAGATGCTCAACCCACCCTGCCCCGGTGTCTGTGTACATTGGTGTATGAAGGCACATGTGAATGGGTGAGTTGGGTGGTTCCTTGGTGTGAAGCACTATATAAAAATGTGGCCATTTACCATGCGACCATTTATCAAACTATAATTGCTGAAATGTAGGCCTGCTTGTATAACACAGATACACTGCCTGGCCAAAAAAAAGTCACCACCTGGATTTAACTAAGCAAATAGGCACAAGCCTCCTCCAGTTGGTCAGCTATAGGTTCAGCAACAGTCTGTGCTCAAAGAATGAGGTCAGCTGACTACCTGAATATACTGAATGACCATCAATGGATTTTTTTCTTCCCTATGGCACAGGCATATTCCAAGATGACAATGCCAGGATTCATCGGGCTCAAATTGTGAAAGAGTGGTTCAGGAGCACGAGACATAATTTTCACACATGGATTGTCCACCACAGAGTCCAGACCTTAACCCCACTGAGAATCTTTAGGATGTGCTGGAGAAGCTTTGTGCAGTGTCAGACTCGACCATCATCAATGCAAGATCTTGGTGAAAAATTAATGCCACACTGGATTGAAATAAATCTTGTCACATTGCAGAATCTTATCGAAACAATGTCACAGTGAATGCGTGCATCAAAGCTAAAGGCAGACTGATGAAATATTAGAGTGTGTGTCCTTTTTTTTTTGGTGGTGACTATAACTTTAAGTATCTGTCGATCCCCGATATCACCCAATACCGGTGCAGAGACTAAAACAGCATTTATTTCTTTTGAACCAAATGTGTTATGCAGCTGTTAATTATCTCTCAAATAACAACAGAACAAATATGTATAAATAAAAGTTCAAACATTATGAGCAGTAAATAGTTTTATCAATCAATTATCAATTTATAGGCCGAACCAGGATATCGACTGAACCGATATTTGAAAGCCGATATCCGATCCAACATATTTTTCAGCATCAAAGTCAATATCTGAGACACTGCAGCTTTCCCATTGTGGCACAAATAAAGATTCTCTTATTTCTTAAAGACAATGTGCCAAAAGAGTAAAGATACAAGGATACAAAACTACTATGTATAGTAACAAATTGACTTTAATTGATTAGGTGGCAGGTCTAAAAGTGCCCTGCATTCTGTTACCTCAAAATAAATAAATAAATAAAATAGCCCAGTTTATTGTCTAAAAATTCCTCTTAAATGTGTCATCAGTAATAGTTGCTGTACTGCTTGACTGCAATTTTAAAGCAGGCTTAAGGAGATTCCGAGCCAACTGACTGTGAGTGTATTCCTGGAAAGGTTTCATATTTGTTCAGGTGCGGTGACAGACATCCAGTGAAATCCTTTGGAAGGCAGCAATAATAAGCCCTATACTGTACATAGTGACACCGAGATCCTCCACGACAGAAAATAGTTCCCTAATTATAGGCGGGAGTAGCATGTCACACTCGCCCTGACTCACACACGCTGATTTGACATACAAGGAGGAGTAAATCAGGAGCCACTTTGTGAAATACTACTGTAATACCGTGTAGTCAAAGTGATCACTGATTCTCAATTGTTACACAAAGAAGCAGGTTTTAATGTTTGACTCAGTGTTTAATGGGCGTAAATGAACCTGAATATTGAGTGAACAGGGGACAGACTGAATTGCTCCTGGTTTCGTTCAGTTTCTGATTAAGTCCATATTAAACATAACTGATCTAAACATAACTAGTATGATCATTTTAAAGAGACTTTTGTGTAATTACATTCTATGGTATAAAAACCTTTGGAATCAATGTCGAGTATAGGACCTTATCCTTAGAACTGAAATACAGTTTTGAAATATTTGTACTGTGACAGCACGAGGCAGGATGTTGGGACAGACCAGTTCTCAACTAGAACTACAAGGACAAAAACAAGAAATAACCAGATATTAAACCCGAAAAAAAAACCTCTTTGAAAGAAGCATACTGCGAGTGTGTGACTTGAAAGGTGTGTATGTGCAATGTTGAATGTTGCAAAGCAAAGTAATAAAATGAAGTACGGGATGCGCAGGTGACCGGTCAGAGGCAGCCCGAGCTTCTTGCGCGCACGAGCTTTTAAAGATGCAGTGCGTCGGGCCCTTGACGCACGCACCAGGACTGCACCAACCAACTCCACCTGCACACAAAATAATAACGCACGCCAATACATCTAAGGATGGGGCCGTGACACCTATTGCACAAAATTGATTCTTGTGAGCTTTAAACAATGTTTTAATTTTGTTACCTCCTCAAAAACACACCTGGAGTTGTGTGGTTTGTTTTATTCACACATGGAGTAATGCTTTACTATTAGTCTGTTTACATCTCCAAAACTCAGAGTCCTCCAGTCTACCTTTTGTTGCCATAAAGTGGTAGTTTTCAAGTTCTGTAGAGATTGGAAATTCCAGGACTGAAATCATCCAAATGATTCTTGTGAAGGTGCATGGAGTTTAAAAACACAATGGAGCACTTCTTGTGTTACCACATGGCATCACAGGAGGGAACAGAGTGTTTTCTATTTGAGAGTAGAACATATTCAGGGTTTGTGTGTTAAACATGTGTGGATGAAACCAAACACAACTCTGTGATGAGGAAACAACATTATAACATTGATGAGAAAACAAGCGTAATATTGGCCCTTTAAACCACAAAACTGAGACAAAAAGAAGCAAACTATCACCAAGTACTTTCACCATATTTTCACAACCACTTAATCATTTCAAGGTTAGATTTTGCTTTCAAAACACTTCACCTCCTCCACCCTTCCTGTTACTAATAGCATCTTGTCAGTTACATACCAGCTTCCTGGAGCATTTTGCTGTACTACGTCACTCGCGGTGCCGCAGGATGCCAAGGTATCCTCCACGATACCAGCTGGTGCTCCACTTGTGCCTGTTTGATCCTTTGGCAAAGCTCCTGGATTATATATTGGACATATTTTTTATTATATCAGCGAATGTAAAAAGAGCCTGTAGTAATTTCGTGTTACCATGCTTTCTTCATATGTCACGTTATATTAGCGTCATTAGGCAGTAGTTTTACACGTTTGGGTCATGAGCGGATTAGTCTGGTCAAGCTGTGTTGTTTGTTTGCCTATGCCGTGTTCCCAGGTGTGTGTAGTGGGTGGCCAATATGTGTTACAGCATGTTTCCCTCAGTATAATTAGTGGAAAAGATCTCACAGCCACAGCAGACATGATAGAGATACGGAAGCTCCATTGGAAGAGGCCCCCCGCTGTGCGACACCACCTTGGTATATGCAAATGAAGTGATGTGCCATGTTAAGTAGTTCAAATGTCTTTATGGTACAATGATTATAATTACAGATACACGAGTCATTTGAGAACAGGTTGGAAAGCGTGATTTTTCTTCTTATTCATTAGAAAAACTGTGAAGGCCCTTACAGAACTAATACAATGTCAGACCAGGGCCGTCCCTAGCTTTGTGAGGGCCGTGTCTTCTTGAGGGCTTTTATTTTTTACCAAATGTTTGAAATTCTGTGTGTCTCTTTACATTTTCCACAGATTCATGCCACAATCTGTTTCAAATTCATTCACACTAAATTAAGTACAATTACATTACATATTTTATTATATTATTCTCCTGAGACCCGAGCTCTTGTATGACATGCTTTATTAATTTCTCTTTGTTATTTGGGCTGATTGGGACCTGATCAGTGTAAAAAAAAAAGAATTATCTTTTTTACATGATGTAGTTTTTGAAAAAGTGATGTCCACATATGAGGACATTTGTTCTACGTTTTAATCATTTTGATGGAACATTTGTATAATGATTTGCTAAAACTATGAAGAGCCTGAACACAGCAACATTTGTCCTGAGTGTAAAAACAAAATGACAAACAATTGTGCCTCTTGGAACAATGTGTCTCATGTGAAGTGCTACCAACAGGTGCAGGAAGACATAAGCCTTTACAAAAAAAAAAAATAATAATAAAATCATAATAAACATTCTGAACATTCTAAACTCTTAAAAATATTCTACATTGAACATTTTTGCATTGTTACTGTTCATTTATGCTGTTCTTCTTCTTCTAAAAATTTGCATTGTGGCCTAGACAACCCAAAATGTGTTGTCCACATATGAGGATGCCAGGTCTCAGGAGGCTACATATTTGTCAGCTGAATTTTGCTGTCATGGTAAGGCTAAATACAACTAGCATGCTAACACTGCACTTTCTGATTTGTGGAGGATAAAACTCTCTTAGATGCAGGCAGCACACAGTGGTCTTATATATATGCCCTGTACTGGGGCAAAACAGATTCTACTTAATTACACAGAGCCCCTTAAATGACCCAAACTACAATTGTGTAAATCACCCTGGGTAACGCCAGACTGAATCGTGTTCTACACATTTATCAATCTGAAAGGCTCTCACCTCTCGCTGAAAGCAGCCAGGACATTCAAACGAATACTTCAAGCTGACTGGCTGAAGTATCACAACTGCAGAACAAGCCGAACTAACCTTTGAGTGAGCTAATCATGAGGGAACACCTTTATAATAAGGTAGTTGTTTTTTTGTTAAATCCAGTTGACAGAAAAGCACAGACATCTTTCCCATCCATGCAAAAGCTCTTACCTTCTTTTTTAAAAAAAAACAGCATGTATTTCTGCTAAGAAAGGCTGAAGTATACATCCATTGATGTCGCCATGTTTTGGTTCGTTTGGGCGCTTCACCTTTAGCTGTGATCCAAACTACAATGCTGCCCTGTGGTTGGTCAGGTCTCCGGCTCACTCGTGACCCAGCCCAGTCTCATCAGTGGAAGTTTTCCAAGATCGATTCTCATGAGTTTGTGAACTTGCAAATATTGCAAGAATTCATTGTATTTCAGATGGTTATAAATCAGCATCTCCTTCACATCGTGTGCCTGTGTACCTGGCTCTTGTCTCTTGTCTCTACACCTCTGAGGCCTGCTCCTTCACACTTTGCTACTTTTTCAATTCTTCCTGTCTTCTTCTTCCTCCTCACGACGCAGTGGCAGCTCATTCACTTCACCCTGCTTCACCTCCCTCTCCCTTTGTTAATCGGCAGTAAACAACATGGCTGTCTGGGGACTCGACGTGGCATAGGGACATATTTTTACACACGCAAAAAAGGGGCAAAAATAGAAAGAAAAAAAAAAACATACAAAAAAAAAAACAACAGGAACACATGATTAAAGGCGTCTCTCACACACACAGTGGGAATGATAAAAGCAACGCACATATCGCGGTGACAGGTTAAAGCGTAGCACACAGCTAATTGATGCCGGCTCACAATCGCGCCGCCGCATCTGAAACACTTGGCAGCTTCGCACTGTTAGCATGGATATTTATTCTTGTCGCCGCATCACACAAGCCATTTGGTTGGTAATACTTTCAGTCAAGCAATCAATTCTACTTAGTGCCTGCTTAAAATGGAAAAGGGAAAACACTCACTACATGTCAAGTAACAGCAATATGAATCTGCCATACACAAATACATGCATTTTCATGAATACAACTTAAATATATATATTGTTAAATTGTTTATGTATGGTATGGCTCACATTAGCGTTCAGATCAACATTTGCATACATACATTTGCAGACATTTTATTGAATTTTTTATAAATGCAGAAAAGTGCACTGTGTAACTGTTGTGTTGAAAGGTTCGTAGAGATGCTGTTGCTTTGCCTGGAATGTTCCATAGTATAGCATTAAACATTTCCATCTTCCATTTAGTCCATTAGTCACATTTTGTTAGCTCGGTCTATTGAACTACATGAAGTGTAAACAAATAGCTGTGTTAGTTTCAATGTAGCTCCTCCCTTGAGACAGGTATAAGGCAATGTTCACCAGCAATCTGAGAAGAACTGAAGAAGCAGCTTGGATGAGCACCAAAACTTTTGCCCAGGTAACAGAATTCAGTTATCTATTGCTATTGCTCAGAAATGCAGGAAATTCAGGAGCAGGGTCACCTCTCCACAGATGTGACCTGTAGCCTGGCCTGAAGGTGTCACCAGCTCGGTTAAGTTTAATGGCAAATGTTTGAAGTGTGGAACATCTTCAGGTAAGCAAGCAGGTAAGGAAGCATCAACCATAAAATAGTGCACCTTTTAAAATTGGGTGTGGCTCAAATGATAGTTCAAGGTCAGGTTTAGAAAAGGATGTCTAATCTAAGACATTCAGACAGGCCACTGTTTTTGCTCTTTGGTCAAAAGGTGTGCAAGCGCCCATACAAAAAACACATTAATCCTTTATTGACATCTCTAAAATACATGTGTGAGTTAAAAATTCAAGTTAATGTGAATTTGTATTCTCCTGGTTTCTCTCTCTCTCTGGGTTCATAAAAACTGCAGCCTTAATCGATTCAGACTGATGAGCCAACGCGACTGGTCTAATGAGGAATAGATCCAGGATTCGTTTGCCTGGGTAAAAATGACCCTATTATAAAAATACAACTTGAATCCTTCCATTTCTGTGCGGCTCATTGCATCAAATGTCTTTAACTGCTGTAATAGCTGCTCTGTCAGGGATCAACAAGCAACTAATAGTTAACCACATTCAAAGGAAGGATGATCTCAGTGTGCACCAGCAGTGACAGATGTGACCATAGCTCAGAACTGGAAATCCATGTGTGCTTTTCTGTGTATATATACATCTGTGTGAGCCACATTCGGCTGCTTAAATATGTGAATTTTAAAAAATGACAATTCTCGGCACAGCTGCAGACCATCGCCAGGTCTGATCCTCTGGGAGAGTCCAAGCTGTCGGCCCTGCATTCACCAGCACGCTCTGTATCTGTATAAGGGGTCTTCAGCGCCGCTAAAGAGGGCTCTATGTGATTTGTACGATCGGATTTTAGCCCCCAACCCCTCCCTCCTCCCGTCCTCCTCCCTCCCTCCTCCCTTAAGCACTTGGCACGTTTTTGGCTTACGAAAAAGACAACCCCACATGGCCTTGAAGTGTCTGGCTTTCAATTAGCATGCCATTCCGCCTTGTGTCCGCTCAGAGTGGTCACACAATCAGGACTCTATGCAAACATGTACTTATCTGATCTATTAGCAAGGGGACCGGGAGTGCGCAAGTAGTGAGGGACTGCATTAGCACGGGGTCACAGAGCTCTCCATCGCGGTACTCTCAAATCTTCAGATGGATATAGAAATGAACCACTTCGTAGTCGCGATCGATCCAAGCTAGTTTTTTTTTTATCTTCCCTCCCCCCTGCACATTTTCTGTATCGTCTACAGAGGCAGTGTGCAGTCTTACCTCTGTCTTTTAAGATTAAGAGTAAAAGATGAAGACCAAGCCCACGGTGCTTCTTTCATATATGTTCAAAGAAGGAAAACAGACACATGCCATTTAAATTAATTAAAGGCAGGTGTAGAAAGCTGTGGAAGGCTGTGGAAGGCTGTGCATGGCTATGGAGCCTGAGTATGGCCAGATATGTCAGACCTTTCATTTTCCACTTGTCCATTCAGAGGATCCATCAGGAGTCAACAAAGTGGTATATATGAGCAATGACAGGGAATATATGGGATACCCTTTTTTTTTCTTTAAATCAAAAATATATCAGTTTTTTATTTCTAACAGTGAAGTTTTAACCAGATGCTGAACTGATGTATTCTTTATTTCAAACTAAAAAGTGAGGTACTTAAAAGAACTGTATTTTTAAAAATTTTAAATTCCATAAACATACAGGATGAGCTCGGAGTAGAGCTGCTCAGGGAGGTATTCTGGGCATGTCCCACCGGGAGGAGGCTACAGGGAAGACCCAGGACAGGGTGGAAGGACTATGTCTCTCGGCTGGCCTGGGAGCACCTTCGGGTCCCACTGGAGGAGCTGGACGGCATGTCTGGGGTGTGGGAAGTCTGGGAGTCCCTGCTTAGACTGCTGCCCCTGCGACCCGGCCCCAGATAAGCAGAAGAAAATGGATGGATGGATGGAAATTACATAAACATGACCTATCTGTGTCCCCAGATACAAGGTAAACATGATCAAATCAAATATTGCTCTTACTGATAACAATTGCAACGCTGATTTATCCTTGATTACAAAAACACTGGTCATGATGTCCCATTTATTTATGTGGATGGTTTGGTTCTTAAAATGATTATCCAATCAGAAAGCAGAATGAGCCTCACAAGAGTCTCTTCTTTGAGTTGCCAGTTCCGACCTAAATCCAGTTGGTTTAAACCTAAAATGGCTCGCTCTGATCTGAAGCCTCACTGCCTAAACCACCTGCAGCCAATCATTAATCAGTGGCTCTGCTGCAGTGCGTGCTGTCCATAAATGTGTCTCTACCTGCAAGTTCAGGCACTGGCAACACAGGTTCAGTTGTGATACAGTGAGTGCCAGCTACATACAGTTTCTTTAAGTAATGTGTTGCTTGCCACAATCAAAAATCCATCACAAATTATCCCCTTTGCATTAAAAGATTCTATCCTTGTTCTGAGACATTTAAGTTTAAATTTCTGACCACTCACAATGGAGCCAGATTTATTGAAAAAAGTTTACAAGAGATATTTATAGCTGTTATGTTATGAGTGCACATTACATGTTATAAAAGCATCTGAGTCAGTTCATGAGTAATTCCCCCTTTTACTTCTTCCTTCCTCTGTCTCTCTCTGTACACGTGTCATTAGGTGGGTCCAACGCAAAGCTGCACCACACTCACACATGGTGCTGTTGTGACACTCCATCTCACCATCCCACTAATTTACACTTTACCCGCTGCTACCGGAGAGTGAGTGGGCTCCTACCTTTGAGTCGTGCTTCAGAGTCCTGTGCCATCCCACCTACTATCAGTCTCACACGCGCCCCC
The DNA here is from genome assembly GCA_019594935.1 of Periophthalmus modestus. Taxonomy (NCBI): domain Eukaryota; kingdom Metazoa; phylum Chordata; class Actinopteri; order Gobiiformes; family Gobiidae; genus Periophthalmus; species Periophthalmus modestus. Next base: position 25,911,017 of record JAIEZT010000021.1, on the reverse strand, counting down.
CGCTGCGCCCACCAGAGCACCCCCTGCCTTTTCTCACACTTGCACACATACACACTTACACACATACACGCACACACATACAAGCCCCTCCTCCCTCTGAGTAAATCAACCTCGCAATACGATCCACAAATACAGCGGTCTTCTCTCAACCGACGGCAAATTTAAAGTAGATTGAAGTAAAACTAGTTCAAAGGTCAGTCAAATGTAGGAAAATAACGCAGGTAAAGATTATGTTTACTCTTTGTAAATTTTGTGCATTAAAAATATGTTTTTAAATGCAGTTTGGCTGGTCAGAAGAAAATCAACATTGATACAGTGCTCTTACAGTAGAGAGTTAACAAACTGGCCATGTTTGGAAGTTTAAGCAGGCACGGGCAGCATGTACACTGCCGGGCCAAAAAATAAGTCGCCACCTAGATTTAAATAAGCAAATAGGTTGGGGTTGCTGCAGTTGGTCAGGTCTAGGTTCGGCAACAGGGCATATTCCAAGATGACAATGCCAGGATTCATCGGGCTCACATTGTGAAAGAGTGGTTCAGGGAGCATGAGACGACCAAATATTAGAGTGTGTGACCTTTGTTATTTGGTGTTAGAACATCATTACCTCCTCAAAAAACATACCTGGAGTTGTGTTTTGTTTCATTCACACATTTTTGAATATCTCTGCGTTATTAGGCTGTCTGTATTCCCAAGCGCAAAATGCTCTGTTCCACTTTGTGATGTCATCAAATGGTAGTTTTAAAGTTAACAGTATTTTGGGGGATTTTTTGCCTCAAGAAAACACAACAATACACTAGAATAACCATAAACCTTCCCTTTCTAAAAATATTTCTGTTTTCTATTTCAGTTGAGATTGCCACAGAAAGTCTACAGTATCTTCTGATGTACTGGGAAGTGATGCAGTTACAATGAAGCTAAAATGAGCTGTAGCTTCAAAATTTGGAAGTTTCAAGGATGATTTCAATTTTTCAAATGGGACATGATAAATGTTCACATTGTTATATGGCACACCACCTTTAAGGCATTCAAGTGCTTTACACAAGGAATCATCACACACACACACACACACACACACACACACACACACACACACACACACACATTACGCAGTACTCAGACAGTGGGGAAGAGGTGGGCTAAGTGTCTTGCCCAAAGGCACAATGACAGCATTCATCTGTAGGAGCTGGAATCCCATCGCCAACCTGTGGGTCAGTGGACGTGAACGCTCGTCCAAACGATTCTATTGAAGGTGCATGGAGTTTAAAACACAGTGGAGCACTTTCTCTATCACAACATGACATCACAAGGTGGAACAGTGTTTTCAGTTTAAGAGAAGAAATCAGCCTAAATATGGAGCGTTTGTGTGTTAAACCTGTGTGAATGAAACAAAACACACCTCCAGGTACTGTATATTTGTGACGAGGAAACAACATTATCAACATTTGCATAATATAGGCCCTTTAAACACGGCAAATGTACTATCTGGTATCTGAGGCTCACCGAAAATGTTTTACAACTCACACTCATACTCATACTTTATCTTAAATTATGTGCACAGTTCTTTAGTCTGGTGGAGTTTGAACGTTTGACAGTAACCTGGTCACACCATAAACTGGCTTTTATAGAAACTTTGCAAATCATCTCATATCACTGTTGCCAATTAACACATCAAAGTGCTCATTCAAATTTATTATAATAAATCTACATTCTGACTATCCCCTTTTTTAACTTTGGGAAGTGCAAAACATCATATTTGTTAAACATTTTACACTGCAGACCCAAGTGCTTTGAATCGGCTTATAGTCTACTTCCGAATCCCTACACCGGAGACCAGTGATGGAGAGGAAGGAGGTCATTGAGTCTTGAACACAAAGGAACCAGCCCTGACTAGTTCACAGTGCGCTCAATTACCTGCATTTGATTATTGGCTCTTGGGTACATTAACACCAGGGCTCAGAGCTTCACACTTGTTCCTTAGAAAAAAAAATAAATAATCACATTCCTGAATCTTTTTTTTCACTCTGGCGTCATCACCTAGCAACCACCGTTTTCATGCATTTCACACAATTCTTTCTCTTTCCTTTTTGCCACCTTTAATACAGTATCTGGCACCCCAATCTGGCACACGTTCTAATGAATATAGAAATACGAACAGTAAATTAATCACACGCTTTGGTCCAAAATACTCACTTGGTTTCTTCTTATGTGTGAAGTTTTTAATAAAGGTAAGTTTCTTCTCCAAGCGGCTTTTGGAGACTGCAGATTAGGCTCATGAATTGTACTCTATTTGACAGCAACAACAACATAAGACTTGATTTCGAAGGGAGGTTCATAACATTGAGAGAGCACTGTTTGTTGTCTAGAGTGTTGCTGAATGTTAGCAGCTGTCAGATTATAATAAAGACAATATCACACTGCATTTTTTAACCATTCATCTTCGATAGGTTGTGTTCATGTGATGCCGTGGAGGTCTAAACTGTTTTTCTGTTTCTGTTTAATTGTCTTAACCTCCTGGGACCTGGCATCTTCATATGTGGACAACACTTTTTGGTTTGTCTAGGTCACAATGCAATTTTTTAGAAGAAGAACAAGAGCATAAAACCAGCAACAATGCAAAAATGTCCAATTTAAATATTTGTGAGAGTTTAGAATGTTCAGAATATTTTAATTTTTTTTGTAAAGGCATATGTCTTCTTGCACCTCTTTGCAGCTCTTCAAATGAGCCGCATTGTTCCAAGAGGCACAATTGTTTTACACTCACAACAAATGTTGCTGTGTTTAGGCACTTAATAAATAGTTTTTGGAAATCATTATTCAAACATTCTATCAAAATTATTAAAATGTAGAACGGATGTCCTCATATGTGGACATAATTTTTCTCAGAAACTACAAAATGTAAAAAGGTAATTCTTTGTTTTTACACTCACCGGGAACCAATCAACCCAAATAGCAAAGAGAAATTAATAAAGCATGTCATGCAAGAGCTCGGGTCCCAGGAGGATAATGCAGATAGTTTGTATGGTTAATCTCTTGGTAATTGACTCAAGTCCGTCCACTGGAAAGAAGAACTGGCTGACATCATTCACCTCTGTAGACCACAGCTCAGTTGTAGAGTGTTCTTCCACTGATCCATAGTTTGGTGTTGCAGTTTGATCGGTAGCGATGCGATTCCATCTCCCACAAATGAGTACTATTGTTGTGTCCTTGGGCAAGACACTTAACTCACCTCACTCCTGATGTCTTCATACCCTGCTGTGTGTTAACGCGTGAGTGGTTCTTTGATGTGAAGTGGTCTGAGAGCCTTGAAGGTGGAATAGCCCTATATAAAATGTGACCATCTGCAAAGGCGTGGTAAATGTCAGTTGTGTCACAGGATAAATATGGTGAATTTGTGATTTTAAACACTTACACTTGTGCATTCTCTGTTTTAGTTATTTTTACAAAAAACAAAAAAAAAAAAAAAAAAAAAAAAGGATAAACCATTGTACGGTAGCCCCCACCTTCAGCTGGAAAATATGACGCCAATGTCTAGAATGTTGTGATCCAGCAGACGATTTTGAGTTATTTATTTCCTCTTACAATGCGTGAGTGACATGACATATATTTAAGTTATTACCCAAAAGAATAAAAGTCTATGCAATAATTGACAAAAAGAGTGGCGCAGACTCACTGAAGCAGAGTTATGGGCTCCACTCTGCGATCCCCTTCAATCACTGGTACATTGTAAAACATCCCATTAAACACGGTGAAGGCCGTTTATCGTGCCACAAACCGCTGTCATGTTACAGGCCCAGTCAGGCAGCAGCAGGCAGGCAGCCGCATAATTGAAAGTTGAACCCTCAGGCTTATTCTTGTATAAACAATGCTGCTTTGTGATAAATAAAGTCGACTGCAGATTAGGCTCATGAATTGTAATCTATTTGACAACAACAACATAAAACTCCAGCGGGTTCTGTCGATCTTTTACAAATCAAACTAGTGAAAGACACAGTTTTGTTGCAGTGTAATAAACCTTATTTGGCTTTGTGCACTGTAAAATCTATTTGATTTGCTCTGTACAATTCCATGTGTTTAATATCAGATACACTGCTGTTTGCCCCAAAACTAGATCACTTCTTTAGTTTGGAGGACACTCGGGATTACAGCAAAGTCTTTCAGTAAGTGATCAAATATGTATTTTTTATAAAGTACCAACAAAATTGCCAGTATGTGTCGGCTATAGTAGTACTTCAATAACCTCCTGCAGGGGAAATTTATTCTTTGCATTTGACCCATTCTACCACTGGGAGCAGCAGTAGGACCAATCTCCAGATTTAGAGCCTGGCCTGCTCTGGACTACTTGAGCTGGACGATTTTGCCTGTTGTGCATGTACTTTGGTTGATGGGGAAAACTGGAGTGTCTGGATAAGAGGAGGACTTGAACCTAAGACCATATTGTTGTGGAGTGCTTACCACTCAGCCACCTACTATCTTTTCAACATGTCTTTGCTGTACCGACAATAGCAAAGGATTGGAAAAGTTAATTGGTAAAAACTCAATGTTCTTACAACACCCCTTGAGTTTGAGACGTTGGACCTTATCCTATGATCGTACGTCCTCTTCTGAAACGCAGTTCAGACAGTGTACAGCCAAGACTCTGGCCTCTGCCTCCGCCCCGTAACCCGCTCTGCTCCTGTCCCAGTCCTCACCTGTCACTCTATTTTCTTATCATTCTGTCTCTTCAGCCAACGAGGAGCAGAGTTCACCTAATTAGCTTCAGAGCAGCTGAGTCCTTACCTCAGTGGTGGTATTTGGCACACGGAGCATCATCCCCATATTTGGCACATCAAATCAGATGTGCCCACGAGCTCCTTACGGTGTACCCCTGTGTCTCTCCTCAGCCTGTAGGCCCCTGTCTGTCATTCTGTCTCTCTCTCTCTCCTTACCTCCCGCTCTGCTCCAGGTTCGTTCTCTTTGCTTCATTCTTGTCACCTGCCTTCACCACCTCCACAGCTCCGGGATAACACGCCGAGCCCGGACAGTCAGACACCTCATTTAGCCGCTCACAGAGGAGTTTTGGAGATGTGCGTTCTGCGATGTCTGGCAATACAACAACTGCCTATAGGAAAAGGAACAACCTAATCAGCCTTGAAATTACTCCATGGATTGTGTAGTTTAAAATATATCATTAAATGTAAGTACTACACAGACCCAAGCTTGAAACTGTGATAATGATGCACTGTATTATCTGATATTAAGTACCTCTTAAACTAGAATCTGTAAGGTAATACACGATAGGCTTCATTTCACTTTCCCTGAGGAATTTTGTCCTCTCTATATGGCCCATTCCTCTGTCCCAATCCATGGGGCAAACTGTGAGAAGTAGTGCATCACCCAGCGACCCAGCTCCAGATCTTTAACTAGGTTTTGTCCAAGAGTACCTCGCTGGAGGATTTTGCATACAGACGATGAAGAACACTGGAATACCTGGAAGAAACCCACCCAGAAACAGGGAGAACATGCAGATGTGCTTTGGCAGTTTGGCGGCACAGTGGCAGAATGACATTTTTAAACAATCTAAATCTAATGAAGCAAAGGTTTCAGAGGAGGTCATCTGAAAAATGTTTATACAATCAAGACATTTCTGCTCTAGAGACCAACTTTCTCTTAATCTAAATCTGATATAAACTTTAAAAATATAATTCAAAAGTTTATCATCACAAGGCAAATCAAAAGAGAATGTCTAAAAACACTTCCCCACTTTCCCCACCGATGATTTAATTGATATTGCGATAAAGTTAAAGGTGTATTTCAGAGCGGCTCTATATCCGTATGCAAATGTGTCAGTTCACAGCAGCTATTACTGTAACTCTAGTGCGAGGCCCTGAGTGGTGAACAAGCAGCTGTTGGTTAATGCTCTTCTGCCTATGGAATAATGAACAGGCCATAACTGGTGTGTACAATGCTCTCTCGTATCTCCTGTTATGAAGTGCTGCCTCACAGCTCCACAGATTTGTGTCGTAGCTGTTGTTGACTTTTTAAAATCCTTTTCAATATTTGTTATGAAAATAGTGTCATTTCAGAGAGACGCCTTTGCTTTAGCTTGATTTGAAGCGGGTAAAAACAGTGCTGTCATGGTGAAAGCTGTGTGCTATTTTGTAGAAGTTAATTATTACAGTGTAAGTACATGTTTATGCTTTTGCTCTGCACAGTTAGTTCTAATAAGTAAAAAGAAATATATATGTCCAAAAACATAATCGAATGATCTTTGCATTTGTCAGGTTTTAAAGAAACAGGACAGCCGCAGTTAACAGACGGACCTCAAGAGGAAGAAATTAAATGTTGATATTTTTTCCTTTGGCTCTAGATGGCAACAACAACTGCACATCTCACCTTTAAAGCTACAGTATGTAACTTTTTTACCCAAAACATTGAGAAAAATTGCTTAAAATAGTTTTTATTTAACTGAAAAACTTGCATCCTTACTCAGAGCAGGCTTGCATCTCCTCAAACCTGACTCTTATTTAGCCCGGAAGAGTGCCCCCCACCTATCTGTTTCCATGGAAATGTTGTTCCTTGGACTAACATTTTCCACATTATGACATAAAACATATCTACCCCCATGGAGAATGTTCCCAAGTATGGTTTTTACTTTCTGTTTCTATGGAATTATGCAGGTGATGTGCCACCTCCAGAAAGTACATACCGTACCTTTTACTCTAATCTAAATTGTTCAGTGGAATAATATTAAATTGGTCGACACACTACACTATGTCTGGCAACGTAAAAATAAAAAATGAAATTTAAAGGACCCTTATAACAATATTGTTTAATCTGTGTTATAATATTGTTTCCTCAACACAAACAGACCTGGAGACATGTTTAACACACAAACCCTGCATATTTAGGCTGGCTTCTTCTCTCAAAAACACCCTGTTCCCCCTTGTGATGTCATGTGGTAATACAGGAAGTGCTCCACTGGATTTTTAAACTCCATACACCTTCACTACAATCATTTGGATGATTTCAGACCTAGAATTGCCTATCTCTACTGTACTAAAGGTAAGAGGTTAACTTGAATACTACCACGTCATGACATCACAAGGTGGAACTGAGCATTTTGAGCTTTGGAGATGTAGACAGACTCATAATAAAGGCTAACTGAAACATATGTGAATGAAACAAGCACAAGTCTGGATGTGTTTTTGATGAGGTGACAGCATCACCAACATGTTTAAAACCTCACAAGAGTCAATTCTTCGTAATATAGGATTCCATTCTATTCCGTATTCACTTTTAGACATGCTTTAGATTTTCATTTATCCTTATGAACCTTCAAAATCAAACGTTACTCACATATTTTGATCATACTTTCATTGGACTTTAATTCACTGCGTTTGAAGATCACATGGCCCTTCTAAAAACAACTATTTCAGGCTTATTGAAGTTCCCTCCAATCGCAGACCCACTCCTCGTCCTAAGGCAACAAATATCTGTGAAACATTTAGTACCACCCCGGCGATGATTCCGGCACTCCACCTATCTCCCCTTTCTGCTCTCCTCTCCGTGATATACATTGCCTTGTCTTTCCATCCATCTGATTGACAGGTTATGAGTCAATGCCTGCATAAATGACTCTGTGCAGTAGGATTTCAGACCAGCTGGGTTCGATCAATCTCACTTAAACTATTGTGTGTCGCGAGCGTGCTGCCTAATACTGAGGCAGCAGAGAGGGAAGTTCTCCGCTAATGTGATCAAAGCTCTTCTGCGGGAGGAGCGGAGCACAAGAGAGGCACATTTTGTAAACGGCAGCAAAAAAAAAAAAAAAAAAAAAGGTTATTATGCAGGTGTTTGAAAAAGGCTAAACAACTCTTTGTGCTCACGTGGAACCTTAATGTTTTATACATACATGTAAGTCATGACTCATATTACATCATATTTGCTTCAGGTTTGACTACTGCAATATCTACCATTACTTCTAATAGTGGGACTGCTAAAGGACTTTTATTACTATTACGTACAGCTGTTTCCTACTTTCCCAAAGCGTTTTTATTGTTCCAAAGTTCATTTTTGCTTTCCAATTGTTACTATTACTTCCATAACACCACCTGCTTGACTCCATAGAGATATTGCTTTTGTTGGAATCTATCTTTCTATCTTTCATTTACTCAATTAGAGGTGTTTTTGTTGCTAAAAAAATACATGGGTGAGATGTTTCACCTGTTTGTCTCCACGGAGATGGATATGTTTGATGTCATATTCCAGGTAAAAATCTCCATGGATACAAGTACAGAAAAGTTAAACTACTGTAACAACTGCTATAAACCAATTTCTACACTTACAATACAAGTACTTACAAAACTTACTTGTGTACTTACTTTTTTTTAATCCAAAGTTCAGAAAGTAGAAAATACATAAATAAATTACACAATGAAATAATAAAAATAGGTTTTGAGTCAAAATATCCAGTTACCTTCCATTTCTGTTTTATTTCTCTGAACATCGACGGCCCCAAACCCTGAGCGTGGAACAAGCAAACTTTCATTATTGCCAATTCTCACGACCCACAAAGTACTGCGCACACGGACAGAATGATTGATACTCCTCATCACCGCCGCAACTTCCCCAATGCCCTTAATTCAATTCCAAATAACTGGCCCTCTATGTCACCCATACCAAAGAACTTACCCAGGCTATTGATCCTCCAGCCCCACCTGGTCTCACTGTTGGTGGTTTTCAAATCCTAGAATGTGATTATGTCATACTCCCAGAAGGTAAGTTCACAAAAGTCAAACCTAATCATTTCTATTTGCATCAAGACCTTCTATTTGCATCAAGACCACAAAAATCTGCATTTTAACTTTACTCATTTTAGCTGCCTCCATCTGTATTAAATGTTATTGGCCTATAGAATGTTGTGAAGTCATCTGAGACCATAGACTGTATATATAAATGGACATAGCTCACCTGCTAGCCACTGTGTTCCAAATAGGAAGCGATCATGGGAGCGCGTCCAGCTCCATTTCACTTTACATTAGAAAAATGTCGCCCCTCTCTCTGCTGTCAGGCTCGTCAATTTGGTCTTAAAATGCTCATATTAACCCGCTCTACGTGATCCTGGTATTTTCATTTTGCTAATATGTCTGTAACTTAAGATATGAACATTAATAACAGACAAATCAGCTACCTTCTTTATTTTTTAATTGTAATTATTTATTTATTTGACTGGGACAATGCATGTTAATAAACAGACATGATTCAACATGAATGTAATCATACCAAATCTCTATGGAACAGTTAAAACTTACCATTATAGATGATGCGCGCTTGGTTTGACCATAACCAGTTTTTCATTTGAGCTTTAAAAGAAGTGTATGTGGGACATTCTCTCAGGGCAACCGGGAAACTATTCCAAAGTTTCCCACCTCGGACAGATAATATATTCTGACCAAAGGTGGTCCGTCTGTGGGGGATCTGATGGTAGCTCGTGTGGTCCTTTCTAAATTGTCTTTATATTTAATATACTCATTTAATGGTGTTGATATGAGGGAGTGTAGGAACTTATAAATTAGGCTGACAATGTTGTTAAAGTCCAGTAGTCTATGCTTTTTCAAAATGTGACAGTGATGGTGGGAAATGGGTTTTTTTTTAGGCCTCTTTTATAGAGGTTTTCAATGGTTTTAAGTGTTGTGGGGCAGGCAAGAGACCAAGTAATGAAACAATAGTCTTTCCTCGAGGTTGCTCTTTGGTTGCCATAATACTCACGGTCAGAATTTCTACTATAGAACTCGGCCTCAAATTCACCCCATACCTGCCACGATGAGCTTCATTTGATTGTAGCCGAACGTTATGAGTGACGTCACACTCCCTCAGTCCACTTCTATATACCGTCTATGTCTATGTACATAGACAATACATATTTCTCAATAGCAGTAGGCGTTAGATGTTTGTAATCCAATGTATCGTCATACCAAACGCTCCCATTAACCAATATGACTCTGTTACAAGACTATGTATCCGTCTGATTTTCCCGAGGTTATCTAAGTCAGCATCCTTCTCTCCTCCTGTAGAGTCATCATATTCGAAGCCACAACGGTACAATCACCCCCCAATCAGGAAGCCCCCGGACCCTGAACCAAGCACTTTTCTGCTCATAAAGCCCACCAGCTACAGCCTTGTGTTTTACGGAGGGGAGGGGCTCGCTGGGCGGAGGGGGAACAGATATAAAACTCACAACAGAGAAGAGATGATGGCATGGTTTCTCACAGGGCCCCTAGTCTGTGTACATTTCAATAGGGCTTCATTTTTATCACATCAAAGACACGGCAAATTGCTACATAATTTAGTTTAGAGCAGATTGTGTCGATGCTGCACAAAAAGGTAACACAGACGAAACAGAATCTTAATTTTATACGAAAATTAAGACTTTATTACAAACATTATCCAGAGCTGGAGGAGGGTTTGAGACCAATTATATCACTGAATTCTGCTTTGTAAAACTTCAGACAGCATTCTGAAGATCATTTATTTATTTTTTCTGCAGAGTGGTAAATAGTCACATTTTTATATAGCGTTTTACATGAGCCGCTCACCCATTCACAAACACACTCATACGTCAGTGTGCGCAGACACTGGGGGTGAGGGGGGTTAAGTGTCTTGCTCAAGGACACAGTGACAGCCATTCATCTGTGGAAGCTGGAATTGCACCGCCAACCTGTGAGTCTGTGGATCTGACCACTCTACAGATAATGTTTATCTCAAGAGCGGGATTCAAACCGCCAACCTTTGGATCAGTGGACAAACACTCTACCAGCTGAGCTACTGTTCTTTCACAGCAATAAGTTCCTGGACTTTTTTCTGGGCTGTATGGGGCCAATGAAAGGACAAATTTATCTTTTGGGACAGTTTTTGTTTTGATTCATACATCTACACAGCTTGATCTTATGTTTTACATTTAAGGAATATCCAAACCGAAAGTTGCCAGTTTAAATCCTGCTCTTATAAACATCATCGCTGGAGCGGTCAGATCCACTGAGCCACAGGTTGGCGGTGCGATTCCAGCTCCCACAGACGAATACTGTCATTGTGTCCTTGGGCAAGACACTTAACCCACCTCGCTCCCAGTGTCTGCTTACACTTTCATATGAATGTGTGTGTGAATGGGTGAGTAGTTCCTTGATATAAAGAGCTTTCAGTGCCTTGGAGGTGGAGAAGCGATATATAAATTTGCTCAATTAACTGTCCACTTGACCAATGGAAAAGGAGTTGTCTCTGCTTACTCATGTACTCATAATAAAACTGCACAACTAAAGAAGAGGTAATTTCTCATATTTATTGTGTAATATATACTTAAATACTCAAGGATGCTTTACAATCGAGGGCATAGGCCACATCTGTATTGTGTAATAAGATGTCATTAGGTGTTAATTTCTCTTAAAATTTAGCTGGCCCTGATGACCCTGAATAAAAAAGTTTTAGAAGTCTCGCTGTGTAACTGCGTAGTACAAAGTATTTTCATCGTAAACAAGACGTATGACAAAGTATTGCATCTTCAGGCTCATCAGTGGCTCCTTTATGGGACTCCCCTGGACCCATCTGCTCCTGTTTCTCTGCCCGCGCCCGGAACAGCTTAGCTCAGCAACCACAACGCTACTTCCACAGTGTGAAGAGCAGGCCTACAGGCATACCACATGTGGTTTAGTTTGGGGTTTCTTATCTGTTCTATGTATTCAGTGGCAGGCAACACGCTGTTTTTGTTTTAGCTTCAGAACTCCCTAGATGTGATTCTTCTAAGTTATTTTAGGATGTGGTTTTAATTTGATGAAACAGGAGGAGAAAATTTGTTTTAGTGAGCACTGGGGTCCATGTTGATTGAGGAATTGTTCAGTGTGACGTCGCAAATGAGTAGCCGACCTGATTATAGTGCTGTGATGAACACTGGGAGGAGTCTACAGTAAATCTAACGCTATAATGCTAATAATGTTCTATTCTGGATACATTTGCATGAAGAAGTTGTATCAAATGATGTCAAATTTGCTGCTGCTATTGGTTCTCACACTACTGCATGGGTACTGCTGGTGGTGTGTAAACTATATGAAGTTCACAATAGTCTGTTTGGGTTATTCTGCAATAGGTGCAGTAAAATCTTTCAGGTGGGAGAGTTGTTGTAGTTCTGCTTGGGATGTCACTGTGGCATTACTTTTAGTGGGGGTTTTTTCAATTGTACATGTTTTGTCGATAGAGCAACAGGTGGTGCACCCTCCTCCAGAAAAGTTACATAAAGCACCTTTAATTAAATAATAAATACGAAATATTTCTCCACATGTATGCAAGTTTACCTATTTTACACTATTGAATGTGAAAGTTAAAGGTGTATTAAGTAAATTTCTGGATGTGGCATGTCACCTACATGACTCAATGGAAATAGGGAGTTAAAACTTTCTTCACAACATTCTCCATGGCAGTAGATACATTTTATGCCATACTGTGCAATATTATAGCCAAAGGAACGATATTTCCATGTAAACAAGCAGGCGACCCTCCTCTAGGCCAAATAAGAGTCAGGTTTGTAGAGAGGCAAGCCCGCTCAGAGTTAGGGTGAATGGTTTTCAGGGCAATAAACACAATCAAATTGAAAAACAGATCCTAATCTATTTTTGAGTTAAAAATTTACAGTGGCTTTAAATTGAAATGCAAAAATATTTGTTTACACTAACACATTCAAACCTTTGTTTTCATTTAACACAACTCCCAACACATTTAATTAGATTTGTATTTAAACTCATTCCCACCTTCATTTGAACCTGCAGCGCCAGAAGTGAAAAAGTGCTGCTGTACAGACAACAGATGTGCTGGTTTCACACACTCCCCAAGGAACCATCTCATTCCTAACCTCATCTCAGTGTCTTTTGGAGCCCCTGACACACTGTAGGACGGGTGTGAATTTAAATGGAAAATACATAATTCATATTTACAGAAAAAGGCAGTTTGTGCACTCACAGACACCGAAACAAAGACAAAGCACAGCTACACTATTTATTATCAGTTTTATTGATTTTTTTTCAAGGGGTTGGGCTTGGATGTCTGCAACTATATTGTATCCAGAAAGTGTATTTTTTTCTTTTAACTTCAAAAATAAGTTATGTGGAGCGAACCAAAAGCCTGACACAAGAAGACAATATTTTTTCACGCATTTGGTCTAAACGAATGTACTTGAATACCAATGAGGAATAGATCAGATGCAGAGATGAAACGGCAGACATTACCTGCTCCTACCAGCCTAATATGATTTACAACAGAGTGGGGATTACATGTAAGGATTTAACAAGTTGATCAAGGGTTTAAACAATAGTGCAAATCTAGAAATATTGTGGTGGAACTAGGAATAGACACCGTTAAGCATCAGTTGTGCCGAAGTGCATCCTACCATCGCAACAAATATCACTACGTTTCTCATGGCTAACTTTTTATAGATTTTTCTCTCAATGAACCGTTCACCTTGTTTCGATGTCGCACACAAGTCTGAGGAAAAACAGTTAATTTAATAGGTTCTGTTTTCAAACTCACAAAAATCCATTTTAGGATTCTTATAGTCAGACCAGTAAGACCCTTTCCTGGCAAATGCAGAATGATATCTCTCTGTGTTTTTATACAGATGGATATCAAAAAAATCTTAATTTCTGGTGGATTTTAATGTGTTCCAGTTGGCAACAGTGGGCTTAAATTTACATTATAAAGGGTCCTTGCACCGGTGTAAACACATAGCTGCCCTCACCTCTGCTCAGCTCAAAAACAAATGTAGCAGCAGCAAATATTTTGCTACTATAGGTTTAAAACAAATGTTATTGTTTTATAGGGATATTTAGGCTGCTGCAAACACACAATTCCTGTGCCCAATAAAACTTGATATATTATATTATTTTCAGTACAAATGTATGGGCTCTTGGGGGCCTCTGGTGGCCTCGAGGCCCTAAGCAGCTACTTAGTCTGCTTGTAGGCTGGGCCGGCCCTGGTTGTGTCTCAAACCCGGTCAAACATGATCGTGCAGTCGGACATGTTTTTTCGAAGGAGCTCATTGGTCACCTATGATTTACAAATTACAAACAGTTTAGTTCAGCCCCTTGTGATATTTTCTTTTCCATTATTATTTCCGATAAAGACGGACCATGCCTGTTCCTGATTGGCTAATGTCCACCTGTCAATCACGCCCATTTGACAACGGGGAGATTCACCGGCGTCCAGACTCACAACTTCGTAAAGTATTGTAGAAGTGTGTATTCTGGATCCCAGGTGAGTAAGACCCTAAAGAATCTTAAAACCTAACCAGACCATTTAATAATCCTTCAGAAGCTGCACAATTTTTGGTGAAGAGCATAAAGTGTAGATCTTTAGACAAAAATGTTTAATAAAAAAACAGCTATCAAAGAAGCAAGGGTTAAAAATAGTATGATGCTACACATTTCCTCAGTGAAAAACTATATTCTTTCAATAGCATTTAGCTCATTAGCAGCTGCAATTGGCTACACCTCTGCTGAAAATCCCCCCTTCAGTAACGATTTCAAAGAGTGCCTTTCCAGATTGACATTACAGAATTAACCTGGCTTTTGACAAGTGCCAATGCGTCTGAACGAAAACATTTTAACTTGCAAAACGGTGTCTGGATATGTCGACTCATTTTGTCTTATTACTTGTTCACAATAGTTTAATTCCAAAATGCAATAGGTTTGATGTCAAATATATATCTACATCTCGTCACAAAAATAAACAGAATCCAGGGAGCAGATAAGAAGGGCCCGCCGTCTCGCTGACATATTTCAATATCGAAAACCCGCTGGGACCACGTGTAAATAATTAAACAGCAACTCACAAGGTGCTGCATCTTCAAAATGAGCAATTACTTCTTTCCTCGCGGGACGTGGGGGCTGTTTATGGCACGGGGGTCAAAGGGCAAGCAAGCATCAAATCCCTTTATTACTGATTTATCATACACAGCGAGACCCGATATGAGATAAGAATGCATTTTACAGCAAGAACCTATTACACATCGCCATAGGCATCCAACTCCACTGGGACACGCCTGTTCCATATGTGCAGCTTTGGCTGGTTGTGAATTTGAACTACCATTTACCTCTCGCTTGTCAAATAATCATTAAAGTTTCAGTCCGTGGTGAAGCGTAGGAGATGTTTTAAAGTCTTCGCCCCTGTGTGCTGTTGGGGCGCTGGTGTTGGTGAATGAGGATGTGAAAGGTCAGGATTCTGCTGCAGTGGTGGAGGTGCTGTGATGGAGCGCTGTGGCATTTACATTTGGACAGGTCAAAAGAATGGATGAGCGCTTGTTTTAGGATATAGAAGTCATTTGTTTGCATTAAAGGTGCTTCTAAACCCAGTCACTGCAATCAATAAACATTTATAGAGGTGACAGTAGCTCAGCTGGTAGAGTATTTGTCCACTGATCTGAAGGGCGGTGGTTCAAATCCCAGTCTTGACATAAACACATCATTGGTTGAGCGGTCAGATCCACTGACCCACAAGTTGATAGTGCGACTTCTAGCTCCAACAGATGTCTGCTGCTTATGTCCTTGGGCAAGACAATTAAACGGCCTTGCCCCCAGTGTCTGCGTACACTGGTGTATGAATGTGTGCGTAAATGTGTTAAAGGTGGAAAAGCGCTATATAAATATGTGACTATTTATCATTAACAGGGAATTGAATAATGGTGGTTTGAAAGTTTTGGTGTAGGCTGAGTAAAAAAAAAAAAACAGAGAGAGAAAAATAGAGCTAGCCAGTAGGCACATTAAGGCTGAATGATTATGCTAAGTAGTTCTCAGGCACAGTGCACACTTAGTGTAGCTCAATAGACCTAGCCTACATACAGAAACTGTAAACAAGATGTTTAAAGTTTCAGTGTAGTTAGCTCTTGTCGTAATGAATGGGGTGAGAAGGACCAAAGGATGCAGAACTCGGGGCAAGTTTACAGTGTTTATTGACAGAAGTGACACAAAACAAGGAAATGACGGTAGATAACACGAGGAGCTGGGTGCAGGAGTGCAGGTCGGGGTCCAGGGCAGACACAGAGGTGCAGAGACGCAGACGAGGGAAACAAAACCGGTACCAGGAAACAGGGTCGGAGGCGGGAGTCCAGAACTGTACACGAGCAGGAACACAAGCAGGTAGACGAACAGGACACGAGGTCGAACAACAGGAACACAAACAGGTAGAACAACAGACAATCTGACCTGGCTCCTCTTATCCCTGGCAGGTGGCGTTGATTGTGCTGATAGATTCCAGGTGCGCGAAGGAGGAGCCAGGACTCCGCCCAGCTCCAGGCTCAGACAAGTGAGAGAGGGCACACACACGAGGCAGGGACAGAACAGGGATCATGACAGCTCCTCCCTTCAGATAAAGGCAGTGTCCACCAGTAATCTGACCAGAACTGAAGAAGCGGCTTGGAGTGAAGGCGTTTGGCTGAAGAAGCGGCTTGGAGTGAAGGCGTTTGGCTGAAGAAGCGGCTTGGCATGAAGGCGTTTGGCTGAAGGACTTTTTGTCCAGTTGACAGATTTAACTTTAGCTTTTACTAACCATTCATCCACTTTCCTCTGCTTATCCAGGGCCTCCAGCGTGTCCTGGGTCCTCCCTGGGGCCTCCTTCCGGTGGGACGTGCCCAGAACACCTCCCCAGAGAGGCGTCCAGGAGGTATCCTGAACAGATGCCCGAGCCACTTCAGTTGGCTCCTCTTGATGTGGAGGAGCAGCGGCTCTACTCCAAGCTCCTCCCATGTCCTGTGTTTTACTAACTTAAAAAAAAACAACAAAAAAACCCCAAAATCAAACATGATAAAGAGATATTCTTTAAGGGCTGACATATAGAAAAATGGAAGAATATGCTTTCTGATTGTGAGAACATTTGCCTCTCCACAGATCTGACCTGGCAGCTTTGGGACCTCCAACCATGTATCAGATCTCGGCTCACACATTAACAAAGGCAACATATACAGTTAAACTTCTATAGCAACTACATAATGCCCTTTTTTGTACTTGTCCTCCCAATCAGGGGTGGCTTAAGCTCTCCCGAGGATAGCCACATTAGTGTTTATAAACCACAGCGGGATGCTAACTTATATGAGCAGTGCGCACCCACATGGAAGACCTATAAGCACCCCCCGTAGCCCCTCCAAGAAAAACATCTCTAGAGCCGCCCCTGCTCCTGGTGAATAAATCAAACGCACAACCCACAGAGTAAACACTTCCATGTCAATGAATCAGACGAGTGCAAACCCCACTATTGACCGCTATAGTCCCGATCTATTTTTAAAAGGAGATGTTGTCGATTCTACTTAATCCATGTTAGCGCAGAGCCTCATGTAAAGCTGTCACGCCTCACTGCCCTCCCCCTGTACACCCCCTTGTTGACAACGATCCGCCTCCCGTAATCAGACAAATCTTGTTTTCAATAATTAGCTGATGGAATAAAACTCATTTTCCTCCGAGACTCACAATCGATATAATGAATGTGTAATCTTGAGCGCTGAGGGCGAGACGTTAATGCAGAATTAAAAACATGTCAGACCCATCACCTACTTCCTCTTTTCAAAATCAATCGGCAGTATCCATGCTAATAAGCTCTTGTAGTAATATATTGGTGGTACAAGTGGTATGGTAAGTAGTACTTTTGATGTACTGGTACTTCATAGTTGCAACATAGGGAAGTTGGTGATTAGTAGTATTTGCAGTAGTGGTAGCAGTAGTACGTTTGAGTATTTATATTTAAAGAGCTGAGATGTTTTCTGATCTATGTTATAATGTTTCGTTATCAAAAATCATACCAGGAGCTGTGCTTTGTTTCATTCACATGTTTAACACACACACCTGGCATATTTAGGCTGAGTTTTTCTCTCAACCAGAAAACACTCTGTTCCACTTTGTGATATCGTGGTAATACAGAAAATGCTCCACTGTGTTTTTAAACCCAAGAACCCTTTTCTTCTTTAGAAAATTATGAATTTTGCCTTAAATTACTGCTAGTTCACTGAACACTGAAATATCCACGTTTTCAATTTTAACCCTTTATTCCCTAATTTAGGATCACGGCTGAATTTGACCCACTAGGCTCGCTAATTTATCCAAAAAAAAAAAAAAAAAAAAAAAAAAAAAAGTACTTCTAGACATTCTGCAAGCTACTACTAAAAAGATTTAAAAAAAAAAAAAAAAAAAAAAAAAAAAAAAAACAACTAAATTTTACCAACTGCTGCTTTGCTGATAAGACAATTTTATTTGGTAGTTTTCCAGCTCAACAAAACAGCATGTGGTCAGCCATCTTGTCACTACCACTCTGGCTCATTTTAGTTCAATATTCATCCACTAGGTATCTTTATGCAGGGGCCAGAAGTGGCACTCTGGGCTTTTAGGTAGCAGCAGTTAGCCAAATTTGACCCCTTGGATTAAACTCCATACGCCTTCATTAGAGTCATTTAAATAATTTCAGCACTGGAATTGCCTACCTCTCTAGAGAACAAAAATGAAAATGTAGCTGTTAACTTGAAAACTACCATTACATGCCATCACAAAGTGGAACAGAGCGTTTTGAGCTTTGGAGATGTGGACAGACTAATAATGCAGGATTACTCAAGCATGTTTGAATGGAGCAGAACAGAACTCTAGGTATGTTTTTGAGAAGGTAACAGTATTATAACATGGCTTAAAGCTCTCAAGAGTCCATTTTGCGTAATATAGGACCTTTAACCATGATAATTGGTTGGCTACTGGTAACTGGACACATGAAAGACATAACTGTAATATATAAAGTAAAGGTATTTGAAGCAGGTAGAGCGGAGCCAGGAGCAGTGCTGAGGCCTGGCCTGGGTGGCCCCCACAGTGAGGGGGCTCCCAGGGGCTGTGTGTAAATGGGAAGAACCTGTCTGCTCTCCTCGGTGTTAATTTAGCAGCTCACTGAAACTGAGGCAGGTTCACAGCCAATCGACCAGTGTTGTTAAAACAGAGAAAGTGAGGTGGCAACAATAAAAACTACTGCTGAGGATAAATCAGGTCTGGTTTTAATAATTTAAATACAAAATATGACAGTGATATACCCATTTTAACAAAACAATGTAAACGCAGTCATTATGAACTGAAGCAACAGCATCTGACAGTTTTATAAAGGCCATCTTTGTTATTATGGCAGTCAACATTTTCTATGGAAACAACAGTTGTGGTCGTTAAAATAATGACATTTCTCAGTGGGATAAAACAGTCAAATAACTTTATATCATTAGTACTACAGGACAATACAGCATGTGACCTGTAGGGGACAGATCTGTTCGTAGAATAACTCTTTCCAGCAGAACTGTTTACAAAAGGCCAGAAGAAGAGGCTGTTATTTTGGGTGAAATCAAAAGTTTCAGTTGTCTGTCACTGCCTCCTGCCTCTCTGTTTCTACCTGCTCTCCATATTTGAAGCTGTAGTGGGCTGTGCGAGGCCGGAGCTGGAGTTGAGTCATTCTCTGAAGCACTTTTAGATGTGATTATGGCATAAACACAAAATTTGGTGACTGAATATTTCCTTAAAGGTTCATGCAACTTTTCTGGTGGAGGGTCCTTCAACTAATTAGCTCCATGGAGACAAACAAAAGGCACCACCAAGCCACCACCACCAGATCTGCAGAATCAAACCTGCACACAAGACAAATCCACATCAATACAACATTTGGTTATTTGATGCCATCCTGTGGAACATTTAAGGCAAAGTATTGACATTTCCATGGAGCGTTTCCTTCACTAGAAAAGTTACATAGTGGACCTTTAAGTTATAGATGTAAGTCGATATAAAAGCATGAATCCATCTTTTTCACTCAGTTAGTCACTCTATATCAGTAGTGGAAGTTACTTACATAAAAGTATAGATACCAGAGCAAAGAAATACTTAAGTAAAAGTGAAAGGGTCACATAAAAAAATCGGCTTAAGTGAAAGTATTAAAGTACCTGTTTAAAAATGTACTTAAAGAGTAAAAAGTAACTTATCCAGATTTTGAGATCTAAAAAACCTTCAAATGTAGTGATTTTGATAAAGATTTGTGGTGAATTTTGTTCAACAGAAACAACTCAATTGGGTTTTTTCCTACCTGTTTTTCTTGGTATATTTCTGTTTTCTTGGTATATTTCTGTTTTGCCCAAACTATGAAAGTGTTAAAAATAAACCCAATTCAGCAGGTCCTATAAAAATACTTTTTCTTTTCAGCCCAGTTCAAAAATGTAGAGGAGAGAAAGTACAGATATCTGCTCTCAAATGTAGTGAAGTAAAAATAAAAAAGTATAATAAAAAAATCTACTTAAAATGAAAATATTATTCTATTTTCTTTTATTTATGTTATAATGTTGTTTCCTCATTAGAAACACATCTGGAGTTGTGTTTTGTTTCATTCACACATTCACACAAACCCTATCATATTCTTCTCTCAAGTGGAAAACAAGGAGTGCTCCACTGTGTTTTTAAACCCTATGCACCTTCACTAGAATCATTTTGATGCCCTGGATTTGCCATTCTCTACAAAACAAAGGTAAAAAGTTCACTGTTAATTAAATTGCAAACTACCACTTCATGACATCACAAGTCAAAACAGAGGATTTTAAGCTTTGGAGATGAAGACAGAAGTGTTATTCAAACATGTGTGAATGAAACAAACACAACTCCAGGTCTGTTTTTGAGGAGGTAACAACATTATAACATGACTTAAAGCTCACAAGTCAATTTTACATTAGATAGGACCTTTAAGTAAAGTACAGATACCTAAAATATATACTTACTTACTAAAACACTCGCTGCATCTTCTTTGTTGCATCAATTCTAATATGTTCTCAGTGGGGTAAATGTGGTAAAAGAACTTACACAACATTGTAACACAGAGTTGTATCAGTGTCATTTGAATTATAACAAGTTCCATGTCGCTGATTGAAATTCACCAGTGATCGTCCAGTATTTGTGCATCTCACTACCACAGTCTCTAATATAAAATCTATCGCCTAATTAACTGTCGTAGCTGAATTAATGAAGTGAGCTGCGAAATATCTGTAAAGAGGCATCGTGGCATTAACATTTAAAAGTGATTGGTACATTGGAACGTTTCGATATTTTTCATTAAAACCTACATCTATTTAGCATCTTCTGTTTGTTTAAGAATCTGTCAGACACTTTTTTTGTGATATTTGCCGCAGTAAGTTGTTTTTCATGGTGTCAAACTAGATGCTTTTAACACTTTTCCACTACTGTTTTGCTTTTTAATTGACTATAAAAGCTAATGGCAGCTTTTATGCCTCTCCTGAAATGCCCTCAAGTGTTTTTAAGCGTTTCAGTGTATCATTTTGAGCTTTCATTTTCGTTCTTCACTTGCACAAAGACGACAATTGTAAGTTTACAAAGATTTTTGTTCTATTTTTTTTTTTCTTGTTGTCTAATTGTTCCCTGAGGAGACAGGTGTCAGGCGGAGATCTTATTGGTGTTTGCATAATGAGTAGAAATGAAGGAGCTAGATTGTACAAAGGTCAAGCTAATGCCCCCTTTTAAGGCAGTAATGAAAACTGTTTGTCTAGTGTCCAATGACTTAACACACCTCTTTTTCTCAGTGTCTTTCCTTTAGCTTAATGAAGCGCTTCAACCTTAAAACTCAATGGAGGTGTTACTTTTTAGCCTGGGATGTTCCACAGTATGACATTAATCTATCTTGCATGGGAAATTTGTATGCAGCACTTTTGCACCTTCAAGGTACTCAACATGCTTTAGATCAAAGAACCACTCACCTATTCACACACAGGAGGCCAGATGGGTTAAGTGTTTTGCCCAAGGACACAAAGACAGTATTCATCTATGGGAGCTGGGATTGCGTCGCCAACATGTGAGTCAGTGGATCTCACCTCTCAACCAGTGATGTTTTTTTTATGTGAAGAGCAGGATTTGAACTGCCAACCTTCGGATCAGTGGACAAGCAGCCTACCAACTGAGCTACTTTTACCCTGTTGCATCTCGATTACAGAGGTTTAATCACAAAAACACTTTGAATAACATTCTCATCTTAAGTTCAAAGCCATACTGTGCCATAGTTCAATGCCATACCCCATGGAAACAAGCAAATGGCATTTGCTCAACCAAAAACACATAAGGCACCTTTAATAGCCCTGTACCAGATTTTTTCCCTTGTATTTGAGCAAAATGTATCTTGCTCCAGTAAAGGTATATTGTATACACTCTTCAGGTAAAAATAAGTCTGTTGTTACTGTCTGCATCTCATTTCAAAGTGTCTATTTTCTGATTATCAGGAAGAGCGCGGGCTGGTTGTTGTTGGCTTTACCGTTGTCACAAAGTTCTGCAGTGGCCTCAGAGAGCTGTGAAAAGTGCATCACGGTGAATAATTAAAATGCTCAGAATGCATAAGGTAAGTAAGGAATCATTTTGGACCACTGCAGCCTTTTAAAATGAACTAGTTCTGTTTTTGACGTTTTTAAGACAGGAAAAATCTGGTACAGCACCTTAAGGTATTCCTTGTGGAAAACTCTACTGTTATTGTTGCAGTAAATGCACAATATTTGAGACAGCAAGAATACTGTTACCAAACACCACAGTGAGTCAATGTTGTTACTTAAGCAAAAGTACAGATACAGAGGCAAATATTGCTCAAGTAAAAGTAAAAATGTCACATGAAAAAAAAAAAAAAAAAAAAAATCAACTTCAGTAAAAGTATTTAAGTACCCATTAAGAGTAAAAAAGTAAAAGTATTTCACACAATTTGTTAAAGTATTAAATGTACTGATATTGATTTTAAAAAATTATATATATTTTGGTTAGCAGTAGCAAAACAAATCCAATTTCTTAATTTTTCACATGCTTTTTGTGTATTTATTTTTGTTTGCTCAAAGCTGAAGCTTGAACTTAAAAAACTTTAGTCAGGATGTTTCCACGAACATGGTAAAAATAATAATAATCTTCCTCAAATCATATGTAAAATACTGTAAAATATACTTAAATAAAGTACACATACCCCAAATTATTTTTACTTCATTACCTTCCACCACTGCAGTGAGTATATTACAACAGAGGGGATGACCTAGAGATGAACAAGTCCCGATCCTCTTGTGTTTCATATAAAAAAATGACACATCAATACTGTGTGATACAGAGATGTGGGACGCTCCAGACCAGCTCCCTCTGGCTGTGTGCTCTGTGAAACTATGGTGAATCTGATCGTGCAAGTCCAATAAGCTGTCACACAAAAGATGATCCAGCCAAGAAGGAAGAATATTTGAGTTAAGGTGTTAGCAGAGAGAAAAAAAAAGCTTAGCGACTTGAATCATAGTGAGGATATTTTGAGTTTTCACCTGGGGGGTCCTGCGCTGTTGTGTTGACTCATAGTGTGCGTGTGTGTGGCTAAGTTTAGACTCGTGTATGTTTGCTCCACACAAACGGATCTAATTGGCAGATGCAAGGGTTGAAATATTGACGGTGGGAGCACGTGTGTGTGCGTGTGTGTGTACATGTGTGTGTTATTTTGGCTGGCGTCCTGGTTTCATCTCAGTGTGCGACCAAGGAGACATAAGCCACTTCCATCTGCCTCGTGTTCCAACTTTTCTTTGTGAGCCTAATAAAAGACAGGAAGTCGAGTTGTATTTTTTCTGCTACGCGTTGGATTTGTAATTATAGTAAAAGACGCATGAGGGAAAACTTCATCCAAACTTCAGAGATGAGCGTCGAGCTGAAGGTGTGAAAATGTGTAAACTTGACAAATGCAAAAGCGATATCATTTTCAACCTCCTACTGACAATACAAAAGCAATGTATCAACCATAGACTGTACATACAAATGGACATATCTACCCTGCTAGCTGCCGCCAAAGAAAAAGTGAGCATGGACGCCCTTCCGGCTCCATCGACTCTGACTCCAATTCACTTTCTATTGAAAAACTGTTGCCCCTCTCTCTATAGCTGCTGCTGTCAGACTGGTCATTTTGGTCTAAAAATGTTCATTTTAACCCACTCTACATGATCCTTGTATTTTTATTTCGCTATTGTGTCAATGTTGCTAAGCGTTCGCACTGTGCTAAACCAGCAGTGCAGGTGGGAAAGGGCGCTACCTTCAACATCCTCACTCCAAATTCACCTATAACTGTAAGCCTCAATGAGCCTCATTTGCTGGAGCCGAACGTTATGGACGACTAGCAAAAAGAGATGAAATTTAAATCTCTCAACTGGGCAAATCGTTGTAGGGGTGAAGATGTTTCGCTGCTCATCTAAGCCGCTCCTTCCGTTCTGGTCAGATTGCTGGTGGACACTGCCTTATATACTACACTGAAACTGTTAACAGCTATTGTCTCCAGTGTCAGCCTTAATCACCCTATTCAACCTATAATGGCCGCTTATTATTCTCTTTGTTCCTGTTTGTTTTGGGTCTGTCGATAGAGTTGTAGATCGGTGAGAGATTATGTCTCAGGTCCCCATCCCTATTTAAGAAAGAATTGTCTTTCCTAACAAAAATAACTCCTTTAACTCCCGTGTCAAACCATTTGTCTGACGTCACACTTTCTTAGTCCACCTCTTTATACAGTCTTTGGTATCAACCTTTGGTGTCTTTTTACAGGCCTCACTGCTGTTTTTATTCTCTGTGGTAGAAAGTGAACAAGTAGTAAAGTAAAAGTTCATCATCAAGACCATTATACATATGACTCTAACACTTCAGTCCTGAAAATCTCATTTATTCTTGAAATTTTCTTTAGAGATAGACTTGCATTTTTTCCTCTTGTACTGTAATAAAATTGAGTAGCTTCAGTCTACTTCTGTGTAAAAATGTTATCGGAACAACACTAGTTACAATTAGAGTTAGGTTTAGGAGCTAGTACATTATGGTTTTAGCTTGTTTTTTTGTTTTTTTCATTTATCTCTATTATGAAACTCTCTTTTCCATGAGTGCCCTGTTACAATACAGTACAGTACAACAGTGCATAGGTCAGAGGTGCCCAAACTCTTTTCACCGAGGGCTATATCTTGAAAAAATAGGGGCCATAGTTTGGAAACCCCTGGCATAGGTCCATTTAAAACATTAAAAACAGGAACATTTGTGAGTACAAATGTTTATCACCGGGGTATGAAAGTGCATTAGTGGGACCAATCTGCAAAATTTTGTATGTCCTTGAAGTGTATTCTATTTTTGGGAAGCAAAATAACCGAAAACGTATTTTTTTTAATTATATAGACAATTATGAGATCTTGTATTAAAAGTTCCCATGTCAGAGTTCATTAAACAAATGTAATGTTCAGGCAGTCTATTGTTGTAGTTTCTTAGTAATACATTGTATACAATGTTGTTCAGATAGTGAAGGCCAACCTACTTTTTCATAGAGTGAACAGTGATGGGTTTTAAATACATGGCCTGTTATGAAACGAAGGGCTGAGTGAAAGAGTGTGTCTAAAGGTTTAAAGTAGAGGCTGCAGTCTGCATGTGTATTATATCTCCATAATCCAGTATGGAAAGAAAGGTATGGTTTGAGTTAGGGACAGAAATAGGCCCTCAGCAGATTGTTGTTGTTTTTTTTAATTGCCAAATAACTATGATAGGATAACAGTCAAATGCATCCATCTATCCAACCACTGATAACTGGCTTTGGTGAGAAGAGAAGCAAAGACTCAAAATTCAGACAAAGTTGAACGCACTCCAGTGTCCATTTAGCACATAGGCTCCGCATGTTTAAACTTAGCATTAAGCTACATTGGCGCTTTCACAAGTCGACTGTGAAATGACTCACTGTACATAATGTCCATAGTTATAAGTGCAGTGTGACATCTAGCCTAAATCTGATCACAGGTGTAAGTCACACTCACAGTAACACCTCAGGCAACAGGCATTATACCAATCAGATTACAAGACCAACGCAAGGACACGGGAAACTTTGTTTTAACCCTGGAGAACCCAAGAACCCCTTTCTTCTTTGGAAAATTATGATCATTGCATTAAATTACAGCTATAAGTTCACTGAACACTGAAATATCCACTTTTTCAATTTTAACCCTTTATTCCCTAACTCTTAAAGGGCTGAGCACATTATAGACCATTATAGCTCACCTAGACTTTTTTTTTTCTTTTTTTAGCCATAAAAATCAGTTTAAATGAAGTATCAGCATGTACTTTTGCCATTTTCCACAAAACTACTTCCATTTTGCATATTATGTATATTGTACTTAGGTTAGGTTTTTACAGCCCTTCCTATAAAAAAAAAAAAGTCAGGCATTTATGCAGCTAAGACAATGATTTTGCCAGGTCATATTTTTTGGAATGTCTACTAAAGAATATCTGAAGTTCTGCAGCTTATTAGTTTGTAATCTCTAGTAAAATATCATTTCTGGAATATTTAGAAATTCAGTGCATTGATTATTATGTACAATAACAAGTGAAAAAACTAAAATAATAAAAGCAGAAATTATTTTATATTCTTTCAATGAAGAGGAAATTGAACAATAAATCAACAGTGCAATATTATATACACTTACAAAATGAATTGAAATATAAACACGAACAGTGCAACATTATATACAATAATTTACAAAATAAAGGGCTTTCAATGTCTTTTACAGTATTGATTCAGGGAGAATGGCAGAGAAACAGTTCCTGTCCAGCTGCATGCAAAGCCCCACCTTACACTCACTGCCACGGAGTGCGTTTGCATTCTCCATGGAGATACCCTCCTCTATGAGGTGCTGTGGTGGCTTGGGTACCCGTGCTGACCTCCTCAAACAATACTGCTTTACTCTTGTCCTAGAAGCTGGACTGTGGGGTGACCTGCTCCTCTCACCTCCTCTTTCTCCCGTTGCCTACAGCGACCCCTCAAAGGTTCCATGACAAGGCTTGTTGTAAAAAAACAAAACATGAAAACATTATTTAGTTGTCTGACAGTTGCAATAACAATGTTGTAATAAATTATATCAGTAATTTTCAATGAACAATGTGTTTTGAACATGCATGTGCCTGTTCTACCTTCCTGTTCCTCTAGAACATGGTGGTAGAACATGCACTGTCTCTGAATGACTCACTGCAGATTTTATTTGGTGCTTCTATTTTGCCAATTAATTTGTCCAGAATGCATTCATAATTTAGTGCTTATATGTCTAATGGTTTTACATATGCATACACTAGATAGCATTTCATTTGCAATATAGTAAAGGATATTATTTTTGGCCAAATACGCCAATATGTCAACTCGCGCCAAGTAGCTTTACTCCCGCGAAATAGATTTGCTCACGTAGTATCTACTATAGAACACAGGTACTGTACATTGCACTACTTTACAGAGATAGCAGATTTACTGTAACATACAAGCCTTCTTTGCACGCTCGCTGTTATAATTTAGATAATGAAATGTCGTCTTTGTTGACATTTACTGGAGTGAGAAGACCGCAGCCCGGTTTCGTCTCTTCCGCCCACCAGACAAGAGTCTTTCTCGTCGCCGTCCGCCACAAAGCCCGCCTCATTCTTCCCCCTTTTTCGTTTTGAAAACATGGCCAAATTACAGACTACCTGCCCAATGTTTAAAACGATGTAACTTATGTCAAAAACTTCGATGAACTAACTGCAACTTCCACTACTACTGCGAGGCTCCCCAGAGTGACGCCTCAGCAGTGACTGGGAGAATCCCAGCGGCACATGCGCTCTGATTGGTCATCCTCGACGGACAACGTGAGCACATTACCGTAATGACACTAACATATTTAAAGAGCCCCATGCCTCTGCTTTCAGACATCGTTTGAATGTACATGATCGGCCAATTGGTTGCGGAGTAACGATAATGGAAATTCCACAAGCGCGAGTTTGTCGCCGGCGATAGCATCCGACGTTACAGAGCTAATTTAGGATCAGGGCCAAATTTGACCCACTGGGCTTGTTAATTTATCCAAAAATAATATAAAACATACTTCTAGACATTCTGCAAGCTATTACTAAAAATATTTAAAAAACAAACAAACAAAAAAAAAAAAAAACAACAACACTTTTTGCCAAGCGTTGGTTTGCTGAGAAGATGATTTTGTTTGGGTAGTTTTCCAGCTCAACAGGTCAGCCATCTTGTCACTACCACTCTGGCTGATTTTAGTTCAACATTCATCCACTAGGTATCTTTGTGCAAGGGCCAGAAGTGGCACTCTGGGCTTTTTGAATATTTTTAAATGAAACTAGACATTTTTTTTGTTTGTTCATTTTGGGTAGCAGCAATTAACTGCAGCCAAATTTGACCCTGTGGGTTTTCCAGAGCTATGCTGGTCAGAGCAATGAAAATACTGACATTAAAGCAGACCTATTCTGCAAAATCAACTTTTCAGAGCCTTTATCCATGTTATAGTTGTTTCCCCTCGACATTAACACACCTGAAGTTGTATTTGGAGTGATTCATTCATGTTTGAGCAATCTTTAATCACTTATTTTCAAGATGCAAGAAGATTCAACGCCACTTCTTACTTAGCTCTTCAGTTTTATTTTCTTAATTGGCGATACATATAGGATTTGGCAGCATGGCGTAATAATTTGATACAAATGAAAAAAAATCTGCTGCTTGCTAACATGATCTACAGCTTTTCCATAGGAGGCACTGACAGCTCCGCGAGTCTTTGTTGTGATGATGTTAGTCGTTTTAGTCATTTTAGATTAATATTACGATTTAAAATGTGCAAATAATAACATAATGATCCACGGGTGTCGTAGATTATAGCTATAGAGCAGACACAAGCACAATAGGTCTGTTTTAAGTAAATGCATCGTGTCAGCTTTTCCCTATTTTTCATGTTCATTCAAAGCTAATATTTTGAATTTCAGGTTGATCCACGTGATCCGACATTTCAATAACTTTCAATAACACACTTTCTACTGTGGTAAAAAGGTGAAAAAAGAGCTGGTTCATTTAAAATGGTTTGTCTCTCACTTTCCATTCCCTAATTATCCCCCACAGGCTAGAGCAGGGTCAGGGAAAAACTAGCATGCTAACAGCGCACTTTCTGGTTTGCAAATGATAAAACAGTTTATAATCAAATGCAGACAACACACAGAGGGTTTATTTTGACAATGCATATCGCAAAAGACTAAACAGAAATACTAAACAGGTAGGCGTTTTGTCTTTTACTTCCTACGTAGCATATTACAGGGACGAGTCGTATTATCACTGAGTGTGCACACCATGGGGAGTGTTTCTATGTTTTAATTAGGTGCTAAGTGTCTCCAACTCCACAGTGCATGGCTTAGCTGCAGTTTAATGAGGACTGCTATTTAGATCCATGACAGAGTGTTAATATCAGATCCATCTCAGATCCTCCCTTCCTCCCTTTGTCTTTTCGTAGACATTTTGCACCTGGGGATGGGAAACAATGAGAAGAGGAGACCGGATTATTTACTCTAGGCTAGACAGTTGTATTTCAAAGTTGTTTTTTAATGTTTTGTTTGTAAATGAGTGGAAACATAGGCTGCACAGCAAACTTTTTTTTTTTGTATTGTTGATTCTATTGACAATGCAATTTACCAAAATAACCATATTGGAGGAAATGAATGTATTTAGAAAATGGAGTTAAAGACTCCATCTGTAGTGTACAATAATATAGTTATTTTGGTCAGTATAACACTCGGACATAATGCTTTGTGAAGTTGTAGTTAGGGATTTGATTGTTAGATTGGTAATATAATAACCCTCCGTACATCAGTCTAATGTTGTGAGATATGGCTGTATGGCTCAAGCATTTATTCCTAACGTTAACACACTGTAGTTTCTATTCAAGTTTGGGACCATCTCTAATTATAAAAAAAAAAAAAATAAAAAATAAGAGAGTATATACAAATCCCCCTCACCTTTTTAGAAATCCAAAGTACCCATCCTTGTGTTCACATATCTGAAGTGATATCTCATTTGTGGGGCCATGTTTTTGAACATGTGCTTGTACAGATAACCGCGCCGCTCCCACATAACCTTTGCTAAACAGCAATGTGTTCAGTAATGATGATGTCGACACTCTCACCTCTGCTGTACACAGGCCAGATGGTCGACCACGCTGCCCTTTCAGATCCCCGCCGCCCAGCCAGAAGTGAGGCCGACTGTGTGTGTGTCTGTGTGTGTCTGTGTCTGTCTGTGTCCGCACATGTGTGCGCATGTGTGTGCATGTGTAGGACTATTTCTGTAGCAGTGTGTGGAGGGCACATCTAGAAACATTATTCAGTCTCAAGTAGCCAAACACAATGACACTTTCAGCACAAACGACTGGTAAAACAGAAAATCTAATTTTTGTGTATTTTTGTAGTAGCATGTGTTTATGAATAGCAGTTGAGCAAGTTTATTTGTAGTAACATTTACAGGTACTAAATCTGTGCTGATACATGACAGTTTCAAAGTAAATGCATTACTGTTTTTCTGCACTGTCAAAGCTACCAAGTGAAATTGCATTATTTTATCATTATTCCAAATCGAATTGGGTGGAAATAAGAGACATGGTAGAAACCCCCAATTTCAGTGGGATTGCAGAAGCAGAAGTCTCTGCGTGTATCATGCTGCTAACTTGTCAGGGTAATACCGCACTGGCCCTAAGGGGGAGCTGGCTACTGGCATTTTCCTTGCAATTTGTTATAAGAGTGAGTTTACATTTTGATTTAATAAGGCCCATAGGCATGGCCCCAAACAAGAATCAATCATGTGGTTGGAGAGAAAGAGACTGTGGCCAATGCTGAGGAGCTAGACTGGAGATCAGAGCACATGCTTAATAAACAATACAAGAGTGCCAGCCAGGATGAGAAGAACTGCCTGTTTAGTTTCTTTCTTCTTTTTTCCCTTTCTCAGCGCAACAGCACACTTTGAGATTCACCAGGAAAAAAGGTGTGTATGTTTAAGATGAATACATTTGATTTAGGCCTATAGGGTCAATGATTAAATATTGAACTTATTTTGCAATATTTTATACATGACATTCTTCAAGCTGTATTTTTTTGTAAGTGTCTAATTTAATGCTCATTTTTGAATAGTTATTTGTCTTGCATATTTTGCTCCAGACAGACCCTAGTGGCATTCAAGGATGTGTCAAATGGAGAGAACATACCATAGACCATGACCTGCTCCTCCCAGTGTCTTACTCTGTCTGCATTAGTAAAATCCGTCAATTCAGCTTTAATATTGTCCATATGGTTTTCTTCTCCTGCAATCAAAGGGCTCCCACATGAAGCGAGCCGTGTATTCTTTTAATAAAATATCGCCTTGTTCTGAAGCGATTGAATGCAAATGTATGTAAGCCTGCGCTGCCTGGAGACATGAGGAGCCTGCAGGGCTGTACTCCTCTGTGTTACGCTCTCATTACCACTCTAATTCCTCTCCTCTTGATATGGCCCGCCAGCGTGGTGCTGGAACATTCATAATTGATCCTGATTTGAATTCTTCATTACCAACAAGTGACAGCATGCCCTTTACTGTGAGGTGGTTAGCTTAGCGTTAGTATTTGTTTGTTTTTTATTTGTAAAAGTCAAAAAGTGTTGCAGTGTCCTTCGGAGAGAGTGTGTTTCGGTGTTGTTTTGCAGACTGTCTGATTTCCTTTGTTGCGCTTCCTCACATCCTCATAGTAGCTCTGTGTCTTTATTGTTTGCTTTTTATTTTCTGCATCTTGTACACGAAACATAAGCAGCAGGATGGTATGTTTTGCAGATGGAGTCAAAACGGTAATGATACAAAAACTGCCAGGGTGACATTCAACACGTACTGTTATTTACCCGCAAATAGGAACAACAGCCGTGGCAGAAATAATCATATTCAAAGTGTGCGCGATTAAGAAGGAACTTGTCTTGCCAACAAACAAATGTGTGTTGTTTGTAGCAGGTGAGGGGCCAGGGACTCGCGCTTGACACTGCGAACACTACACCCACGTGATGAGATAACAAGCAGAGTGGCCCTGACCTTGTCTAATGGGGCTTCCGTCATATTTACCAAATGGCATTTTACAGCAATCACGGGCGCAGTGAAGAGATGGAGAGAGATTGACATCAAAGCAATCAGATCCATGCAGGCTTTGCAGCGCTTCGGTCTGAATTTCAGCTTGTTTAACGCTCATGAGAAGGCGTTCACTCTTTGTGGGGCAAGGTCACCATCAAGGCTGTATTCTTCTCGGATTTCTTTGTGTGATGAAGACAAACACTGATTTAAAAGATAACAAAGTATAGCTATAGCATTTCAAATCACCACATGGCACCGAGTTCCCCCAACAAGAAGATCTGCAATGTCACAAGTCTTATTCGATATATACAATTTTACTTTTACAGTATATGACATTGTAAGAAGCACATTGGAAAGAAAACACATCCGAGTAGAGCATGATGCTTTGCTTCGGTTAAAGGTCCTATGTTACACAAAACTGACTGTCTTGAGCTTTAAATCATGTTATAATGTTGTTATCTCCTCAAAAACATGTCTGGGCTTGTGTTTTGTTTCATTCACAAATGTTTGAGTAATCCTTCAATATTAGTCTGTCTCCATCTCCAAAGCTCAAAATGATCTGTTCCACCTTGTGATGTCATGAAACAGGAGTTTTCAAGTTAACAGCTACTGTACCTTTTACCTTTTGTTCAGTAGAGATTGGCAATTCAAAAGGCTGAGATTATCCAAATGATTCTAGTGAAGGTGTATGGAGTTTAAAAACACAGTAAGGCACTTTCTTTATCACCACATGACATCATAAGGTGGAACGGAGTGCTTTCTGTTTAAGAGAAGAGGCTAAATATGCAGAATGTATGTGTTAAACATGTGTGAATGAAACAAAACACAACTCCAGGTATGTCTGTAATGAGGGACAACATTATAACAGAGAGCAGAAAATAGTGTAGTAAGGGCCCTTGAAGTGCAACCAACAGGAAGGCATTACAGTTATTAAACACTTTCAATCTTACCATGGCAGGTATTCTACAGAAATAGTAGCCTTTTACAGCAAAAACATTGGCCTCCTATGGCCCATAATATTGCACTAAATATGTTACCAGTTACCTTGGTTGACTCTGAAATTCCATTAACATGGGAAAAAAGCAAACTCTAAATCAGATTTCAAAATTATACACTTCCATTACTGCGTTTCTCTTTATTTAAAACACATCTCTGCATGCTCTGTGAAAATGTAGGTTGGCCCTTGAT
Organism: Periophthalmus modestus; assembly: GCA_019594935.1. Classification (NCBI taxonomy): domain Eukaryota; kingdom Metazoa; phylum Chordata; class Actinopteri; order Gobiiformes; family Gobiidae; genus Periophthalmus; species Periophthalmus modestus. The sequence goes on along the minus strand of JAIEZT010000021.1, from coordinate 25,877,888 downwards.
ATCTGTCAGAAGAGAACTCTGTGTAAAATGTATTTATAAAGGACTATTTCATAGACATTTAATAGGAGACCACATGATTGTATAAGCCTAAGGACTGCTCTAGAACTCGAGAAGGGAGAAACTGAAAAAAGGAAAAAAGAGCTTGTTGCGCTGTTTACTCCCAAAAACGGAAATATTTCAAGGACATGCAACATGGATACTTTGGTGGAAAATGAAAAGGAAAAGGAAAGAACTGAAAAGGGAAAAGAGCTTTTGGCTGTTTTACTTCCCAAAAACGGAATATATTTCAAGGACATGCAAAATTGGATACTTTGGTGCCAAAAATGCACTTTAATAATCCGGTGATAAACATGTATACTCACAGGTGCACCTCATTTGAATGTTTTAAATGAACTTATGTGTTTTTCTGTATTCGAACAGAGCACCCATGAAAAAGAGAGTCTAGGTGCTCTCATTAGGTTCTCCCTGTATAAATAAAAAATAGATAAGATAAAATAATAACATGTCATCCAGCGCTCCACACATGTCCCCTAGAAAAAATCAGCCGTTGTTGGACAGTCCTACTTAAAGGATATCTCCCAAAATGGCCACTGCCCCTGTCAGCCATGGTAGTCCAGTGCCACCGCAGGCAAAAAATCCTGAGTGACAAATAAACGTGCTGTAAAAGAGGCTTTAATGGAGGGTTTTGTGCGACGTGTGTCCTTATGACAGAGGAGGGACACATCCGTCAGTCTGATCCACAGATGGCCCTGCGAGCCCCTGATAAATCACCTACTCCTCCCGCTTTAACCGGGCCCGCGGAGCTCAGGGCCGATGCCTGTACACAGCACTTAACACACAAGGTCATGTGACTCACCTGGTGAAAAAGACAGTGTTGAAACTTGAAACACATCACTTTGTAAAGACCTGTTGTGCTTGTGTCTGCTCTGTGGTTAAATATGTAGAAATGTAACTGCATTCTGAAAGACATTTGGGGTGTGAGTCAAGGAAGATAAAAAGATTAAGTGAAATTAATATGGGAAGAAATCTACTTAAATCCAAAGCAAAAGATGAAGTTAAAATCTGTCAGCTGGACAAATCGTTGTAGGAGTGAAGACATTTCGCTGCTCATCGCTTTCAGTTCTGGTCAGATTGCTGGTGGACACTGCCTTATATCTATCTGCAGGGAGGGGCTAACTACACTGAAACTGTAAATATCTATTGTCTCTTGTTTCACCTGCTATTGTTCTCATTGTTCTGGGTCTGAGAATGGAGTTGTAGATGGGGGAGAGATTATTTCTCAAGCCCCCATTCCTGTTTAAGGAAGGATCCTCTTTCCAAACAAAAATAGCTTCTTTAACTCCCCTCTCAAACCATTTCTTTTCTCTGGCTAAGATCTGAGCTTCACTATCTTCAAAGGAGTGGTTAATGGCTTTGAAATGGAGATGTACTGCGGACTGGGGTCCAGAGGAGCTCTCACGCCGGTGTTGGTACATCCTCTTATGTAGTTAGCCCCTCCCTGAAGGTAGCTATAAGGCAGTCGCCACCAGCAATCTGATCAGAACTGAGGAAGCGGCTTGGATGAGCAACAAGACATCTTCACTTCTACAACGATCTGTCCAGTTGACAGATTTTAACTTCGTCTTTTGCCATAGATCAGAGCTAGACGACTGAGGGTTTACACAGATACTTAAATCCAATCTTCTATAGCAATCTATTTTGTTTTTTGTCCCCATGAATAATCTTTATTTGGGACTAAATGTATGTGCAAGACACCTAGACACCACCAGATAAATGGTTTTGGTGACTTGATGAGGACAAATGTGTAAAACAGAAAGAGAATAAATACACCTATTACCAGAAAGAAAGATTTTGAAAGCAAACTTTAACAAATGACTGTTTAACTGCCTTTTGATCAAGTGCGACAGTTAGAGCTTTTGTAAAATGACTAAAGACAAATTGCTGCCAAAACGATTACAATTCAAGTTAAGTGATACACTGGAAATATTGATATTCGCTTTTTGGTTTTAGCTCTAATGACTAATTAAGCTTTGAGCAGCAGCCAAGTACTCAACGGAGTGTGAATGTGAATGCCCATCCAAAGGACTGTTCACATCAAGCTGCCACAAACCAGTATGTCCCAATCATTGACTGTATAAAGAAGTGGACTACGGGAGTGTGAAGTCACCCGTAGCGTTCTGCCCCAGTCAAGTGAATCTCATCGAGGCTAGCGGTTGGAGGGGCAAATTTGGAGCAAATTAAAATTTTGAGTTTACGAGTATCATAGCAACCGAAGAGCCAATCCAGAGCGAGGCAGCTGAAGGTAACGCCCTTTCCCACGCCTGTCACTGGTTTAGCAAGGAGTGGGTACTTAGCAAAACTATCAATCAAACAAGTTGCTAATGCTAGGGGAAAGAAGTTGCCTGATTTGTCTGTTATTAATGTTCATATCTTGATGTATGGAGAAAATAGTGAAACAAAAACACCAGGGTCATGTAGAGCGGGTTAATATGAACATTTTAAGATCAAAGTGACGAGTGTGACAGCAGCAGTTACAGAGAGAGAGGGGTGAAAGTTTTTCAATAGAAAGAGAATTGGAGCCAGAGTCAATGAAGCTGGAAGCATGCCCAGGATCACTTCCTATTTGGAACGCGGCAGCTAGCAGGTCAGCTATGTTCATTTATATATACATGTCTATGGTTCCAATGGGGTTTGACAGGATGTCGTCTTCTCTGACTGACCCTCGTCCCCTCCTTGACACACTCAGAGTTTAACACAGTCCCACCCTCTCTGTGAAGTCCACTACACTCACTTACCCGGTGGAGAGGGCCTGGCTCTAATTGGTCATGCACTTGACTATGAATGTGATTAATCAGCCTCCAATTAGTGCGTGACACCTGTGGCAAAGCACCAGGAGAGGTAGAGCCAACTGCAGCCAGAGTCAACTCCGCTCGCACACTACTTCACAAAGTGTTTTAATGACTTTGCCACTTCATGTTTTATTTTTATGTCTGCAGTGCTCATTGTATAGAGCAGAGGACTCCCTCCGAGCGACAAGATCAATTATGCATGCACTTTTAAATATGTATATCCCTGCCTTTGTTTATTCGATTGGAGTGCGCTTATCACTGCCCTTTTTGTGATTTACAATGAAAAGGGAAAAGGAAAATTGCTTTTTCATTATGGCAAATGTTTTAGCGTGTTCTGTGACATGGCAGCAGCCTAATTAGCAAATAGTTATAGCATAGGACATACATTCCCTATTCAAATGAGCATGATAGAAAGAAAAAAATCAATTATTGAATTAGGTGTTAAAGCAGAATGGATTTTTCAGAGATTTTTACCATGTGATAGTCATTTCCCTTCTCATTTACCCTCTCGAAGTTGCTTTTGGGGTCATTCATGCGTGTTTGAGCAGTCTTTAATGTTTTTTTTTCAAGACGCCATATGGCCGATCAATCCCCGTTTTCACAGCCACAAGCATACGCCCACTGTTCTGGACTTTCGTCATTCTTTAATTTTATTTTCTTAATGGGTTCTACATGTAGGATTTTTCAGCATTGCATAGTCATTTTGGTACAAATGAAAAAATCTGCTACTCACTAGTGTGATCTGCAGCTATCCATAGGAGGAGCCGACAGCTACACGGCTCTTTGTTGTGATGACGTTTATGGCGATGTCAGCTCCCGTTGGCCATCGCAGCTTTCTAACACTGAAGTCAACTTGTTTCTTTTATTAAATAGTGTTAGATGAATATTATGATTTAAAATGTGCAAATTATAACATAAAACTGTCAAAATGCATACATTACTAATATCTAGCAGAAGTGTCATTTAATTAAACAGGTGTGCTTTTCGGCATGTGAAAGGACATTAAAGGTGCACTACACTACTGTTTGCCACCTGCATAGCTCATGAAAATGTTGCAGTTTGGAGCTCTTCATAAATGAAATCTATTTTTTTTATATTCAGTAACTGGTGTTTTTATTGCCAAACGACTTGGTTTGGAGGAGTCATCTGCTTGTCTCAGTAGAGATGAAATTTTATGCCATCTGAAGAAATATTTCAGGCAAAACAACAGCATCTGCAAAGGGATACGAAGGCTTTGGACCCTCCACCATGACAAGACAAGGCAAGTTTATTTGTATAGTACAATTCGTACACAAAATAACTCAAAGTGCTTTACAGAATAAGAAAGATATTAAAATCACACAAATCAAAACATAAATAATCACAAATAATCATCATAAATTACTATTAAAACAGAAGAGTGCAGAGTAAAAACCTTTCAGTCATCTGCACAGCTAAAAAGAAGCGTTTTGAGCCTGGATTTAAACATTGTCAAAGTAGAGGCCTGTCTCACATCTTCGGGAAGATTGTTCCACGTTTTAGCTGCATGAAATGAAAACTGAAATGCTGATTCCCCATCACCATCAAAGTTTCAGTGCCCCTTTAAGCTATAGGCTAGAGATATCATTACTATTGTGACAATACTGATACAAACCCTACTAAAGATATCCAACATTTGTACATTTACAACTTTCTTTTTATGTTGCGGTCATCAAATCCTATAGAATGTGAGCGGCCCCTGAATCTGACCGGGTGATGACTTCCCCATCACTGTGACTCTGCAGCGTTCAGTCACCCTGTCCGCCTTAAGCCTGCGGGAGGCTGGAGCTGGCACCTCGGAGTCTCTAAATCCATTTAAAGAGCGCCTCCTGCCTGTGAGATGACTGATGATCCTGTATTACGAGTTAGACTGACAGAGCAGGCTGGACTCCCCATCCTCTCCGACGCAATAGGAGACACTGCATGGTGAGCTGGAGATTTGCAAACATTACACATAGATTTGAGGGCATTTGTAAAGCTTGAACACTGCCTGGCTATGAGCTATAGTCGTTTTTAAACCAAAGATTGTACAAACATATTAGTACTTTCAGTTTTTGCCAGTGCAGAGCCTCTAACAGCCTCTCTAAAACGTCAGGCTAGAGTTACCATAAAGAGATTTGTAGTAAAGGCAAAGCTGGACCGTACATTCAAGGCGCTCTCTTTGAACAGCTTTGTACCAGTTTCTTTCATTTTCAAGGTGGAACATGAAGTGAGTGTGAGCCATTAAAAAGACCCCTTTAGGTGTGATCCTTGGTCAAATATAACCTGGTGTTACTTTAAAATGATTTCAATTAGAGTGAACCACAGTATGTCTTATATCTACAGAGCAGTGGCTTTAATTTATTTGCTTCACTTACTTAGTTTCTTTCTTGCTTTAAGGGCACATACTCTGCTATTTTTGATATTAGCTCACCAAAAACATAACTGGAGTTGTGTTTTGTTTCATTCACACATGTTTAACACACAAACCTATGCACATTTAGTTCTTCTCTCAAACAGAAAACGCTCTGTTCCACCTTGTGATGTCATATGGCAGGGGTGTCAAACTCAAATTCACCGAGGGCCAAAATGAAAAGATGGGACTAAGTCGTTGGGGGACAAACTAAATATTTACTGAAAAATTTCAACAACATCTGCATGTTTTTCAAAAGAGGTGGATTAAATTTGAGTGAGGCGACAGGTAGCAGATACTAATGATTGTCAACAGAAGTGGTAGGGGCAAAGCATTCAGGGATTTGTAGTTCTGGAGCGGCAGCTGGTGGGCCAACTCTAATACATATTTGATATGATCTCACGGGCCAAATTTAATTATATCAAGGGCCAGATTTGGGCCGTGGGCCTGAGTTTTACATGTCTGTCATATGGTAATACGGGAAGTGCTCCGCTACGTTTTTAAACTCCGTACACTTTCACTAGAATCATTTGGATAATTTCAGTTCTGGAAATATCTACTGAGCTAAAGGTAAAAGGTAGCCGTTCACATGAAAACTACCACTTCATGACATCACAAAGTGGAACAGAGCATTTGAGCTTTGACGATGTAAACAGACTAATAATGCAGGATTACTCAAAGATGTGTGAATGAAACAGAACACAACTCCAGGTGTGTTTTGGGGAGGTAACAACATTTTAACGTGGCTTAAATCTCACAAGAGCCAGATTTGCATGATATAGGACCTTTAAGCACTAGATTTCAGGGTTGTCTTAAAGCAAAGCAAATCACCCACAAATGGGAGGATATGTGGTTCAATTCTGACCTATGTTGCAGGCAGAACACATCACCATAACTTGGCTTTTCAGAACAAGATAGGCATCTGATGTAAAACCCAACTATATATACCCATATTGTGAGGTCTTGTCTTTATTTATATGGTGAATTTAGTAAAAGTTTTCTCTTAAAATAGCCAAGTAAACATTATTTTGCTATTGAGAACTTTTCTTGTTTGCAGTTTATCATATACCACAGAAGCTACACTGTAATGCACTCTATAGGCCCTAACCACTGACCCTTAACACTGCAAAGCCACATAGAGACAGATAGGGCTATTAACAAACCATAACAACTGCAGAAAAGTGACACCAATTAGATTAAATATGCTAGATATTCACCATAGACCTGAGAATTTCCATTTAACAGGCGAACATAATATGACAACGTTATTACTCCTCCCCGTCCATGTTGTGTCGTTAGGGGAGTGTCAGACTGGTCAACACCTCACCAAGTCATGCCAAAGTGAACGTTTAATCCGAGGCCAGACATGCTCACCACAGCCCAACAGTCTCCGGCTTGTACCTCTTGAATAATTAAAGTGTTTTGAAAATCCCACCCATCCATAAAGAAGTTCCCAGTGCATTAATTAGAGGCGTTGAGTTGCAGAAGCTGTGTAACATTCCCCCCTGATGGAGGTAGACAAGGTACAAGCATTTCATAGCTCTCTGGAGGACATTTACGCTTTATGCCAGTGCGCGGCTGGGTTGTGTCTCCCATACAGTCTGAAAAACACCACTGTATTGTTGCCAAATTACCTCTGGGGAGGCTTTTATGATGGGCAGTAATGCAGAAAATATGATCATTTGTGAGGTTGTATATTGCGTCAAAAATAGAAATGATATTTTAAGGAGCAAATGTATCTTTTCTGGAGGAGGGTCTACCGCCTGCTCATCTTGGCTGGGAATGTTCCATAATGTCGCATTAAAGGACGTCACGAACCCACGTTACAGATCGGATCTGTGGATTGGATACCCCGTTCACAGTAAAAATGCATGATTGTCAAGGTATTTCTTAGCAATAAAAAAAAAAAAAAAAAAAAAACACCTCTGAATAAATGTAATATAGATCACTTTAATAAAGCCATACTGTGGAACATTCTAATAATATAGCATAACATGTCTATAGATTACTATTTAAAATACAATGGTTACTTTAAGTTAAATAGCATAATTCTACAATGATGACTGTATTGCCTACCAAAATGTTTTTTTGTTTTTTGTATGCCTACCAATAATCTGTTTTTTTTGCCGTTTTTTTTATCTATCGCGTTAGGCTTTTCATCTCTTCCTCTACACAAACACCTGGGTATAGATTGGGTTTATTGGCCTCTGCATTTGACCCATTTTTAAACACACTACCCCATCTCTACCACAACAGTAAAACCATCTGTTAGCCTCTTTATCTCTTCACAAAAACCTGTATATATTTTTACTTTACTGAGCCTGTAGGAACATGGCGTCTGCATTTGACCCATCTTTCAACTATCCCGAAGAAAATGGCCTCTGCATTTGACCCATCTTTCAGCCAGTACAAATGGGAATTAGCCAAGATCTTTTCACTGATATTAACGTTGTGGTGTATAAAATAATAAATAAAATCTGCTTTGACCAGTTGCTTGGCATCACATGTTTAGTGAAGTAAAAGTTTTGACTGGAAAAACAAATGGTGGCATGGTAGGTCAGAAGTCAGACAGACAGAGCCAGCGATCTTTGTGTTTGGAGCCAGAGTCGCGTGGATCGTTGGCTCTTTGAAACAGATGCCACGAGTTTAAAGGGACAGTTCATCCGAGTCAGATCTGCTGTGGTCCATCTGCTCTCTCAAGGAACTCACAACCCTAATTACCAATCTCCCACCAGTCCCAGCACTTGTGAGTTAGGCTTCACACATTTAGAAGAACATTAGTCAAGATCATGTTTTGTAGATGAATAGTCTGTTACTTAGACATACATTCGCTGTGGACTATTTGGCAAACACGTCCCACAAAAGCTGCCAACAGAAATCCTGTTTTCTGAACGCTGTAGAAATCATTTTGGAAAAGGCCGACACTTCATTTCAACTATTTTGGCAATTCCCTTATGACGAAAACATGCCATATCCAATAATTACTATTTTTGCACATTGACAGGATACTACTACAACTGTTGAATGGTTGAATGGTTCTGAGTATTTGCGGCTGGACAGAAAAAAAAGAGACAAAATCGAAAATGGCAAAATGACAAAAACACACACACATGCTAGAGCTCTGATGATGCTTTCCAAATGACTGGGAGGTGGGTTATTTCCTACTTGACCATAAGGAGTTCCAACTTTAGAGCGTTCCAGTAGAATGTATCTGCATGTAAAAACTATGGCTAAATCTATGCTAGGTGCAAAATGTAAATGTTCTAGGAAGGGCTTCAAGATGTTCAACTGCAGGACTGAGTGTTGCGACATAACAAACTTATATCAACTTTTCCAGAGGGATTCCATAGTGATTTCAGTTTATCTCTGTGTGAAGTTGGAGTCCCTTGACCATCTCAGAGTTCACAAGTAGGAATTACCTATTCGAGTGTCGTTCCAGTAAGGAAAGGTCCCAGTTACCACTTGAGTGGACCTGTTTATTTTTAGTTTATCTAACCAAAAACATTTTAATTACTCAAGATGGCCCCATATTATATAGTACATGTTTTTAGTTGATGAAATGCATGCCAAGATAGAACTCAAAAACTCCACAGAGAAAGACCTCACTTGTTACAGTAATCGAACATGGAAACTTTTGCAGTGAGGCACAGAAGCACCATTGAACTTGATACTTCAGTGACCATAGACTGTATATATAAATGGACATAGCTAACCTGCGAGCCACGCTCCAAATAAGAAGTGATCATGGGCGTGCTTCCAGCTCCATCGACTCAGCTTCAATTCACTTCACATTAGTCCCCACTCTGTCTGTAACTGCTGCTGTCAGACTCATCCTTTATTTCACTTTTATGTCAGTAACTCAAGATATGGACATTAATTACAAACAAATCAGCTGCGTTCTCTCCCCGGGTTTGCTCCCACTGGCGTTAGCAACAGGTTTATTTATGACAGTGTTGCTAAGCGCCCGCCCCTTGCCAAACCTGCGGTGTGGGCGGGAAGGGGCGCTACCTTCAACAGCCTTGCTCCTGATTGGCTCTTTGGTTGCTATGATACTCGTGGTCGGAATTCCAAATGTGGAACTCATCTCAGCAGGATTATGTCTCTCGCCTGGCCTGGGAACACCTTGGGGTCCAACTGGAGGAGCTGGAGGACGTGTCTCTGGTGAGGGAAGTCTGGGAGTCCCTGCTTAGACTTCTGCCCCCGTGACCCAGCCCTGGATAAGCGGAAAAAAATGGGTGGATGGATAGATGGAACTCAGCTCCACATTGGCCCCTATAACTGCTAGCCTCGCTGAGATTCATGTGACTGGGGCTGAACGCTATGGCTGACATCACACTCACTTAGTCCACTTCTTTATACAGTTTATGGTGCTACCAGAGCCACTTAGGCAATCTGAATGCGTTAGCCTGTTGGAAATTATTCGTAAAGGAAAACCGATGCCAACGCCAATACTCTGTGACAATGTTAAGAAGATATTGGGTCTGTCTGTTTAAACAATTACTGTACATCTACATCACTTTTCTGCAACTTCATTTGGCAGAATTGCAAAAGTTTCTCAGTTTTTTCATCCAAGAAGTTGTATTGTTATCTATACTGATGGCGCTGTGCTAATTTGTCGACATATTCCATATTACTTTACCTTTTAACATCTGATAATGTTTGATAAGCAGCAGCCGCGGGCCTGAAACACTGCTCTTAGACCGTGACTGGCACTTCACTGGTGGAAGGCAGAGTGCGAATCCTCCGTTGTCACTTCTTTCATTGGCTCACTCCTCAAAAAGGGCTTGATCAGTTCCCCTCTCCCCTTCAATCACACAAAGAGTCCTATCATTATGTATTCACTCTCACATTCATTTGCTTTTGACTGCTGCCTCTGCGCTCCTACCTTTCTTCCCCATTCTTCTCTTCAGATTGGCACAGAGAAAAAAGGGGTCTAAGTGCTGGGCTGCCATTGGTTTGCCATGCTAATCGAGGCAGGGAGAAAAATGAAGGTGGAAGAGAAAAAAAATAAAATGATTTGGACGTAATCTTGCGACTTGCTGCAGCAGCTTACCGGCGAGTTATTGTGCCCTCAGGACGGATTTAGCCAGAGTTCCTTTTCTATCTACTCCATCCTAGACCACTTCAAATCTGGGTCCTGTTGCCCTATATCTGTACAGCAGGGACAGATACTATATCTCTAGTTCACTCAAGCCTATAATAAACTAATTCAACTTTCTGAATAGGTTTTAAAGAGAATAGACTTTACAGCAGCTATGTTTGTGTACGAGTCTCTCCATGGCCTAGCACCAAAATACATCTCTGACATGTTAGAGCCATATGAACCATGTCTCACTCAGGCTTTAGGGATCGGCCTCCTTCTGGTGCCCGGAGTCAGGACTAAACATGGGGAATCAGTGTTTGAGTTTTATGCGACAGTCTTTTTGGAGATTTGAAACAGGCCTCTACTTTGACAATGTTTAAATCCAGGCTCAAAACAGTTCTTTTTAGCTGTGCATATGACTGAAAGGTTTTATTCTGTACTCTTCTCTTTTAATGTTAATGTTGTTTTATGTTGATTATTTGTGATTATTTATGTTTTGATTAGTTTGGATTATGATTTTAATGTAAAGAACTTTGAATTACTGTACAAATTGTGCTATACAAATAAACTTGCCTTGCATAAAAAAGTTGATTTTGCATAATACCCCCTTTTTATTTAATATACCTATAATATTATTTAGATTTATATATTCTCTTTAGTTTTATATACCACAACATGTATAGTGTGTATCCAGCAGTGTCTTGGTCCTTGGTAATTGTAGCACCAGTCAGTATGAATATGATAAAGCAGATAAAATGTTTTAATGGCAGTTATCTTTTTGTCACATAATACATACTTGGGTGAGTACTTTTTTCTTGAGTACTTCTTTCTTCTGTGGTAAATGAAATGGGATCTCTGTACCACCCTTTCAACCATGTTTTGCTGTATCTTTACCAAGCAGCATGTCAACAACATTTTCTGAAAAATATTTGAGCTGCTATTCATTCTTAAACTGAGGGCCAAGCAGGTGCAAAACATGCTTTCAAAGAACTACTTTTTCTTTTTACATTTCAAGCCGTATCCCAAAGACAGGTTTGATAAACAGCAACACGGGTTTAATGGCTGCTACAAATAGCTTCAGAAAAACCTGACCAACTCATTCAGCAGATATTGAATTATAATCCCCAGGTAATCTGAGTACTTTATCTGTCACTGCCCTTGCCGGGGGGGAAATGGAGTGAATGCAATTGTGATGGATAATGATGTCTGTTGAAGCGACTGAGGGGGAAGACTCAAAGAAGAGCTGTAGTAGTGGTGACGGAATGGTGGAGTGGGGTGGAAGGCTGAGGGAGATGTCGTAGTGAGAGCAGATGGCACAACCTCTCATCTCTGCTCTGTGTGTAAACAATGGCTCACAGCTTGGGCCTGCTAAAACAGCTCAAAAGTCAAGATTTTAGTGTGGCTAGATGGCAGTGACATGACAAAATTGGGACAAAGAATGTTTGAAGACTGGTAAACACTTTGTTTTGCACTGTACGTGAGATGTAACAAACTCCTAAAACACACATGATAACTGTAACGTACTATGTAACAACCTGTAATAACATGTAATTTAAATGTAACACACCCTGTAACAACCTGTAATAACACGTAATGTAAATGTAACACACTGTACATTAACCTGCATAACATCTTTTAGGCTAGCAGAAAGAAGGACAATACACAAAGAAGTTTAAAATGTTTTATTGATGAAAGTGTTATGTATCAGCTAATTGATTATAAATTCATTGTTGGAAATTTCAATTTACCCATGTTGTCTGCCATCTTAGGTGTTCCGGCCAAAAGAGTCCCCGGGGAGCCGGACCACCCGAAGACGGTTCCAGGGCAGACACCTGTGTGCTAACAAGGAGGGGGGTCAAATATTTGTGATTTTTGTGTATCAAATTTGTGTTCACTGTTAAAACAGATAAATTAAACATGGAGCTCTAATTTAACAACCAACTTAATTAAATACATTTGTAAACTGTTTGGTTAGAGCTAACTTTTAATATTGGATGTGGGTAAACTTACCTGTACTGCAGAGTGGGCTCATCCAATTAGGGAGGTGCTCTATAAAAGGAACGAACCTCAGTCTGCTAGAGTAGAGGGTGCTGCGTGTACAGGACGTACTGCCATGCTGAGTTTTTTCCTGTTTCTGTAAATATTTTGGTGTTGGAATAAATGTACTTGGGTCTGCATTGGACAAACTGTCCCAGCTCTGCTCTGCTCCTCTTTGAACCGTGAAGGTTGCTATCCGGGATATTACAAACATGTAATGTAAATGTAACACACTCTGTAACAACCTGAACACACAATCTTACAATACACAATCAGAACAATGCATTTATTCTGTGTTATGTTGTACTTGTAGGCACAATGAACTCAGCACAATCAACTGTTGTGTAAAATATAATTATAGTCCCAGAGTTTTGTTTTTTTTTGTCTTTTAATTGTATCACGATGGAGGTAATACAAATGTCCAGATCTGGGAATGAGCTGGGTGTTTTCTAGTTCTGTGGTACATGCTGAATGAATGAATCAAAGGCCTTAAAACAACCAAAACACAAATGTGTCTTCCACGCCCATTGGGACCCACTGTTCTGGGTTCGACTAAGGCTAAAGTCCCATACTCTGGGAAAGCTCCTCAGCTGCCCAGTCCCCTTTTTGTTTGCATCCATCTTTATCTTCAGACCGCAGCTTTCTAAATGGAGAATGACTCCAAATACCAGGGGAAGGTGAAATGGACCAGAGGCATATTACAGAGGAGTGTTCCATGGACACTCACAGAATGACTGGGAAAGCTGTCCGTCTCATTTCCCAGTTGAGAACCTCGATAAATTTGAGCGAGTGATTGTGGAGGTGAATCATTCTCCCCAGTCCTCCCACTGTGAATGAGCTGCCCATGACCATAATAGGAGAGGAGGATCTGCAGACCATCAAACCCTCTGGAGTGCATTGATAAGGAGCCAGCTGTGTGTGAAAGGCAGTTTAAATATATGTGCTTTGAGAACACTAACCAGAACTGCTGCTTTAAACAGGTAAAAATGACTAACCGGCATCAGCCATTATGATGCTTTTCTCATCCTCTAACTTTTCTGCTTTATATTATTGAAGTTGTGTGAGAAAAATGAAACGCTTTTGCCAACGGCCAAACATAAATGAGCACAAAACTTAATTGCTTATGCCATCTGCATGGATTTGATGAAAAGTATACAGTATTATCCCGCTGGAAAATTATACCATAGTTCACAAATACATTTGCATCTCCCTCTTTGTCTGTTTTGTTAGACAAAACATCAGTCTGCACAAAGTTGGCAAAGCACTTTGTGATGTGTACAGCAGTTGTCCATATATCAAAATAATATCAACATAAGTCTACAGTAATCAGACAAGAACTACATTCACAATCTAATAAAAAACAAAACACAATTTATCATAGGAGTTGGATCCGATCGGAGTAAAGTTTTCCAGTGACACTGACAAGACAAAAGCTTATTGCCAGCCTCAAAATCCACTCCCATCATTCCTCAACATCGCTGTTTGTTTGGTGATACATTATGGAAGACGTGGGTGTATTTCATTTAAATCCCAATGATGAATGAAGAATACTATTCAAAACTACAACAAGCTGTAAGCACTGTTGTCTCCCATACCCTGCTTCCTTATTGCAGTCTTGTTTACACATAAAGAAACATGCAATAAAAGGCACTGACGCTCTGCACTTCATTTAGGCTAGGTTTTATCGTCTTTGGAAAGAAATGAGTTGTCTGCATTTGACCTATCCTGGAAACCAATGACTCTGAGGCATCCATCAGATCTTGAACTAGGATCCTGGTCAGTAGTAGGACTGTGCCTATTGAGGAAGCCATCATACAAACCAAGAGGTAACAAATTGCAGAAAGTGGGACTTTTTTGTGACCAATTATTTATTTTCCCCATTCACTTTGGACTTGTTTGTCAAATAAAATCAAAAGCTTCATTTTAAACCCCACCATTGCAACTCAGCTCAATATTTATTTATCTTTTAAAATAATTACTGATAACTTTGAAAGACTGTATAAGTTCACCGCTAACAGTTTGTCACTATAATTAATGGGTTTTAATAAAGCATAAGAGAGTCCCTTATAAGACAGCTGAGAATGGGAAGCTTGTGCCGTGTGGGGCTGTATTAAAACATATTGCGACGCTGTGAAAGGGGAAAATAGTCATTTATCATGCTATGCTAATGCCCATGCTTCAGGATCCTCCAGTTCACACCTACTGCACACCACTAGCATGCGTGTGCGGTGCATGTTCTCTGGTATTCATGATTTCCGAGGCACTGGCGTATGGATATCTGTGATGTAGCTCCTCATTACCACATAATTTGCCCAATGATAAAATGATCACGCCCAGGCTAAATCACTCCACTGTCCACATGCACTGAGACAGACTCCGCTGCAAAACCTATTAAAGCCTAAAGGGCCTTCATGCAGAAATTCAACACAGCGAGGACTGGACCACTTGTTTAAATGAGTTCAAAGCGTTAGATTTTTCAAGGGAGTTTGGAGTGTGTGGCAAAAAGAGTTCACAAGAAGTCACCAAACGAAAGGGCTATCCAGAATGCAGGGGAAAGTAGTCCAAAGTAAACCTTAGGGATTGTGTTGCTGTGAAATGATAGATGGAAGAAGATGCTATACTACAACACAGTCTGAGATATTTTTGCCCTCACCCACACAAAAGTCACAAGTACATGGCTTATTCCATCAACTTGAGGGCTCTATCCTATAAAGAAAATGAGGGTAAATCTAAGCAATTATAGACTCTTTAAGTCACTTTTTTGTCTATCAAGCAGGTGACACCACCAGCTCAAGTTACAAGTCAAATCTGTGGAGTGGCGCTCTCGCTCACAGTCAGAATGCATGTTTTCCGAGGCATTTTTTAAGCTATAAAAAGGAATAGATGCAACATAGGCGAGTTAAATGCCATACTATGAAACGTTCCAGCAAAGCAATAACAAGTGTCGTACCCCCACCGGAAAAGTTACACAGTGCATCTTTAACGAAAAAGTTTTACAAGATATTTTCTGTCACAACCATCTATTTTATCCTGCCAGGGATCACCTCTTCTATAAGCACTTAATAAATAGAATTTCACACCCTTGGTTCCAAGTTTGTCAGACTTACACTTAACTTGTGAACTGGTGACAGCGGCGCTAATTACAGCTATGACATTTTTAACACTTGTACATGACTTGTAGGCTAACAGCTATCCTGCCTGCTCGTCAACAATCTCCAGTTTCCTCTTGTTTTGGTACTTTGTCTGTATTTAGCTCCATGTCATCATTTACCCGACAGCCAGCAATGAAATCTCTATTATAATTATGTTTGGAAAATATGTCCTGTGACTTATTTGTGTGAGAGTGCAAAAGCTGTAATCAAGATAAATTGCAGTTAGATTTTGACATGGCCCCTGCAGGATATGACACATAATACACAGGGAGAATGGAGCCCGGCTGAAAAAAGTGACAGGAACAATTTGTGGATTGGCAGAGGAGGAGCAGCGCACAAGAAGTTGTTTGGATTTGTTTATACACTCCATTTTGTGCGACTCAATGAGAAACGAATGAATGCGGATGGTGTAAGTAGGTCAACAATGTTCTCAGAATAACAATATTAACTTGACTATTCCAAAGACTACGGGAGAGATTTGAACTGGCTTTACATTTCAAGACAAATAGTAACGAAACAATGCCTAGGCAGTGTACAATTTATGTACATAACTTCATACTGAAAATGGGTGAACATAACTGGATACCTTCCTCTCATAGAGTTACACGCTCAAATGGGCAATTGTGCAGTCCAGATTGGGAACAAAGCACTGCTGTACTACCAGCTTTATAAACAACTGTAGGCCTTTTGTCCCCACAAGTGACTCTAGAATATTTTGTACTTGAAAGAAATCTTTTAGTATTTGAAGTAGTTAAAGGTCCTGTAAGGTATTTTATAGCAGTACAGCATTACACCAAACTGGTATCTTGATTTACTCATGCTAAAGTAAATGTCACGTGCCCAACAGTGGATGTGGATTGTGTGGGGATCACCAGGACACTGTGGAGACCAGAGTGGGAGATTACAAGGACAGTGGACAATAAGATAACAGCTGTGTTCTGGTCATTTTGATTAAAGCCACATCTCAGGAATGTATGACCCCCACTTTGAGACGGTTGTAAAACACTCACCTTGTTTGATTTTGCCTAAAGTTTGTTAATGTGTAACGCCATGGAAACCAGAAGAGGACCACCTTACACAAACACGCACGCACACACACACACACGCACGCAGTTCACGCACGCACGCACACACACACACACACACACACACACACACACACACACACACACACACACACACACACACACACACACACACACACACACTGACACACACACACTGAGGGACCCCATAAAAGCTGGTAAAGTGAATAATGAAGCACCGGACTCTCTGGAAAGGAGAGTCTGGTGCGTCATTGTTCACTTTACCTGTGTGGAACTCATTAAACCCTTCTCACTTTATGTTTCAGTCTCTTGGTCCTCTTTGACACTTACACCAGAAACGAACATTCTTACAGTCCTATCTTACACTATTTTTGATCTCTGTTATAATTTTGATTACATCACAAACATATCTGGAGTTGTTTTTTTGTTTCATTTACACATATCTAACACATAAACCCTGCATTTTTAGGCTGAGTTCTTCTCTCAAACATAAAATACTGCTCCAACTTGTATGTCATGAGGTAATACAGAAAGTGCTCCACTTGGTTTTTAAACTCCGTACACGACACTAGAATCATTTGGATAATTTCAGCCCTGGAACTGCCAATCTAAAGTAAAAGTAAAAGTAAAAGGCAGGTGTTAACTTGAAAACTACTGCTACATATTTAGGCTCTTCTCTCAAACAGAAAACCTTGTTCCACCTTGTGATGTCACGTGTGATACAGGAAGCACCCCACTGTGTTTGAAAAACTCCATACACCTTCACTAGAATCATTTGGATAATCTCAGCTTTTTGGATCGCCAAACTATACTGAACAAAAGGGAAAAGGTAGTTGTTAAATTAAAAACTTCTGTTTCATGACATCACAAGGTGGAACAGAGCATTTTGAGTTTTGGAGATGTAGACAGACTAATAATAAAAGATTACTCAGGCGTGTGAATGAAACAGAAGAGGACTCCAGGTATGTTTTTGAGGTGGTAACAACATTGTAACATGGCTTATTGCTCTAAAGAGTCAATTTTGTGTAATATAAGACCATTAATAAATCTTCACCAATCTCAACATACAAACTAAACTAATGCTCGAATGCAATCACTGTTAAAGGTGCACTATGTAACTTTTCTAGTGAAAGATCTGCCATCTACTTGTCACGGAGATGGTATTGTGTTATACAAAAAAACATTATAGTTATAAATATGCAAAGTGCACATTTAAATTGTATATTATTTACATCCTAATCATAGCTCAGACACACTGAAAAAGCATCAGTGCAGCAAATAACATCACACCTCCACATTACCAGCAGTTGACTTGAGCTACTAAACCAGCTCGTCTCATACGCCCATAAAAACCTAATAAATGACTCACGTCTTCAGACAGCCTTTTAGGTGAGCCACAAACACCTCTTTAGTCCCCATATTGTGAACGGGCTTCTTCCGGAGATCTTTATTGAAATGGATTGTGCAGTGGACACAATAGCAGTCCGTTAGCGGTCACCCTATCCTCTCTGTGGCTCTGTGGACCAGCCATGAGCGCTGGGGCCCATTGGCAGCAGGTGCACTTCTAATGATGCTTTGATGCCATATGTCAAACTTCATCACTTGCTGAGTCGACTGACATTTCCGGAGATGCCTCTTAGCAACTGCTCCAATGGCAACAAATAGATTTAGAGCAATGCATTGGCCTGTATGTTGAGTGAGGAAGTAGGACTAAATGGGGCTGAAATTGAAGTATGTGATTGGATGGATAATGATAATAGAATCACTGATATTCTTTCTCTATGTTACTTGGAATTGTAATGGTTTGAGAGGGAAGTGCTTTGTCAGTTTCCTATAGCACGTAAAATTGTCTCATTTGTGAAACAACTTTCTCGTGCACATTATGACACTGCACTGTCTTCAGTAGTTAGTTGTCAGATTTAAAACTCCTCTGTGGCAGATACTGGAATACAAACTAATGGATTGTAAATACAGTGGCATTTCAAGAGGTTTCAACTCCAGCACGTGAGTCTTTTTGTGTTAGCGTGCTAGCTGCTATGTCCTTTCATCTTCTGCTTGTCCAGGAGCAGTCTAAGAAGGGACTCCCAGACTTCACTCACCCCTTACACTTCCTCCAGCTCCTTCAGGAGGACCCTGAAACATTTCCAGGGTAGCTGAGAGACATAGATCTTCCAGCATGTCCTGGGTCTGCTTTGGAGGGGACATGCCCAGGAGGGATCCAGAACAGATGCCCAAGCCACCTCAGCTGGCTCCTCTAGATGTGGAGCTCCGCCTATGTGACTGAGCTCTCCACCCTATATCTTAGGGAGCGCCGAGTCACTCCTTATTTCAACTGCTTGTATGTTGTTCGTTTGGTCATAACCCAAAGCTCATGACTGAAACCCGTGAGAAGAACACGCTCCCAACCAAAGAGACAATCCAGCAGAAGAAGGCCCATTGATTAACTGACTAAACAGTCCAACCTGTTCCCTGACCCTCCTCCCCATGTTCCATCAGGCTGCAGTATGTCCATCACACCTGCTGTTACATCTCCATGAGGGTAGGTGGGTGGAGAGTCCCTGCCTCAAATGGAAGAGTTCAAGTATCTCTGGGGACTTGTTCACAAGCTGCTATGTCTCTTACATTTATTTTGCATCTCTGTCTGGTTTGACAGTGATTTGGTTTGACAATGAGGGTTGGGGTAAGGAAAGTTGGACTCAGTGGTGGTGGAGATATGTGCTGTATCAGACCAAACCTGTTGTTGAACCTAGTTGAAGAACAAACAAACATAAACTAATTTACCTGGTATTTCATAAAAAATACCATCACATTTTTAACTCTCAGTTTACTTAAACCCAGTAGATGTGTCTTTATGATCACTGTGTACACTGCGTCTGTCACCCACCATAATGCCAGTGGGCAGCTTGTTATTATTGCATCATGTCTTTAAATTGTGCTTTTTTGGTCCAATCACAGCCCCTCGGCCTCTCCACTTGGCGAGCTGAGTAACTAGTAATCATCCCACTTGTGTTTGATGCATGGGGGCCCTGTCTAGTCACAGTTGGCCCATCACCGTCAAGTGCTCCGGAGTGATTGCCGGCATTGTGTCAGTGATGGAGACACAAGACTAGTTTGCCCTTGTGTTATGTGAGCAACAAAGAAACAGCAGGCAATAAAAAACACATATGTAGCGGGCTGGATTGAGCTAGCCAAGGCCATTGTGCGGATTGTGTGGCCATAGCAGAGACATAAATTACAGCAGAATGCACCAACGATATTGGTCAACTGAGTCACAGGTGCTGGGGATTGAACATGGCTTATTACATAACGCAGGATAGTGAGAAGGCGCAAGAGGATAAAATCACCTAATAAAAAAAAAATTCAAAACTTTGAAAGAACTTGGTGCATTCATTTGATGCAGAACACAAAGATGTTGCGAGGGAGGCAGGGTATCTGTGGAGTGGACATACCTGTTTGTCAATGCCTGATCTCGTCTGATTTTGGAAGGTAAAGACCTGGTTAGTACTTGGATGGGAGAACGCTGGGACTACACAGGGAAGTGGCTATATTGGAAACTGTGCACGGACACAACGGAATAGACATTGGGAGTTTGCCAATGAATGAACCAGAATCAACCAGAATCACAGATATTTGCATTGTGAGTCAATCTCTCTTACTTTATGTTCCAATAGATCTGGAGCCAGTCATAAAGTGTGTCAACCCCTTATTTGGGATGGTCCAGTGTCTCTCAAATGTGGTAAACATCTTCTCTCCTCCATTCTTGTATCCTTCAGAACAAAAATGTATGTTATTTTACCTCAGACACATACGAGTTTAAAGCCTCAGTTGTTGATTCTGCCAAAATCCACAGTGTCTCTCAGTCCCCTGGGTTATTATTTTTGTCTGTCTTTTTTTACCCGTAGGCTGCCGTATTTGTTTTGACACAAATGGATCGCGTGTTTTTCTGATTGGTTAAGCCGCCTGTCAGTCAGGTCCATTGGAAATCGGAGAGATAAGATGCTGTTCCAGAGCCAAGTGTCTTTGTAGAGTTTTATAAAAGGTCTTGGCTCTGATATACGAGACTTTAATTTCATTCACAGTGTGTATTTTTGAATCACATACTGCACTGGTACATGTCTCTGGGTACAGGCAGAAAGCTGAAGTACCCACAATGACAATATAATTTCATTACTTTTTCTCTCAATCATTGTGACTACATCCCATTTATTATGTAGCATCAAATGGCACCATTTTAATAATGCATCTAAAAAAAACTCCCACAGTTCACCTATAATGCAATGCTATTATTCTATGGTGGGCTGCATGTCTGTGGCTTTTATGTACATTTCAACATAATGGTAGATCCTGGTTGATTGGTGTAGAAAGTCAGAAGAGTTTTGATACAACTTTTTTGAAGCAAATAAAAGTGGCGGAACAGCTCAGAAAAGGTATATTAATGATAAGAACGCTACAGCCGATGAGCCGAGGCTAAACTTTTGATTTAAGCATAGTGAAAAGAGACTGTCAGTTATGTTAATACTATATCAGTTATATTAGCCCAAATATACACATAAAAATGTCTACAAAAACAACTGGCATGGTTATAAATAAACATCTTTGTCTGGCTTTTATTGTGCAACATAAGTCAGTTTTTATGATTTTTATTTTACTAATTGTTCTTAATCTTTATTTGTACATAATTTGTCTCTTTCTCCTTTAATTTGGTGCTGATATTTTTCAAAATTATAAATGACTTACACAGCTGCCACACACACAGACACACATACACACACATTCATTCATATATGGTCATGGTGGGTGTCTTGCCCAAGGACACAATGCCAGTACTTCGAGCGAGATTCAAACCGCCAACATTGGGGACTGTGGGCGACATCTCCTCTCCTCCAGCTCTAACCACTGACTCACTGTCAATCAATGAGTTTTATTGACCGCTAAACATATCCCTTACATAGCTGGTGCCATGCTAACTCACTAACTCCCCGTGTTGTGATGGTGTATCCCCCCTGATGGCCTCTAATCAGCTGCGCTCAGCCAGCCCTTACTCCACCTGGACAAACTGCTAGTGATTTTCTGTCTGAGCAAAAAGTACGCCATAATTATCCTGCCATTTGAAATTCCATCACTCTCACTTTTGCAACAGGAAGAAGATGCATCTCATTGAAATGTATATGGAGCGCTGGAGGGATGTAAGGCTTGTCTTTTTAATTAAACCTGCCGTGGCCTGGGTGAATTGCTCGTGACACAGGGAATGATTGGGGCACTTAGAGGGCTGTAGTTCAGGTAAATATTGGCCGTGTGTCCCCGAGGGGCAGCTGCAGGGGCACGACTCCTGTTTATAAAGCCGCACAGTGTGAGGAGCACATTTTAAACACACACAAAACAATATGAGCGTTAACCTCTTCACCCCACAGGGAAATACACAAATGAAGAGGAAATGAAAAATCTGTTAAAGAGACAGTACCTGATTTTCAGTTTGAACAAAGATAATCTACAACTCTGTATTTATCTGATTTAATAAGACTGATTTTAACACACTCCAAATAGTGCAAAACTCTGCTCCTGGGCTTTAACACGGCAACCCTTAGAGCATTCCACATCGCTCTGGTTCTATTGTTCCTCTACATCGCTCTGGTTCTATCATCCTCTCACATCACTCGGGTTCTATCATCCCCCATGTCACTCCTGTTCTATCATCCCCCCACATCACTCCGGTTCTATCATCCCCCGACATCACTCCTGTTCTATCATCCCCCTACGTAACTCCAGTTCTATCACTCCGGTTCTATCACTACGGTTCTATCCTCTCCCCACATCACTCCAATTCTATTTTACCTCACGTGACTTTGGTTCAATCATCCCCCACATCACTCCTGTTCTATCATCCCCTCATATCACTCCTGCTCTATCACCCCCGCCCCCACATCACTCTATTCTATCATCCCCCATATCACTCCTGTTCTATCCTACCCCACATCACTCCGGTTCTGTCCTTCCCCACATCACTCCAGTTCTATCATTCCCCCACGTCACTCCAGTTCTATCACTCCGGTTCTATCACTCCGGTTCTATCACTCCTATTCTATCCTTTCCCCACATCACTCCGGTTCTATTTTACCCCACGTCACTCCGGTCCTGTCTTCCCCCACATCACTCCTATTCTATCACCCCCCCACGTCACTTCTGTACTATCTTCCCCCCACATCACCCCGGTTCTATACTGCCCCACGTCACTATGGTTCAATCGTCCCCCCATGTCGCTCCGGTTCCATCACCCCTCCCCCCACATCACTCCTGTTGTATCCTCCCATCACATCACTTCTGTTCTATCATTCTATCGATTAAAAATTTTTAGTTCCACAGGCTGCCCCCTGTACATCCTGGACCTTTTACTTCATCCTGAGCCTTACTCCTCTGGACGCACTCTCCAAACAGTCTTCCAGTCAGAACATGCTTGTGGTCCCAAAAACAGGTTTAAAACTTGGGGGGGGGGGCCTGTCCTTTCAGACTGTGGCCCCAAAATGACGTAAAATGATGCCCCTTTCTGTCCGTGTGGCTGAAGACACTCCTGTTTAGAAAAGAGCGCAATGACCCTATTTGACTTGTTATTTATTTGGTGTACCTCTGGTGTCTGTAAAGCACTTTGTGATTTTAATCTGTGAAAGCGCTATATAAATAAAGTTTACTTACTGGACCCTTTTGCCACCATATAAATCTTGATAAACATTCGGTAGAAGTCCATTAGAGAAAAGCCCAAAAACGTTTTGTGGTTGTGGCAGTACTGGCTGAGTGAAATAAATGATGAAAACAAGTTTGATTTGTGATTTATTTTAGTGCTGTCATCAAATAAAGAAATTCTAGGTTGATTTAAGACATGTTTTGCCATTATTCAGGTAAAAAGCGGTGTGGCACAAGCTCTCACAACTATTATGTATCTCTATGTATCTTTCTAACCCCTACCGTATTCATACAAAGGCAAACTGGATGAAGTGTCTTGCCCAAGGACACAATGACAGCACGTCTTGGTCAAAGCCAGCACCAAACTGCTTATCATTTAGTTGTAAGACCTCTACCACAAATAAATAACGTAACAGTAATTAGATATAACAAAATACAAAGCTTACTGTATATTTGACGATACTAAGCATATCTTTTACAATCATTAAAAAAGAGTTACACTGGCTCACACTCTCTCCGGTCCCATTTCTAGCATCCTAGCATTCACAAATACCAAACAAAGCTTAAAAAAAAAAAAAAAAAAAAATCTGCAGTGTTTTCCCAACGGGCTTTGCACTGTTCTCCTGTCTGTCTCAAAGTCACAGTGTCTCATTAAGTTTTAGTTTTATGATAAAAAATAACCACAGCCTCTTCTCTTCTGTTACAGACATAAAAGAGACGACACCCCAATCGGTAATTCAAAAAAGACAAGAGATGAATGACCTTGGCATTTTACTTTGCCCAAACAGCAGTAGATATTCAGTGGAGTGAGAGACAGAAGCGAAAGGAGCGGAAACAAAAATAGCTTTGTTCAGATGCAGACGTTCAAATTCCCCAATCTGATAACAAATGTATTTTTAGATCCAGTCCAGCTGTAATTGAGCTGCATTTGATAAAACATTGTTAATGATGTTACGACTATCTAGCAATTTTCTATTAAAACCAAAATGCATTTAAAACATTCAAAACCATCAAAACCAGCAGTAGCCATTTTGGTAATCTGTTGAAGTTGTCATACAGTTATAGCCAGTCTTGCTTGTATATACGTGTATTTCTTTAAATGGTAAACAGTCACATTTTTATATAACGCTTTACATGAAAGAACCACTCGCCCATCGGTGGTTTTCAGATTGTAAAATGTGATGATGTCGTATTTTCAGATGTGGGGCAAGAGCCAGATTCCCCTAGTGTTTATATTGTACTTTGCCGTGAAATATCCCCAGGGCCGGTCCAGCCTATAAGCAGACTAAGCAGCTGCTGAGGGCCACGAGGCCAGCAGGGGGCCCCCAAGAGCCCATATGATAATAATATATCAAGTTTTATTGGAAACAGGGCTTGTGTGTTTACTGCAGCCTAAACATCCCTCTCAAACGATTACATTTGTTTTATATTTATTGTAGCAAAATATCTGCATTTCTCATCTCAATTGTTTTTTTTTTTGAGTCAGGCAGAGGTGAGGGGAGCTATGTGTTTTTACAAAGACCCTTTATAATGCAAATGTAATCCCACTGTCACCAACTGGAACACATTAAAATCAACCAGAAACTTGTCTAGAATTCTTGACAAATTCAGCTTAGGGCTTCATTTCAGCTGCCCCCCATCTGTGTCAAATATTATTGGCCTACAGAATGTTGTGACATCATCTGAAACCCAGGTGAGTGTCTTGCTCAAGAACATATCGACAGTAATGATCTGTAGAAGCGAGAATCATGCCGCCAACCTGTGCATCTGACCGCTCAACCAATGATGTTTTAAGTCGAGGGATTTGAACCGCCAACCTTCAGATCAGTAGACAAACACTCTCCCAGCTGAGCTACTGTCTCCCCTTTACTCGTTCGTCTTTTTGAAGTGCTCGGACTCAATCCCCCATCGCTGCAGTGGTTCTCACCTCCACACTGACCCTGAGAACTGCTTTTACAAAATATCTGCACTATTCCTAGACACATGCTCCTAGGTACCACTTTAATAATAGAAACTGCATGAAAGAACCACAGTTTTCACGGAGCTGTGGGCAGAGACTGGGAGGTAGGTGTAAACAGGTATTCCCAGAGTAGCCTGAGAAAACCATTATGTTTAAAAGCTATATTTCTTTGCATAATATGCCTCTTTTAAAATGAAAGAAAGTCATTGTAAAACCAAATGCCTTTATAATGCGCTTTAGTCTCTGAACCCAAATAGCGGCCCGTAGTTCTGACAAAGGTTGTATTGGATCATAGTTACTTAAGAAGCACAATAACACATTTCTGAAAGCGTGTGAACAATGCACGTCCCCAGGTCTGTTCTCTGTGCACATAAATACGGGGTGCAGGGAGTAGTCACAATGGATCCAAAGCTCGCCTCTCATTTTGTCACACTGAAGCAAAAAGACGGAGCCGGAAACCTGTCTCTTTGTCTGGCTGTCACTCCTCCAGAGATCAGGGCCATTATCTGCAAAGTGGAGAACTTCAAGTCAGTGCTCACTTCAACTTTTGACAAACTACCAAATATATACATTTCACTCAGTGTTACAGTTATCTCTAATATGGTCACGAAGCTTTTAAACCATCTTTCCACCCCCACAATAAAGAAACCTCCATGTTGAGGTTTGCAAGACAGGGCCAGGGCTTCCGTACTAACTGCAGCCTGAAGATTGTACTGAAGGAAAAGAATAATAGTTTAGCATATTAATTCTGCTAAATCTTATCCTATTTATTTATGTATTTGTATGGATTTTCAACTTGGAATGTATAGGCTTAATTAATTTCTTTATTTGGGGATTTTCCTATATTACACAAAACTGACTCTAAGCTTTGAGTCATGTTATAATGCTGTTACCTCCTCAAAAACACACCTAGAGTTGCATTTTGTTTCATTCACACATGTTTGAGTAACCCTTCATTATTAGTCTGCACATTTCCACAGCTCAAAATGCTCTGTTCCACCTTGTGATGTCATGAAGCGGTAGTTTTCAAGTTAACAGCTCCTTTTACCTTTAGTTCAGTAGAGAATTGGAAATTCCAGGCCTGAAATTATCCAAAAGATTCTACTGAAAGTACATGGAGTTTAAAATCACAGTGGAGCACATAGACTGTATAAAGAAGTGGGTTAAGTGAGTGTTACGTCACCCACGGCATTCGGCTTCAGTCAAATGAAGCTCATCGACGGTAGCAGTTACAGGGACAAATTTGGAGCCGAGTTACGTATTTGGCACGACCATCATAGCGACCAAAGCACCAATCCAGTCAGGACGTTGATGGTAACGCCTCTTTCCGCCTGCACCGCTGGTTTAGCAAGGAGCGAGCACTTAGCTGTCAATCAAACCTGTTGCTAATGCTAGGGGGAGCGACCTCTGGGAAAGAAAGCACCTGATTTGTTCGTTATTAATGTTCATATCTTGATTTATGGACACAATTACGAAATAAAAACACCAGGACCATGTAGTGCGGGTTAATACGAACATCTTAATACCAGAATGATGAGGTTCACTGCAGCAGTTACACAGAGAGAGGCGACAATTTTTCAGTGTAATGTGAACTGGATCACTTCCTATTTGAAATGCGCCTGCTAGCGTGTTAGCTATGTCCATTTATATATACAGTCTATGTTTTTTTATTTATTACAAATATACAAATATATAAACAATGAACAACGGCACGAGGCTTAAGCGTTATATTGCATTCAGATGGTATGTACAAAAATATTAAACAAAAGTAAAAAAATAAATACAGTAGTACGTTTTAAATTCCAAATTCTGTGCAAAGTGCTTTTGTTTTCAGGGCTTTTGGGTTTGAATAATAGTTTTAAAAAAATGATATAAGAGGACAAAATATACAGTCTATGGTGGAGCACTTCCTGTATCACTACATGACATCACAAAGTGGAACAGGGTGCTTTCTGTTTGAGCAGAGCCCAAATATGCAGGGTTTGTGTCTCCGGGTATTTTTGTGATGAGGAAACAACATTATAACACAGACCAGACAATTGCGTAAAATGGGCCCGTTATATAAAACAGTTTGACAATTGTTTACTTCAAATGTATTTTAGACTATCTATTCAGCCCCTTTAAGGTTTTATTCATTTGAGACTCAATAGAAAACCTTCTTGTCATTTCTCAATATTTGGTCTGAACAAAAGCTGTTGCCACGGTGACCCTGCCTGACATGAGAAGATCAGCCAGTACTTTGATTTGTGCCCCCGCTTTAAGAGCCACTGCCCCGAAACAAGTTAAACGTGACCAGGGAGGACACTAGAGACCTGGACAACATCAAAGCAGAGCGCAGATGAGAGAAGACAGGAGGAGAGGAGAGCGAGGAGGGACAGAGAGATGGAAGGAGAAAGAGAAGAAAGGGGAAGGGGGACAGGAGATGAGAGAGAACACAGAGAGGCGAGGGGAGAGAAGGACAGAGGGAGAAAAAGAGAGTCAGGAGCAAGGAAATGATGAAGGAGGGGAAAAGTGGATGATGCAGGAGCGGAGAGAGAGGGTGAGAGTTCAGGAGAGAGAGGGGGGAGGGGAGAGGAGAAAGAAAAGGAGGAAAGAGAGGAGGAGAAGAGAGGGGAGGTGGTGCTGATGCTGACCTGTGGGGTTGAAGTTTGCTGTGGTCTTTATGTTTGTCTGAGTTCTGTCGGAGAGTCGTTTAAGTACTATTTTACTTTTTGCACACTCAATAATAAGACAGTACAAAGAAATACATCAAGAAGAAGAAGAAGAAGAAAAAGACGCGTGTGTGTTTTCTGTAGATATCTGGTTTCATTTGATCTGTTATTGATCTGTTACGTAGAGATATATGTGTGCAATAATCTGTGTTTACAAAAAAACACAAAACAAAAACAAAATAAAAACCTTGAAAGAAACAAATCATAAATAATCAGAAGTTGTAGAGTAGCCATAAACTGTTCTCAAGTAAGAGTAATGTTACTTCAAAATAATACAAGTCAGGGGTGTCCAAACTATGGCCCGGGGGCCCAATGCGGCCCTCAGATCACTTTTTATCGGCCCTCAGGCCTCCTACTGAACCAGCCCAATTGATCAGCAGTACTTTTAACAGCAAATTAAACTATTTCTACCACTACATCCTCAAACATCAAATTGCAGTGTGATACAGACCTTAAATGAATGTGTTTCAAGCCTTATTAATACACAGCTGCTCTGTCCAAGCTGTGTATAAAGCACCGCACTGCATTGATCATCGGTCTGTGGCCTTCTACTTCGAATATGTTTTGAGATGTGGCCCTCGATTAAAAAAAAAAAAAAGTTTGGGCACCAAACCTGACATAAGTTAAGTAGCAGTACCAAATAGAGGTCCAAGAAATTACCCAAGTAATAAGTAAAAACGTCTTTGAGAAAACTACTAGTGAAAAAGTAACTTTTGGGATGTAACATCTGATTTATAATTTAAATTTGAATTGGAAGAACAAAACATTACATAATGCACAAAATCTGGTATTTTCAAAGCAGACACAAAAATGAGCCAAACTAAATTATATCCAAAGGAGCTGCATGAAACATAAAAGTTCACACCATTTCATATGGTCAACATAAAACTTTTGTCACTTTAGACTTTTTCACAGTGAGAAGAGGAACCACAACTTTTACTGAAGTAAGAGTACTGATCAGAACAATGTTACTTGCATATGCTGCAAGAAAAGTACTCTGAAACAAACAATTTCTTTAAAAAGCTACTCAAATCTAACTGAATACTACCCACCCCTGTAAATAACACATAAATACACATCAATGCAAAGTACTGTTAAGTGTTAAGTAAAAAGTATTGGTGATAGTAGCACTAGTAAAGTTCTGAAGTATTTTCCCACCTCTCCAAACTCCTTTATAACTCTCACCCCACAGCAGGATATTTGTCAATAACCTGCTTATATAATCTTATGATGATTCTCCTCCTCTTCACAGTTTCTTATTCTTGCCTAAATGTCCCGGTTGCCATTCACACATATTCTGGCGCAGTGAACCGTGTGAGCGCAGCACATCCACCTGTCAATCAGAGCGCTCGCGGTTAGCATGCTAGTGACTGACAGCTCCGGGAGAGGCACGTTACAGACAGAGACATACACATGGCTGCTGGCAAAACAATGCGGACAGGGCTGAAAGCTGCATTTATTAGACAAGACACACACGAGGAGCGGCTCCACGTCTCTGCACTAAAACAGGGGCTGGTGCAGAGATGGTAAACACTCACATTATATACACCTTCAAGGAGCTCAAAGCACCACCAATGCACACAGACACTGGAGGCAAAGTGGGATAAGTGTCTTGCCCAAGGACACAACAACAGCATTCCTCTGCAGGAGCTGGAATTGTACTGCCAACCCATGGGTCAGCAGATCTGGCCTCTCAACCAATGACATTTACCTCGAGCGGGATTTGAACCGCCAACCTTTGGAACAGTAGAGAACTCTCTACCAACTGAGCTACTGTCGCCCACAGACAGAGGCAACTACTATAGTCGATCTCATTTCAGTTAAAACATGATAATACAAGACTTAGAGAGACTTTATTGTCATTCAGATACACAGAACAAAATGTTGTAATTGTACTCCACACAGAATAAAAAAAAAATCTGCAGCATAATATTATATAGAGTGAGTCGTTTTAAATTAAAAAATTCAAATAAAAGTGCCAGCAGTGCTCAGTAAAGTGCTCATACCTTTAAGAGAAGAATAAGAATCATATTTATTCAGCCTTCAAGTGGAAAATGGTCAAAGCACTTTCACTTCAAGGAACCCGCACTCGCACATTAACACCACTGTATAAAGAAACTGGGGGAAGACAGGTTAAGTGTCTTGCCCAAGAGCACAACAACATCACATTGTGCATCTGTAAGAGCGGGGATTGAACCAACAACCTGTGAGTCAGTGGATGGACTGCTCAAACAACTTTCCTAATGCTGGGAGTGAGATTCGAACTCCCGACCTTCAGATGAGTGAAGTCATGTTGGGAGCCTGATGGATGTGTTCCTTGCCCGACTAGTTCTTCCGGTGCCTCACAGTGACTTAGATTGTACGGGATTGGGAACTCCTTAAATTACTACCATATAAACGACCAGTGTTTCTTCCATATATTTACTACTTTGTACATTTGATCAGTGCAATTTTTTTTATTTTTTTTATTTTTGAGCAATAGAAATGAAATTAAACAGAATAACCACAAGATAGAAACGTTAGCTTCACGGTGACGCGCCCTCTAGCAGAAAAGTTACATACTGCACCTGTAACAAATCTTTTTTTTCCAATTTTTATGATTTTTTTTACTGATTAACACTGAACCAACAGAAGAATGAGCCCAGAAGCAGAAAGCAGGCTTTTGAGATCATGAGAGATTTGTGCACAAAAATAAAAACATATTTGACATCATAATAACAGTTTTTTAAAATTATTATTATTGTAGCGCAACATTTTATTTTAATTTTCATAATTTCGAAGGGTGAACTCACTCCCACTCTCAGTTAAACACATCTGAGCCTTGGTCATCTCTCTTTGTGATTAGTTTGTAGATAAAACAAGTTGTCAAATTGGTTTCTGTCATAGTAAAAAAGAACAAAAAATAGTAAAAGAGCCAGTCTTTTGAACGGTTCTTTGAAGAGAAGCGTCCAAAAGATTCGGATGCCACAAAGGAGCCTCTCTATATGTTACTGTGGAATATGGAGATCAACATGGAAGAAGCTCCTCCAGTGAAGAAGTGAATAGATATTTGAGTTATTTGACATGAATAATAATACCAAACTGTGCCTATAGTCTCCAGGTTGTGTTTAGATCTACGTGTATTGACACTTCGGCAGCGTTCACGTCACAAATGAACACCCGCTATGGAAGAATTATACACGGTAACTGAGGCGGCTGCGATATTTTTGCATTTTGGTTTCACAAAGTTTGAGATTTGGAGTTCGAAGTTGCACTACAAGACATCAAACTGTTTCCTGGTTTGTTGTATTTAGTCAACAATAGTTCAGAGTTAGTTCATTTTTCTTGCACAGATTCTGTGTTTTGATAAAAGGATCCAAAAGCCAGCAGAGGCACTGAGAGATCCACCTTTGAAGGAAGCGACGTGCTGTTTAAAAATGGCTCTGACAGTTGCAGAACCCCCCTCAAGATTTTTTCTTTTCTTTTTTTTGTACGACACTGAGAGAAAAAAAAAAAAAAAAAGTTGACAGTTTTGTGACTGTCTCCATGGTAACGGTGCAAGGGGTCTCATTAGGGTAGAACCAGAAAGATCTGTTTTTGGAGGGAACAAAACCCCTGAAAAAAGCTGAGATTGGCACGATTTCTGTAAAAGAAGAAACCAATGACATTATATGGAGCATTGAAGTCTGGAATACTTCAAACGCTGAGTGTGGACAGTTAAAATCTATAAATATTTAGAGATGTTTTTTTGTATTGCATTGTCGTAACTTTGCACAATTGCATCAGAGACATTTCAAGGGCAATCTTCCCTGACAGGGTTTTCACAAAAATTTTCCGCCACATCAAGCAAATGTATTCTGTTTGTAAAATTCCTTTCACAATGTATTTCACACCCTTAAATTTACACCTTATTTTGACGCCCCCGTACTGATGTAACTGGCACTTTTGTTTTTGTGTATCCATTTTCTGCTTGAGCATAAGACTTTGATATTGCACTTAAAGGAGCGCTATATGACGAGGCTGATGGAGATTGCACACATTGGAAAAACAAAAAAATAGTAAAAGAGCCAGTCTTTTGAACGGCTCTTTGAAGAGAAAGGATCCAAAAGATTTGAATGCCACAAAGGAGCCAAAAGTTTAATCACTACATGTTACTGTGGAATATGGCAGTAGCTCAGTAGGTACAATGTTTGTCCACTGACTCACAGGTTGGCGGCGCAATTCCAGCTCCCACAGATGAATGCTGTCTTTGTGTCCTTGGGCAAGACACTTAACCCACCGCGTTCCCAGTGTCTGCGTCCACTGGTGAGGGCCTTGAAAGTGGAAAAAGAGCTATATAAACACGTGACCATTTAGCAAAGCAATAACATCTCCATGGTGACAAGCAGGTGGCGGACCCCCCGCTAGAAAAGTTACATAGAGTACCTTTAAGGCAACAAACACTCAGTATAAAACCATAATGAGACAGAACACACACCTTTGTATCGGTGGCATTAAATTCTGATCATTCATTCACACGTATCTATAACATAATGTCATGCAAATCAGCCTCTGTAAGCCGCTATCATTACCAAGTGTCTAATAAAAGCCTATGTGCTATTATGCAGGAGTCAGCTGTACTAAATAATGAACTAACATTCAACTTGCATTGCATATTTCTGTTTTATCTGCCTGAGATGCCCCGAGGATGTGGCATAATGTGACTCAATGACAAAGCCGGCCCAGAGGAAGAATACAGGCCAAACATATCAAACAATGAGGCCTTAGATCTCGAGCTATAACGGTGTGTTTCTTTTACACTAATGCGGTGTTTTGTGATTGACACTAAAGTAAAGAGGGTAGTTTGATTTGATAATACTGCATCTGTGTAATATACTCGTAGTGAAATGAATACAATTACACGGCACTGTAACTGCTCCCTGTATAGAGACGCAAAAATTATGGGGAAAAACAATATTGTAGCTTTTTGTATGTGAATGTAAAAGTGGATTGTGAACATGTATTACTAAATAATGCCTAATTTAAAGGTGCACCATGAAACACCTGTATTGATGCTTATCTCCATTGATATGCTACTGCTTTGCCTAAAATCTTCCAGAGTACAATATTAATCTTCTATCGAGCAAATGTGTTTGTATCTTGACAAGTAGGTATTCTTAATTGTGCGTAGGATGGCCTCTCCACAGATCTGACTTGTAACTTGGCTTGGATGTGCCCCCCGCTTGTCTCCATGGGTATCGCAGGTACCTTTGTTTACTAACTGTTTTGTCTTTACTCACATCTAAGCAGTTCTCTATCATTTCAGACTGTCACTTGCCTGATGCCAGATGATATAGTAGATTTTTATGCTTGATGCCCATCAGAAGTAATTCACCTTTATTTTTATAGCGCTTTTCCACCTTTAAGGCACTTGTGGTAGACATTTTAGTCAAGATACACTGCAAGAGGTGTTGAAAGCCACACTAGGCTGCCTGTTCTCAGATGCTAATGCGGAGGTGTTGCCTCTTTGGGCTGGGAGGGTCAAATGTCCAGCCAGATTGATCTAAATGTAGATTGTACTTGGAGAAGGGCTCAGACCTCAGACAGCTGGCAGAAACTCTGTCTGTCAATAGTGGGACCATTTGTTTACTGGTGCAAACGTAATAAACCAGCATAGACGGTCTTCTTGTATGTTCAGGTATTATTTTACAGATAATTTCCATGACACACTCAAAAGACAATGCAACTTTATATGTATAGCACAATTAAAAGTGCTTTGTGGAATAAGAAAGACATTAACTTTAAAGAGAAGAGTGCAGAATAAAAACCTTTCAGTCATATGCACAGCTAAACAGAACCGTTTTGAGTCTGGATGTAAACATATTCAGAGTGTAGGAACTTTACATCAAGGAACCACTCACCCATTCATACACCAGTGTAAACAGACCGTGGAGGCGAAGTGGGTTAAGTGTCTTGCCCAGCGGCCCAACAACAGTATTTATCTGACCGCTCAACCAATGATGTTTAAGTCGAGAACTGGATTCAAACCACCAACCTTCAGATCAGTGAGCAAACACAAACACCAACTGAGCTACTGTCACCCAAAACTATTGTCGTTTCCTGAAATTCTTGTCATGAACACACAGAGGGCATTTAGCCTCTCATTAACAGCTGCTCTCAGATATCTTTCATCCTCATGCCTCCACACAGTCATTAATGACTGAACTCCAGTGAGAAGGTGAAACGCTGCATTTTCACATCCGACTTCAGGAAGCCGCCACAGTGGAACGCCAAGCCGGAGAGGAGGGCCCCGGCTTTGCCTCACAGAATACTGGGAATTAAGATGTATTATGGCAGGAAGAAGGGACTTTTTATTTACGGGAACATCCGCAATAAGCAAAAGGAAACGTAATGGAGATGCCGAGGGACGCTGCTGAACAGTCCATGGACGCTCCCACGACAGGAGGGAAAGAAGCAAGTTAGCACGAGCTGATGAACATTATGTTGGTTTTCTTGCAAACAGAAGCTAGAAAGTTCATGTCCAAGAAAAAGTTGAAAGAAATATATATCACAGATGGGACTCAGTGGTAAATGTTGGAGGGGACACATATCCTTCTTGATATGTGGTATAATGACTGCTCTACTATGACGTCCCACATTGAATTGCTTTACATTGCTGCTATGGAAACAATAATTACCAATATAACATATGCCTACTACAATTACTGTGTTCTAAAGTTTCTCCCACTTGAAAATGCGGTTCGATTTATACAGTACTCAAGTAGATTCATTACAGCAATTTATGTAGTAGCAGTATCTCCACCACAAGAGTACCTGAAAAAAACAGAGCCGTGTTCAAATGAGATTCATCCACTCACATGAGCTGCCACTTTATGTGTGAATATTAATGTTTCTAAACCTTTTATTACATGGATGACAGTAATTGCAGGTAATAGACACCACCGCCGTTCTGTCCCCATAAATCACTGCTGTAGGTCGGACAATGGACAGAGATATGCACTTGGTAGTGGCAATTTACTGATGTCTATTGCATTTGCATGGTCTAAACCTGATTTTGTTTTATTCTTTTTTGATGTTGACAAAATGTTCTTTTGATTTTTAAGTGTTCTACAACCACTGAAAATTATACAGGCATTTGCAAGTTAATTATATTGGTTTTATTCCAAGTGT
Organism: Periophthalmus modestus; assembly: GCA_019594935.1. Classification (NCBI taxonomy): domain Eukaryota; kingdom Metazoa; phylum Chordata; class Actinopteri; order Gobiiformes; family Gobiidae; genus Periophthalmus; species Periophthalmus modestus. The sequence goes on along the minus strand of JAIEZT010000021.1, from coordinate 25,842,816 downwards.
GTTTCCTCACATTAAAGGGAGTGATCAAACAGAGCTATAACTTAAAACACACAATAAAGACTTAACAATAAAAAGTAATTACATGTTTAATTGTTTATAGCGCATTTTACGACAAGTTCTTTTGTTTTTGTATTTTTATGCCTTTGCCATAAAAAAGTTTGAACTCCCATAATGATATTTCAGTACAAAAGGAAACTGGGCAACAACCCTTCACAAATTTAAAATAAGTGTAAGTAACAATCATAGACTGTATAAAGAAGTAGACTAAGGGAGCGTGACGTCAGCCATAGCGTTCGGCTCCAGTCAAATGAAGCTCGTTGAGGCTAGAAGTTATGGGGCCAATTTGGAGCCGAGGTCCATATTTGGAATTATCATAGCAACCAAAGAGCCAGTCTGGAGTGAAGCTGTTGAAGGTATTGCCCTTTCCTGCCTGCACCAACATTTTAGCACGGGGCAGGAGCTTAGCAACACTGTCAGTCAAACCCGTTGGTAATGCTAACGGGACCGAGTTTGGGGACAGAGTGCACGTGATTTGTCTGTTATTAATGTTCATACTGTAAGAATGTTTGTTTCTGGTGTAAGTGTCAGGGGTTAGGGTTAGGGTTACCTCATTGCAAGTGACTGACAGCAGCAGTTACAGAGAGAGGGGCGACAGTTTTCCAATGTAAAGTGAATTGGAGCCAGAGTCGATGGGGCCAGAAGAGCAGCCCATACTCACTCCCTATTTGGAACAAGGTGGCTAGCAGGTCAGCTATGCAATAAAGTGATATAGAATGTGAGCCCTCTGTAATATTGTTTCGATATCTTGTAGTCCCTTATAGCCTGCAGTTAGCGCTAACACCCCAAATCCACTCTTGAGATAAAACACTGAGCAAATCTTTTCTTAAACTCTTGGTCCAACTCTTTTCTGTACTGTCATCTCCAGTATTTACCCCCAACCCAACGACCGACAAAATATTTACTAATCCCCCTCGCATCGCTCCGAGTGTGGGGTGGAAAGTGAGGCTTGACAGCAAATTAGTGGTCTGGTCTGACATCTGCGCTGGTGTGGCGACAGGTCCCCCCTCTCCTTTTCCCCATTTTTATTATCATCCACGCTTGAATTATTCAGAGACAACCATTAGCATAACAGCAGCCATTTTATATTTAGCTGCCCCTATGTTGACTGCAACAACATTTCACTCTAAATATCTCGCTAACATGCCTGACAAGACAAAGGAGCCAAGACGCGCAATTAGTGACCAAGGAGAGTAGGAAAGGGAGTGAGGAGATGATTCCTAGTTCTTATAGTTTATAATGGAGAAGGGAAAAAAAAAAAAAAAAGACTATAATTTTGATTAACATGGCAAACTGTCTGGTGTTAATGGTATTTGCCAAAAAGACTGGCACACGGTTATGGATGCACCGCAGCTATCATCCAATCCCATTTGTCACTATTAGCTGTAATGTGAGCGATCCCCGCTTCATCTCCGAGGTCTAATTTGTTGGATCGCAATGGGAGCCGGACTGAGGCGTCTGGAGCTACAATGATGAAAGAAGTCACTGCTGGTTTCCCTCGCTGAGTGTGAAATTAAAACCTTTGCATATTGATCTGTATGACTCACTCAGCACCGCATTTCAAGTGGGCTTAATTCAGAGTTATTCAATTTGGGCTCAGGTACGATGATGATGTAGGGGGCGGATGTACTGGACCCAAAGATGGAGACTATAAAGTGGAGAAATATGAAGATTTTGATTTAATTTGATTTTTCATTTTTGGAGCTTTTTAAAGCAATAATTCAGTGACAAATAACCACACCCCAGATTCATACATGTAAGCTATACCTTTATAGCCACATCTGCCCCAACTAAGCCGCATTAGCAGAGAAGCAGCAACCAGAGTGAACAGCTGCTTTGAAAAATCATCGAATCTGTGGTCAGATTTTTATATAGCGCTTTTCCAACTTCAAGTCACTCAAGACACTTTACATCAAGCGATCAACAGCATTCATCTGTGGGTGCAGGAATTGCACCGCCAGCCCGTGGATCTTACTCAACCAATTATGTTTATGTCGAGAGCGGGATTCGAACCGCCATCCTTTGGATCAGTAGACAAACACTGTGCCAACTGAGCTACTGTCGCCTCTGTCTATCTGGTTTTACGAGCTGTGAAAGTGTCTTGCCCAAGGACACTACTGCTAAAGAATTTGCATGGTATAATACTCCCTACAATGGAAACATACCCAAACTGAACTGACCTATACTAGAGTGGACATTCACATTGTCATGGGAGTTCATGTCTCCAGGTCCTGGGTCCCATGCTGATGGTATATAAGCTTACACATTACTGACACATTTATGTAAGAAAATAAAATATGTTTACTTGTTTTTAATTCATATCTCGCCAGTAAGTCATAGTTCATGTATTTACAGTCTGCTACCATTTAGTTGTATATATGTATGTGTATGTATATATATATATACATATATTTTTAGAAAGGGTAAAGTTATATTTGTTACTTTGATACAGGTAAAGGGAAACCATTAAAGTTCCATAGTGCAGATCTTAGCAGTGTAATGTAGTGCGGTGTAGTGCATCGTTGTATACAGTTGTAAACTCCTGACCTCCTGCTCATCTTTGATCCTCTGTCACAGCTCTGTCTGCTGTCACTCACTCCTCTCCCCAAACCTGCTATGGACTCTGGAGCACGATTCACCCGATAAGACTGTAAAAAAAAAATATCTGATATACACCAGCTAGACTACACAGTATATTACACGCAAATGTAATGTACCGTGTAGTATGGGTGGGATGCTTTTTAAGCCCATATAATCAATATAATAAGTGGACAAAATAAGTAATAATAATTTCTGGGGCTTTAGATATGAGTCCGATAGCACTACAACAAAGAGAAACTACATTCACCCAACTTAATCATGACATGTAATTCTAAAAAGTGCCAAGAGATGGCGATAAGCCTGTATCTGCTGGCATATTGAAATAAAAAAATGTTGTGTGTGTTAAATTAGCAAAGCCTACTAATTATTAAGTTCTACTAAGTTCTTCACATTAAAGTCATCAATAAAAAATAAATATACAGCTAATAAGATAGATAGGCAAAGTCCAATAAAACACCAAGATATCCTGTCTTGCTCGTATTAAATGCCAGGGAGAAGAGGTGAGTTTTCAGTCTTGTCTCAAACTGTTTTAAAGATTGAGGTGATCTGACAGGCAGAGGGCGCTGTTCCATTGTCTGGGCGCTGCCACACAAAAGGCTAGAGTAGAGTATAGGACTGCAGTAGCTCCCTCATATAGAGAGAACCAGTTGTTACGATGCATTAAACTAAATTCGTTTAATTTTAAATTTTGAGATGCTCTGATAATAGTTCATAATCTAGTTTATTTCATACATTTGCCTTTGACATACCTTGAAATGTACAGAGGCAAAAAAGTAACCATCTCATTAACTTACAGTACAATTATATATTGCATGTTGTTCTAGCACAGTCATATATACAGTTTGTTAACCTAATGAAACTTGTATTGAATTGGGGGAAGTAAAGCTGTCATCTCAACAAGCAGCTGTTTGCTAACTCCGAGCTCTTAAATCTCCCTCACAATACGATCGCCCCGTCTTGAGTGTATGGATGGAGACTTTTGTGCCACATATTTACGACGGCTTTTGATGAAATGAGGCTGTCTGTCACGTGGAAGGATAAATGAACGCAGCATGTGTTATTTATGTGCCGCTTTATACATAGCTCATAATTTAGAGCAAGTGTCGGCCTCACATTTATCACAATGAGTTAAAGTGAACAGCTGCTATAGTGCTGAACTACACACAACCTTTAGTGGATCATAGAAGAAGCGCACGAACAGGCCAGCCGCTGTAAATACCATGGAGGTTCCGGTGGTTCTGGGTGTGCATTTTAATTTGTAAGTCTGAAAAAATAAATTAAACTTGAGTAATTTTTGTTGCCAAGCTCCTGAATCCACAAGGGATGTTTCGCCTCATTGGAGCAGATATTTTTGGTTATTTTCCAGTTATTTGACCATGATATATTATCATTTCCCATTGGAAGTGAAAAGTACAAGTATTACCATGAAGCAGCAAATAAATATGCCAAAGTTTCTCATATATACATACATATACACAAACAATTACAACAACATACAAATATTTATGTTCATATTTGTATTATGTTCGAACAAAGCACAACACAAGAGCATTACGGCTTAAAGCTCACAAGAATCGGTTTTGTGTAATACAGGACCTTTAATGGATCATTATTGTTTCCGAAAATGGGGCCTCGTAACAGCATTTGCATATAGGCCCCAAAAAAGACAGAAAAGTCCCTGTCTGGTAATGGAAAATGCCAGTGCACTTTTTGAATATGTTCTGCACCTCTGCACTTAAATGTTGGACTGCATCATTTTGGCAAGATCCACATAATTTTGAAAGGGGCAATTAAAATCTCCCCTCTTTTCCAGAGCCAAAAGCACCTATGGTAGCCCTTTAGGGACATATAAACTGTTCTGAAGTTTTTGAAACCATTCCACAAGTGATGTAGAGCCAAAGAAAAAAAGGAGACAATCTGTTGATATGAGAACTATTTTTACTCACTCTGTTCAAACGGAGAGCAAAAACCAAATGACATGAAGATGTTTTAGTTTCCTAGTGCTATCCATCTTAGAGGATATGTTATCATTTTAAAGAGCATGTTCCTTTTGACTGCATGGAGCTTTCATGGATACAGTACATGTTGCTAAATAAACATCATTATGAAGTCAGCTCTCCTGGGCGCTGTGCATGATTTAAGGATGTGGGTGGAGGAGTCCGTTATTCTTTGAAGTGTCAAAATGTTGTCTTGGAAAATCGTCTGTGTGAAATATTTAAAAAGCACAACACGCCAGCTCAATCGCTCTATGCTATTACTCACATGAAACAGGACAAAATGCTGATGAATAATTATGTGCTGCAATTAATAATGTAATAACTTCTCCCATAGCCTATTAATGAACTGTAATCAAACCTTGTGTCGAAGTTTAGTGTGCATTGTGTGACAGAAGCCAATCTCTAGTCTGTACTCTGTGGATGTACTTTATTTCTAATTATAAATAACTTTATTTATTGTTTTATTATTTCGTCTCTAGTAAGCTTAGGGTTCCAAATTGTTAAAGACATATTGTGTTTGTATCTGCTGTATAGTTATAATCTATGACACCTGTGGATCATTCTGTTATAATTTGGACATTTTAAATCACAATATTCATCTAAAACAACTTAATAAAAGAAACAAGTCAGCTGATTTCCGCATTAGAAAACTTTGGTGCCCAGTGGGAGCCGATGTAGTAATAAATATCATCACAACAAAGAGCCGTGAAGTTGTCAACGCCTCCGATGGATAGCTGCAAATCACGTTAGCGAGACTATGCAAAATGACTAGGAGACGCTGCCGAATCCTATGAATATAACAGATTAACTAAATAAAATTGGAGAACAAAGAAAGTTGAGAGCAGTTGGTGTGTGCCGGTGGCAATCAAAACAGGAATTGATCGACAAAATGGTGTCTTGAAAATAAGCGAATAAAGATGACTCAAACATGCATGAATCACCCTAATAATGACTTTGGGTGAGTAAATGGTGCGGGGAAATGACTGTAGCATGGTTAAAAACTCTGAAAAGGTGATTTTGCATAATAGGTCTGCTTTTAAATAAGCCTTACTGGGAATAATGCAACAGGAGTAGCCATGGTACTTTAGATACCACTCAAGGTTCAAGTCAGTAGGGTGGAACAACCCATAAAAAGGCTCGGTAAACAAAGACCAGTTTCAAGTTATAATTCCTGTCTTAGTGTAGGAAAAAGCCAGATTCTAGATTTGAAAATGGCAATGACAATGTCTTGATTTCCAAAATGGTGCCCAGAGGACTACCATTGAACCCTGTCCTATACCATAGACCATGCCAGGACAAATGAAGGATTGCACCGACTCATTCAAGGTCAAGGTTAGTACACTTTGTTGTCCCACATGGGTGTGGAAGAGAAAATGCATTTCTGAACTGAGGGATCTCACTGCCAGCTCAGTCCTTGTTGTTTTGGCCTACGTCATCAGAGGTATAATACTGCCTACAATAGACACATAGGCAGACTGGACTGTAGTATACAGGAATGGACAATACTATCGAAATGTGTTGAAGGTTCATGTCACCGGGTGCTGGGTTCTGTACAGATGGTAAAAAAATGTTTTAAATCTCCTGTGTAAGACCTCCAGCATTGGAGCTACAACAGTTTATTACAACAACAACTGGGTAAATGTGTCCTCTGATTTGGCTGATTTGACACACCCTTCAGTTCAATGCTACAGAAGGCTGGGAGCATCTCTGGATCTTGAGCTAGGCTTGGTCATATTCTCTTATTCAAATATACTGCCGTATTCTATAGCCTAAAACATCTCTTTGTGAAGTGGTATAGTTATAATTGTGTAGAGTAGTCATTTGTCAGCCATTTTGTTCCCACCTTCTGTGTTTTTTCTGCCAATTTCCTTATTTCACTCCATGGCGTCCTCCTCATCTCCTCTCCCTGTTACGATGCAGAATCTCAGTGTAAAACAGTGGGATTTTGGGAGGATCGTTCAGGTGTGACCGAATGTCCACCTTCTCATCTGCAGTGGACACAATTAGACTGCTGACTCTATACCATAGACTGCCCCATTAGTGCAGTATTCACATAAAAGAGCTGTTGCACTTATCCAGACCCAGCACTAACAGAGAAGGACTTGTTAAACACGTCATCTAATTGACATTAATAGGACAAAGGGTACAGAGTAAGGGTCCCCAGAACAAGTATAGCTTGTGAGTAAAAGTAATTGTAACATTGGAAGTTGCAGGAATAAATGTAGCTGCAAAGTTGACTCTCAAAATGTCTTTAATCTAATATAATAATATAATTTTTATTTTTTTGAAATTTTTCTGCCTCAAGTGAAAGAGTTCAAGTATCTCGGGGTCTTGTTCACGAGTGAGGGAAGGATGGGGCATGAGATTGACAGGCGGATTGGTGCAACGTCTGCAGTGATGCTGTTGCTGTATCGGTCTGTTGTGGTGGAGAAGGAGCTGAGCCAAAAGGCAAAGCTCTCGATTAACCGGACAATCTACGGTCCTACCCTGACCTATGGTCATGCTCTCTGGGTAATGACCGAAAGGACAAGATCGCGGATACAAGCGGCCGAAATGGGTTTCCTCTGCAGGGTGGCTGGGCACTCCCTCAGAGATAGAGTGAGGAGTTTGGTCACATGGGAGGAGCTCGGAGTAGAGCCACTGCTCCTACATGTCGAGAGGAGCCAGCTGAAGTGGCTTGGGCATCTGTTCAGGAGGCCTCCTGGATGGCTCCCTGGGGAGGTGTTCCGGGCATGTTCCGCCAGGAGGAGAACCCAGGGAAGACCCAGGACATACTGGAGGGACTATGTCTCTTGGCTGCCAGCTCCAGCTGGAGGCCATGTCTGGGGTGAGCCCTGGGAGTCCCTGCTCAGACTGCTGACCCCGCGACCTGGCCCAAGATAAGTGGAAGAAAATGGATGGATTTTAATTTGTTTGTTAAATATAAAACTTTTGTAGTAATTTGGAACACAAGATGAATATTTTAATTTTTTTTTCTGTAATGTATTTTTATCACATTTTAGCTAAAGATGGTGGTGCATTGTCTATGATGTTAGCTTCCTGTAACTTCTTGAGCACTTTATTTAGCGCTATTCCACCTTCAAGGCACTTAAATTGCTTTACATTGAGACATTACTCATCATCATATGCCGGGGTGAGGTGGATTAAGTGTATTGCCCAAAGACACAACAACAGCATTCATGTATGGGAGCTGGATTCGCACCTCCAACCTCTGGGTCAGTGGATCTGACTGCTCAACCAAAGATGAGCTACTGTCACCCATGTACATATTATTTATAAATAAAATCAACACTGATCTTAACCATTTCACCAAGTAATAACTGGAGGAATTATATTTTTCCCCAAATGAAGAAATAATATGTCTAAAATATTTGACAATTCACTTAAGTACTTTTGTAATTCTTCGTCAAAGTCATATTTTACTTGGGGATATATTGCTATCATAAACCCGTTAGTCAACAAATATAAGTACTGTTTTAAATGCATTAGTTTTGCATTCTGTTTAGATCGTTTCAGCCGTTTGCTGCATAAATTATACTTTTATGATGCTCTTTTTCCATGTTGTAATTTCACTTAACGTAGAAGACAAAAACATCTATATTCATTACCCAAACGTGATGCAAGTTTACAATTACACTTGAACTTATAATTCTGTAAATGTCTGCCTGTGTTCCATCTTTGTTGCAGGTAATTGATGTTAAAAGAGAAGTAAATGTAAAATGTGAAACGCCATAGAAACACAAAGAGCCATAGTCCAGTGTGTTTGTACAGTGACACTGATGGATTATCTCACAGGGGAAATTAGTCCACACCATTAGATTGTTTTTATATACACATGTGAATAGCAGGCTGTAAACACCAAGCAGAATTCTATTACTACCAACATTCAGACACAACTAGCATGAAAAGATGATGCCTAAAATGGAACAATCCTTCGATGAGTTTGAATAATTTGAGATGCATTTAATATAAGGCAAAGCAAGTTTATTTGTATAGCACAATTTGTAGACAAAATAATTCAAAGTGCTTTACAGAATAAGAAAGACATTAAAATCACACAAATCAAAATATAAATAATCACAAATCATCATCATAAAATTACCATTAAAACAGAATAGTGCAGAATAAGAACCTTTCAGTCACATACACAGCTAAACAGACCCGTTTTGAGCCTGGATTGAGCTGATTCTCCATGTTTAGTCCTGATTCTGGGCACCAGCAGGAGGCTGGTCCCTGAAGTCCTCCAGAGTGTGAGATGGTTCATATGGCACTAACATGTCAGAGATGTACTTTGGTGCTGGTCCATGGAGAGACTTGTTCACAAGCAGAGCTGCTTTAAAGTCTATTCTCTGAGCTACAGGAGTCAGTGCAGAGACCTGAACACAGGACACACATGCTCGTACTTCCTGGTTCTTGTCAGGAGCAGCAGTGTTCTGGATATACTGCAGCTGTTTTTAGATGGTAAAAAGCTGCAGATGTTATTGATTTGATGTGTCTGTTAAAGTTCAAGTGTGAGTCCATTATTACCCCTCGATTTCTTGCCTGATTTAAAGGTTTTAGAGAGAGAGGCTGGAGGTGACTGCTAACACTTTCTCTATTTTTCTGTGGGCCAAAGACTTCAGTCTTGTTTGAGTTTAGCTGAAGAAAGTTGTTTTGTATCCACAGACTGATCTGTTGGATGCAGAGTGAATCCATTGGTCCATATTCACCTGCCAGTGAGACATAGATCTGAGTGTAATCTGCAGAGTTATGGTAGGACACATAATTGCTACGTATTAACTGGCCTAACGGCAGCATGTAGAGATTGAACAACGGGGGTCCCAGGATTGACCCCTGGGGCACCCCACAGGTTAGGGACATTTTATCTGAGATGAGATGGTTTAGATGGCATTGTAGTTAAGTGTCTTGCCCAAGGACACAACGACAACATTCATCTGCGGGAGCTGGAATTGCATCTCCAACCTGTGGGTCAGTGGATCTGAGACTCTACCAGTGATGTTTGTGTCGAGAGCGGGATTCGAACTGACAAGCTTCGGATCAGTGGACCAACTGAGCTGCTGTCACACAAGTCCTCAAAATGGCACCCTTAAACAAGAAGCAAAAACCCATAGAAAGAGAGCATTAAGATTAGAATCCCTTATGGCGAAGTCTCATAATTTCAATACATTTATGGAGTAGGCAGGTTTCTTTGTTAACATTGTTAGCTGTTATGACATAATTCCATTAGATTTAAATGAATTTTATATCACCAGCAGGAATGATGACCAACCGCATTTTATTCCCAAGTCAGTTTAAAGACAACTTAATTAATAAAACCTCACTAGCGTACAACATGCATATGAGAGGATTAGGTGCATCGCATAGCCAAAACAATGTAAATATGTCATCGGGGTATTAAGGTGAAGGGGGCTGCGAGGGTGAAATGGCAGTTGGTTGCCTGACATTGGACCCATGGTCAGAGGGCGAGGTGTGCATATGGAGCATCTGCTGTGTTAGCTCCTGGAGATGGTGCTCTGAATGCTAATGTTTTCACTAATACTACTTGGCTTTTACGGAGGGCTGTGAGGGTCCAGGGTTAGCAGGCTAAAGAGCAAGGCCGACTTATTGACATGTTCTGGAATGCATCTGTTTTAAAATGCAAAAATGCAAACTAGTAATTCTGCACTCGTTGTAGTTGTGTTTCTTTTTCAGTTATGCTTAGTATCGCTTCTATTTCACAGAATGTTCATTGTCTTTACACTGAACATCATCGAATTAAAAAAAAATCCATCTCTTTGCTTTAAATTTCTTTATGCACTTGCCCTAAACTAGCCCTGAAACTCTTTAAAGCAGACCTATTATGCAAAATCGACTTTTCAAAGCTTTTAACTATGTTCTCATTTACCCTCTTGAAGTTGTATTTGGAGTGATTTGTGCACGTTTAATCACTTATTTTCAAGCATTTATATAGCCAAAGATCAATCCCCATTTTCACTGTCACCTGCATACGCCCACTGCTTTCTACTTACTTCGTTCTTCAATTTTATTTTCTGATTCGGCAGCGTCACACACAAATTAAAAAAGACAAATCTGTTGTTCGCTAGCATGGTCTGCAGCTATTCACTGGAGGGGCTGACAACGACACAGCTCTTTGTTGTGATGACGTTTATGGAGACGTCAGCTCCCACTGGACTTGTTTCTTTTATTAAGTCGCTTCAGATGAATATTGTGATTTACAATGTGCAAATTATAACATAATGATGCACATGTGCCATAAATTATAAGCCTTTAGCTCCACCTTTAACTTTAACTAGATAGTGTAGTCTAGCATAGATATTTATACTCACACTCTAAACCTGCACTTGTACTTCACATGCTATGCTTGCACTACTTGCACTTGCACTATACACTCTTATGTCCAGCATATGTTGCACATTGATTGGCGGCTTGTACTCATAAAGCAGAGGGGCTAATTTGAAGCTAAGTGTGCAGTGAGAGCCTGCTTGTTTTGTGACCCTGTTTGTGTTGGATGAGTGCACTGCTCTCTCTCGGGAGCAGCCTACAGGCATCCTACAGATCTGACACACAGCTCTGCACGCTTGCACAAAAGAAATGGAAAAAAATACTGTTCCCCAAGAATCCTGGCTTGAATATATTACTGGGAATAAAGTTTAGCAAGTTTTTTTTCTTCCAAGCTAGGTTTCTGACACTACACCACATCGAGTATGGAAAGTCTAAACATTTTGCCGTACGAATGCCAAAACAAGACCGCACTTCCTCAGCTGGAAATTGTTTGTATGATTAAAAATTATACTCCACCTTTGTGAATGTATACTGTATGGAGCTTTGGGGGGATTGGCTGGCTCCCCTTTGTGCCCCAGCGTCTCCGAAATCAGCGGGACGTCCGAGATGACAGAGGGAACCCAAATGTCAAAAGAAGGATTGAAGTGTCAGGGAGGGATGCTGGAGATAGTGTTGAGGCCCTGGGGACTTGAGCATGGGGCAGGCATAGAGGAACAAGTGGGGGGTGGGTGAGGTCAGAACCAGCAAGTGTTGGTTTAATCTGATAGGAGTTCATCCATGCAGAGGGAGCTGGGGGAGTCATGCAGAGAAGCAACAGCCATCTGCAAAAATGATGCACCGGTGAGAGGAGGCAGGCAGGGGAATACAGCCGTGAGTATGTGAGCAGAATAGAGATGGTTTTTTGTGAGTGAGGAAAGGAGTGAGGAGAGAGGAGGTATCATAGTGTGCTTTGAAAAGGGGCTGGAGTTGTATGTAGATTATTGTTTGAGAGCTCCGCTGTTGAACAAAGCCACTCGGATGGATGGAGTACACGGCTGAGCTACAGGTCTGAGACAAAGACACAGCAAATATGGATGGATGCTCCTTATACCGTGCACAAGGATGCACAGAGACTAAAACTATTAGGTACTTGTGCTCTTCGGACATGCGTCGGACAGGGCCGGGTCAGGTGATCCTGACCCGGCCCTGTAACTGAAATATAACATTTATGGTGAAGTGTTCTTGCTATGCCTGGAAAGTTCCACAGTATGTCATTAAAATGACAATTTATTCAATCACTAATCTTTGCCTCGTCACAGATATGAACTGTACTTCCTCATCTGCTTGTCTGCGTGCATCATGATAAGTTTAATGCCCTACTTTGGAACATTCAAGGCAAATCTTCCACCTGAAAAATTATGCAGTGTAAATAAACTAAACAAATAAATACAAAAATGTGGCAATATCATAATAATGACATAATATACTGTAATAATGTTTATCTAATTATTTTATTTTATCAGGAAGTCCCACAGTTAAAACATGCAACATTTACATTGAATAAAATGCATAGTGAAATTTACATTTAACCTGTGGTCCACAGCTTCAATTAAAAGAATGACTACAGTCTGAAAAGATGACAGGTATAGTGTGCTTAAATTCACTTAAGGGAATCACACTGTTAGCCTGAATTGGTTTATGAGAGCGTTCTACAAATGAGGGGCATAGAGTCTAAAACCAGATTTCCCTTGCTCTGTGTAGATTTGTGGTCCTGCTAATGTCAGTCTCTCCTAAGACCTGGCATGATGAGAATGATGAGAATTTAATTCAGTCTTATAGGTGAGATACTATGGAAGTGTTGCCAGCTTTGTAATGAAAATGTGGGTGTGTGTGTAAGTCTGCGGGTCTGCAGTGAGGTATATGCAACCCTGCTGTACAGGTCGCAGCGGTGAGTGTAGTAAATGTCAAAAGTAATAAAACAAAAATGTGCAGTAGTAAATAGTATTATGATTTTTTAAGGTAATAAAGTCATCATAATCCAGTGAAGAAAGGATTGTTTTTTCCTATTGCAATATGGAAAAAACAGGCTTTATTCGTATGAAAAAGTCCTATTTGCATTTTAAGTTTTTGTGAAAGGTTTAAAAAAAATGGTTCAAATAGTGTACAGTATTGTGTTTTATTTGCATTTTATTTCAATTGTACTTTTTTTCTTCGTATTTGTATGTGTGGACTTGTGGTGTGCATTGACCCACACTCGCTTGTTTGTTCATCCCATGTTTTAAGGTGGAGTGAGCATGTTCTCTTTAGCCCAGTGGACCAAGAGAAACCCTCGCTGCTGGGGTCCTTGGAGAATACTGCGTAGTAGATTCACATTTAAGGCGGACTGGACGAGGAGGCAGGTATACAGTAGGTGACACAGAAGGTCTCCATAGTGACACAGTGATGATCTGGTGCCACAAACTCAGGCTTACGCTCTTATTTCACGCTCCTCCTTGCAGAAACATTCAAGAGACACTGGGTACGATTCCCAGAGCACTCGGTCCCGCTGAGGTCCGATCAAAGATGCAGCCCTTTGATGTTTTAACCCCTGGCTATTTGGAGCTGAGAAATAAAAGCCCCACCCCTTAAACCAGATGGTGCCTGTTGCATGCTGGGAGAAGTGAGCCAGTGTTACTCTTCCCACCTGTGGTTTTAATTACAGCGTATGACGGAGAACGCAGCCGAGCGGAAACAGAGAGGAAAGTAGGGGTGACCCTCGCGGTAGAGAGAGCCAAAAGAATGAGGAAATACCAAAAATGGGTTTTACCTGTTCAGAGCAGGGCGAGGGCGTGGTATGAGAGAGTAAATCCCTAAGTAAAGAAAAACAAGGAACAGTCGTGGCTATATGGTACTGGGAGTGGTTGTACTGATGATGATGAGTGCCCACAAGTGCATTAATGAGTGGAACAGTTTAAATTATGCTAATAGCAATAGCTGCACTTGCTTCAAAACTGAGATCTGTGTTAGTAAAAGCTGTTTGAACAATATATAGCTGGACCAAGCAACAATTTTGACCTTATAAATCAACAAGATAAAAGACATTTGTAAAGTAAATGTGCCCAACCAAAATGTTAAAAATGAAAATACAATCCCTCTAAACTGATAAGATTATTAAAACCTATTCACAACTCTCCTCAAAAAGGCCACATTTGAGAGCAGACATCCTCACTGTCCCATCAGAGTCTAGGTCTTCAAATTCAATTTGTAAAAGACATATTTTTTGGAATTTTTCTCTGCAATAAAAACACATTTTCCATAGGGACTAGAATTTGCAAACGGTGAGTGGATGGTGAATGTATTTACATCTTACACTGTTGAAACTTTCATAAGGGCTTTTTGATTCTATTTGGAATACTTGTTTTTCAACTCTCAGCAAAAATAAAATTCAATATAAAATGTTGATTCATATAAGTTTAAAAGAGATTTTTTTCTTTTTTGTATTTGGAATCAATACGTACTCCCAAAGTTAAGAACTTAAACTCGTCTTTCAAGTTTTTACCTGAAGAAAAGTATGCTCTATCTATACAACTCACGGAGTGACAATGTAACTAGTGAATGTGGCCCAGAATGGGGTAGGACATGGCAGTACCAGGGGCGTTGGCACACTGCAGATGTCTCCTCACTTGTGTATGCATGGTGCAAACGAGCCACATTCTCGAAACAGCTCCCCCGGTGGAGAGATTCACTTAAACTTCAGTCTCTGTGGAACAATAAAGAGCCCAAACAGCATGCCTAAATTTAACTTAGCATAAAACCCCCTGCTGCTCCGGGTGGGGTGGAGCGGGTAACTCTCCCTCTCCCCAGCTCAGAGAAGTGACAGAGCTCTCCATGCACTGCAGTACTTCATGAAGTTTGCATGTTATTTTTATGTATACTGTCATTTTGATTTTTTATCAAAATCTTATACATACACTCACACACACGCACACACACACCTACATACACACACGCATACACACACACACACCTACACACACACACACACACACGCACGCACGCACACACACACACACACACACACACACACCTACACACACACACACACGCATACACACACACACACACCTACACACACACACACACACACATATATATACACACACACACACATACATACACACACACACACACACATATATATACACACACACACACACGCACGCACACACACCTACACACACACACACACACACATATATATACACACGCACGCACACACACACACACACACACACACATACATACACACACACGCACACACACACACACACACACACACACACACACACACATACATAAATATCTAAGGTCAATGTTTTTTTTAACAATTGTGGTGTATTTACTTAGTAGCAAATTGTAATTTACACTGCAAAAAGAGTTAAGAGTGAATATAAAAAAAAGTATTTTAACTCTATATAGCAGTAGTATTCCTCGGATAAGTGCCATTATTAGTACTGTAACAGAGTAAATGATGAATGATGAATGATGAAACACTACTTTTAGCAAAACCCTCCAGCTGAGGTAGTCCTGATAAAGCCTGGCTCCAGATCTGCAGACGTGTCCCTGTGCACACTGTACCTGACAGGCTGACCCAGCAGCACTGAAGAATGGGTCAAATGCTGAGAATGAATTTACCCACAGGGATAATACAGGTTTTTTTTTTTTGCTTTGACACATTTCTCTATTGAACACTGACATTTGCAAAACAGCAGAGTTAGTTTTCCAAAGCAAGATTTGATCTGAGCAAAATGCAGTTTTACAAAAACTGATCAATTATCTCCCAAAAGCAAATTCTACTATCAAAACTCTCAATTTTAGTCACGTATGTGCTCTTTCAGTCATGTGCAACTCAGAAGCCTCAGTCCTGCTCTCAGGGACCACAGAGAATCAGTTTAATGTAGTCTGCCTTTGGAGTTCACACTTTACCCACATGAATCTGGGTCTCAGACTGTATTTTACTTCTGTTTGTAAATACATGTACACATTACCCATCTCAGACTAGATTTTGCAGTATTTGATTAAAAAACACGCTGAAGAAAACTGAAAGAATAACATGAACACTGCATCTGTGCTCTGCTCAGGCCCATCTCAAGTTCTCTCAAGTGGAAGTGTTTTGCTGTAGTATTTGAGTTTCTATATTGAAAGTAGCAGAGTTTAGGGCAGTCCTTTACTACATGAGAGCAGACCTGTAGTGTTGAAATAAAACAAGGTGAATTCAAGGATCATGTTTCTGAATGAGCCGTGTCAAGTGAGCTGAGAAACACTCCAAATGATGTGACCACCTGTGCTTCTGTTCAGAGGCATGTTGGAACCAAATGCTCAATCTAAACCAAAAATGTGCTAAAAAGACTGAAAAAAATAAAACAACAAGTGTTTAACGGGCACATATTAGTTCGTCTCTCAAACAGAAAGCACTTTGTTCCACCTTGTGATGTCATGTGGTAATACAGAAAGTGCTCCACTGTGTTTTTAAACTCCATATCCCTTCACTAGAATCATTTGGATAATTTCAGCATTGGAATTGCCAATCTCTACTGAAATAAATGTAATGTTGACTTGAAAACTACCACTACATGACATCACAAGGTGGAGCAAAGCATTTTGAGCTTTGGAAATATAGTAAGACTAATAATAAAGAGTTACTCAAACATGTGAATGAAACAAAACACGACTCCATAAGTGTTTTTGATGAGGAAACAGTATTATAACATGGCTTAAAGCTCACAAGGATCAATTTAACCACCCCTCACATTTACAAGATAAATACATGCAACAGTGATTGCAATTGTATTTTGTTATTGCCTATTCATTATAAAATTGTTATAAAAAATGTTCTGTATTTGCTCCATCCTTCAGTGAGGCGGGGGCTACCTTTTTTTTGTCAGACACAAAACACATTGACTTTAGCTCATGGAGGAACTTTATTACTAGCTCTAGTCTTGATTATTGTGACTTAAAACATTGTGAATTTTATTAAAGAAGTTGTCACAGAGGGCGTGTACCGGTGGCAGTGAAAACGAGGATTGATCGGCAATATGGCGTCTTGAAAATAAGGGATTAAAGATTGCTCAAACATGCACGAATAACTCCAAAACCAACTTCGAGAGGGTAAA
Organism: Periophthalmus modestus; assembly: GCA_019594935.1. Taxonomy (NCBI): domain Eukaryota; kingdom Metazoa; phylum Chordata; class Actinopteri; order Gobiiformes; family Gobiidae; genus Periophthalmus; species Periophthalmus modestus. The sequence continues at coordinate 25,825,748 of JAIEZT010000021.1, read as the reverse complement.
TGAGAAGAGGAAACCACTATAACATGATTAAAATCTCTGAAAAGTCTATATTGCAGAATAGGTCTGCTTTAAGTACAGTACATTCATATCATTTTGCATTTCCTCTACAACTTCTGACACATCACCTGTTTATTACCACTACAGTCACACAGCAGTCGGCCTTAATAACTTGTTAAAGCAGTATATAATTATCCAGCCATAATCTAATATGCTGAGGGAGTGTCTATAATGACTACCTAAGCAAAGACCCTCTGTTACCCGCGGCCTGTTTCCTGTTATGGAAGTGCAATGAGTTGTCTTGCCGCCTAAGGTTTTTTTAAATTATGAAAGCCGTAGTACACCTGTGGGAAATCTGCAGGAATTATTTAGAAATCGCAAGCGCTTTCGGATTCAGCCCCCTCTCCAGCGCAGCCAAAGAAGATACACAGTTAAAGGGCCCATATTACGCTATTTTCAGATCTGTTATAATGTTGTTTCCTCATCACAAACAGACCTGGAGTTATGTTTTGTTTCTTTCACATGGTTAACACACAAACCCTGCATATTGCTGGGTTCTTCTCTCAAACATGTAGTCATTTTGGTACAGATGGAAAAAAAAATAAAATCTACTCCTCGCTTGCGTAATCTGCAGCTATCCATAGGAGGTGCCGGCAGCTATACGGCTCTTTGTTGTGATGATTTTACTGTGACGTCAGCTCCCATCGGGCACTGCAGTTTTCAAACCGAGCGAAGATGTTTCTTTTATTAAGTCGCCTATTTAAAATGTACAAATTATAACAGCAGGGTGGCTGGGCGCTCTCTTAGAGATAGGGTGAGGAGCTCAGTCACACGGGAGGAGCTCAGAGTAGAGCCACTGCTCCTGAGAGGAGCCAGCTGAAGTGTCTCGGGCATCTGTTTAGGATGCCTCCTGGACGCCTCCCTCGGGAGGTGTTCTGGGCATGTCCCACTGGGAGGAGACCCCAGGGAAGACCCAGGACACGCTGGAGGGACTATGTCTCTCGCCTGGCCTGGGAACAACCTGGGGTCCCACTGGAGGAGCTGGAGGACATGTCTGAGGTGAGGGAAGTCTCTCAGTCTGAGCAGGGACTCCCTGCTCAGACTGCTGTCCCTGCGACCTGGCCCTGGATAAGCGGAAGAAATGGATGGATGGATGGAAATTATAATATAATGATCCACTTTTGTCATATATTATAACTATATAGAAGACACAAACACAGTACGTTTTCTTTAATTAAACTCTATACCGAGACTTGAAGATGCCAGCTCAGATTCTTGGGAGTAATGCAATTTGCAGCTGCTAAAATGAATTCCTTCTCCGACTATTGCAACTGTGAATTTTATTATAACTACTGCAATGCTTCTATCTGTGAGAAATCATTTACAATTGCGGAGAAATTGCCTGCGTTTTCTGATTCAATGGGCCACTCCAGCCTTGCTTTACTGTTAACCTTGATCCGATGTCTTTGTGAAGCGGGGCCATTCTCAGGTGGGTAGTTCAGGTGAGGAGTCAAAGTGACAGATTTCAATGCTACACTGTCCATTACAGCCCCCATCCGCAGCAGGAGCACCTCACATCCAAACGCAGCTTATTGATGGATTGAGATTCTCGTCTGCGATAACCCCAGCTACTTGGCCTTCAAACTCCACATCTCCTTTCAGATCACACCTCCTCCCTCCATCTCCCCGCCCGTTCTTTACCTTATGCGTCATATCCATTCACCCCCTCCCAACCCTTTCATTTCTACCTATTCTTTCCCTTCTTACTGTGCTCTACTCCTTTCGGGCGCCCAGCGGGGAACTGACGGGGAGCTAGCGACTCTGGAATCCTGATTAGCCACTTTGTGCGCGGAGAAGGCTTGCCAAACTGTCTTTCCCATTAATCAATACCTCCATTGGCTGCGGTTAACACCTGTAACCTCTGCATTACATGGGAGGAAATGTTCGGTCCTGGGGCGGAATGGCAAACATCGAACTTATCTCGGACTGTGCAAACCCAGGAAGATAAGTTACGGATTAGAAAGCAGGGGTATCTATATGCTTGCCCCAGTCGTTTTAGCGGAAAAGTGTTGATCCAAAATGTCTACCTATAGGCTGTTATGGCTTCACGCTTGCCATATGGATGAGAAAAATGCGGTAGGCAGGTAGGTAGACTTTGCAATGGCAGAGATAGGGGTAAATGGAATAGAGACTCCGGTGTATCTAGGTCATTTGTAAAGGCCCAAAGCTACTGCCTGCCTTTCCGCATCCTCCGCGAGTGTGTGGAACTTCAAACAGAGCACATCCTGTATACGAGCTGCAGCAGCACAAGAGGAGAGGGGCTGGCAGCGCAGCACCAGGGCCCCTGAGTCTCCACGACAGCTTAAATAAAGGAGCAGACATGATTGTTTGACTAAATGCATTCTTATTGAAATACAGTGGCGTCAGATCATGCGGATAACACGGTGAATAGGATGAAATAACGTCTGATCGGGAAAGACGGGGTTAATATGGATCTGTATTTACTGCAGTAGAACAAGGTGTAAGATTAACATGGAGGAAATATGGAAGTACTTAATGGTAATGGCACTTCCCCTAACTCCTACCCCTTCATTTATAGTTACTAAGCCCGATTCATTAACAAACTACCAATGCATTTTTAGTTTCTTTTGTCGATCTGTGGTACTACTTAATACAACTACAACAATTTGAGTTACTAATAACCACTAATGCAGTACTGCTATTATAATGGAACAGCTTGGACAACAACAAGGACATTTAGCAAATGTGTTTATCACCATCAATTTTATACTGTAGAAAATAATGATATGTATTGTTATTTTATCTTCAAAACTTCATCCATGATACTTTACACACTCCCCACTGCAGTCTTGTGATATTAGAAATGACTTCACTGTGAGAAACGTCCATATTTAGAAGAATTACAGTTTTGTGCCACTGAGCTTTTAATGAATAAATTTGTACTTTTTAATCAGTCTCCCAGCGACACTTAATAACACGAACAGTTTGATAGTAATGCACTTGCGAATCCAGGTTTGGGTTTCATGTTTGGTCATTGGTCCATTAAAAATAGTAAGAACTGTAAAACTTTTCTGAGTCAATCACTTCTTCTTTTATTGCAGTTGTAGTGATATAAATCTCAACTTGCAGATTTAAGTTGTGCCAAAGTACATTTTATTTGAAGTTGTGGTCTGGTAGATGCTGCAAAGATAAACTAAATTGCACCTATTCATCATAAAATGGATCACAAATGAACAGAGTGTACAGTGAATTGTAGTGTAACGCCAGCCTCTCCACAGTCATACATCACTGTTACTTTTGCTTGCATGTTTTTGCACCAGAACAAGTGAGAGATTTCTGCCTCTTTTCTTTCCAATCTTAAGGCATTACCATACACGGCAAGGATATCCAATTTCCCCATAGTAATGCAATGGTCTTAGGCCTTTACAAACTCGGCTTTGTTCTTACCTGTTGTACTGATAGATTTGAACCGCTCACAGCAATCTATTACCTAAGTATCGGCTGTGTAATCCCTCAGTCACCCAGGTGTGATTCATCGCAAAAGAAAATTCAATTCTATCAACTGGACAAAAGTTTTAAAGTGAAGATGTTTCGCCGCTCGTCCAAGTGGCGAAACGTCTTCACCGTAAACTCTGTATGGAAATGGACATGGCTAACCCGCTAGCCGCTGTGTTCCAAACAGGAAGTGAATGTAATCCCACTTCTGGCTCTATCGAATCTGGCTCCAGTTAATTTTACATTGAAAAACTGTCACTCCTCTCTGTGTAACTGCTGCTGTCAGGCTTGTCAATTTGGTCTTGAAATGATCGTATTAACCCACTCTACAAGATCTTGGTATTTTTTTTGCTATTGTGTCCATAAATCAAGATATGAGCATTGACAACAGACAAACTCCATGCTAAACCAGTGATGCAGGCAGGGAGGGGCGTTACCTTCAACATCCTTGCTCTGGATTGGTTCTTTAGTTGCTAAGATACTCGCAACTGGAATTACAAATATGAAATTCGTCTCCAGATTGGCCCCTACAGCCGCTAACCTCGATGTTTAGTTTAGTCTTTATTTGAAGGGACAATGTACAGAGACATTATGCTCATAAAACAGAGATAATCTGCACCAGATTATAGCTAAACAGCTAGTTTCCATCTGCAGTCCCTGATGAGCTTCATCTGACTAGAGCTGAACGCTATGACTGACGTCACTCACTTAAACTACTTCTTTATACAGTCTATGGTCTTCACTCTAAAACTTTTGTCCAGTTGACAGAATTGATTTTTTTCTTTGCTATACCAAAATATTGTTAAAAATGTAAATACAGCACATTAATAGATAGATCCTATTTTTTGTTTTTTTGTTCTTGTTGTTGTTTTTGCATGATCCTTTGGAAAATAATGTTTCTGGCGCAATTCCCAAACTCAATTAAACAAGCATTTTCAAACACCATGACCACACCACTGTCAGCTGCTTTTTACACAGCCATATGTTGTGAGACACATGAAAAATACAGTGTGTATATGTGTGTGTATGTGTCTGTATGTGTGTGTATGTGTGTGTGTATATATGTGTGTGTGTATATGTGTATATGTGTGTATGTGTATATGTGTGTATGTGTATGTGTGTGTGTATGTGTGTATATGTATGTATGTATATATGTTTGTATGATGGCAGGAGCAGAAGCAGACCTCAGGAGCTCATGTTCAGATCCATTAATCTACATGGACTGACACTGTCGACAAAAAGTTAGCACACACTTGACAGAAATCCTTCTCCAGGTTTACGTTGTTTGTCTGCATTTTCTGAATAATGCAGCACTGGTATGTGTTCTCAAAGACGAAATCACAGAGACTTCCTTTTGCGTCTCCTTTCACAGAACGTTTTTTGACAATAGCTGAGGCTCACTCGCAGCCAACACACTCGCAGCCAGCACATCGACGCTATAGCTGGAAATAAAAACAGATTGTGCAGTTGACAGGTGCAATGAAAAGTGAGTGTTTTTTTCATTTTTTTTTATTTTACCTTGATGCGAGAAAGGCTCTGAAGAGACGAGATCAAAGTTGAAAGTGACTTTTAATATTTATCCAAGAAAAATATTCCAGAAAACATCAGTAGTTGTTTGGGTCTTTCATTTTCAACACTTTATTTTGCCGTACTATGGCACTATTTGAAACAGTGCGCTAATAGCTGATGTTCTAGACATAGGTGTTATACGAGCAGAGCCAGCCCACTTGTTTAGTAATGAAACATTTTGAACATATGGAAAATATAGGCTACAAGGAACCATGCCAGTTTCAGGTTTCAGGCACAAAAAAGGGCACAAAACATGAAATAAACATCAATATAAAAGTGACAAAGGAGGAAAATAAGAGAAGACATGTTTACTGATGTTGTAATCTAAAGTGTGCACATGATGAAAAGAACAGGCGCCTATTTCAAAACCAAAATATGCAGTAGTCAAAGCTTTAAGTATAAAGGTACCATTTTAATTAGTCTCTGCCAAGGCACTGGCTGCATCTCGCAACAAAATGATTTTCAAGGATCTCATGAGTAACAATAACACACAGTGAAGTGCCTTGCCCAGGGAAACAATGTAAGTACAGGTTTCTTGTATCATGGACCTCATCATCGGTCTCAATGTCTCAACTATGTGAGCTATTCTTAAGTTCGGGGGTAAATTCTTTGTTCATTTAGCAAACAAATTCTCACAAAAATGCAGCACACTTCTGTATACAGTGCCTTTATTGTGCACATTTTGTTACATCTCAAAATGGCGCCAGGGCCCTTAAAAGACCTTTTGTTCAAAGCCCACACAAAAATGTTAATACGTTTTGTTCTGCAAATATTTATTGAAGTACACTTACGCACAAGCCTCTATCACACCAGACTAAAACTTTTGTGCGGTTCTGAAATCTGAATTCCAAAAGGTGAAAAATCAGAGTGAAAAAAAAAAACTTAACGACTGACAGTTTGAGTGTGTGAGCTTCGATTATGGCTGGAGTGAAGGTAAGAAGCATGAAGCTACATTTCACAACATTTACATTTTTCCCTCATTAGCGGCATCTCTCACCCCAAACCTTGAGAATTAATTATCGAGATTCTCCTCCAACTAAAACGATTGATTTTGTTGTTTTTTTTCTGTGCTCCAAATGATACAAATGATTTCACTGGAGCATAATGCAGGGGCCATACAAGTCTCTGCAGACGTGGATTCACAATGCATATTTGAGCATGTGAGCGGGTGCGAGGACGAGATCGATAGTTCTCTGCCACCATAAAATATCCAAAATCAGTGCTGGACGGACGCGTAATGCTCTGAGAGTGTAACATTTATAATGCATTGCAGTGAAAGATGTACTGCTGCGGGATGCTGGAGACAATACCGGTGTTTGACTGTATTTGGCAACTACCTGTACTTTTATTTAAAGCCAGTGGTGGAACGTACCAAAGTAAAAGTAGTGAAGTACTGTACTTAAGTAAAAAAAATCGGTATCTGCACTTTACTAAAGTACATTTTGCAGTGAATATTTTTTACTTTTACTTTACTACATTTGAGAGCAGGTATCTGTACTTTCTATTCCACTACATTTTTTTTTTTAACTGGGCTGAAAAGTAAATGTATTTTTATCATTTCTGAGATGAGCTGAAAAGGCTGAGTGTTTATTTTTGACAGGTTTATAGCAAACAAAAAAAGCTGTTCATTTTGTTTCTGTTGAACAAAATCATCACAAATCTGTATCAAAATCACTACATTTGAACCTAAATCTGTGTAAAATACTCTTTAAGCACATTTTTAAAGAGGTACTTTAATACTTTTACTCAAGTAAATTTTTTCATGTGATATTTTTATTTTTACATGAGTATTATTTGCTTCAATATCTGTACTTTTACTTAAGTAACAAAATTGAGTACCTCTTTCACCACTATTTAAAGCCATGCCTTAGACCAGGGCTGTCCAAACTACGCCCCAGGGGCCAAATGCGGCCCTCAGGCCAATTTTTGTTGGCCCTCATGCCTCCTCCTAAACTGGCCCGATTGATCAGGATTTACTCCAAACTGAAGAGATTCTACCTTAAACACCTGAATAACATCATATTGCATTGTGACACAGACCTAAAAATAATCTTCCAAGTCTTATTAACAGTGCAATGTCTCTGTGAAACTTGTGTTAAATGCACCATTTGACTCCCTGTATCAACACGCTCCGCTTCAAATATGTGTCAGTATGCAGCCCTCGGTGAAAAACGTTTGGACACCCTGGCCTTAGACTGCATATTAATTTATTATTTAAAATATGCAGTACCATTTTAGTGTAAAAGTACTGTTACTGGACATAAACATCACAGGTTCTCAGTGCGATTCCAGCTCCCACAGGTGAATGCTATTGTTGTGCCCTTGGACAAGACACTTAACTCACCTCTCCCCCAGTGTTTGTGTACATATGAATGTGGATGTGTGTGTGAATGGGTGAGTGTTTCCTTGATGGAAAGCGCTTCGAGTCCCTTAAAGGTGGAAAAGTGGGATATAAAAATATGGTCATTTGCCATTTATTGACGTAAGTGTGATCTGATTGTCGTGACTTTAAATGAACACTCCAGTCACGTGTGATCCTGTTCTTTCCACTCTCTTGTTTCCGCTCTAAAACTGCCTCCTATTACAGGTGATATTCCCCCGGTCCCTCACGGATTGTCATCAACTGTCATCAACAGCACTGGACCTTGAACCAACTACAAGATGAGGGATTTCTCTGAGTTCCCTGGGTCTATGCATGGAAGTGAGTGAGATGGAGAGAGAGAGAGATAGACAGAGAGGGAGAAGAGGTAAAGACAGATGAATCAGGGGATCTCACAGTTTCGGGCCTACCAGGAGACCTTGGCTAGGCAGTGCAGCGTGTCTTGAATCTTTGCTGGTGTCATCCTGCCTGGTGTTCTTGGGCACGGACCGCTGCCATCTACAGGCAGCTGTGAGGCCACAACCAGCAGTGCCAGAGTTACACAGAACATGTGCTTCATGCTTCAGTGGAAACGGAAGCTTTTTGAGAGTGCTGTGCTAAGTTTTACATTTTAGCAAGGTTTTAAAGGACTTTTGGTGATGCTGGGCGGCCTAAGGGTGAGGTTGGAGCGCAAACGGGATAACTTGCTTGTCTCAGCTCTCAGCTCTATTTCACGCTTACTGCTATCCTGTTGGTAAGATTCCAATAAAGGGGGAGGTTGAAGACACTTTTTCAGTTATATGCCCTGTGATGTGTACACTATAACTTTTTTATTTTGTTTAAATTTTAAATATTGTATAGCCTAAAATCGCTACATTTTTTATCTTTCCCAATACTGTTTACTGTAACGGCCTGCTCACTGGCCTCTCCAAACGAACGGTAAGACAGCTGCAGTACATCCAGAACGCTGCTGCTCGGGTCCTGAGCAGAACCAGGAAGTACTTCACACATGCACCCTGTGCTCTGGTCTCTGCACTGGCTCCTGTGATTCAGAGAATAGGCTTTAAATCAGCTCTGCTTGTGAACAAGTCTCTCCATGGCCTAGCACCAAAGTACATATCTGACATGTTAGTGCCATATGAACCATCTCACACTGAGGACTTCAGGGACCAGCCTCCTGCTGTAGTCCTGGTTTAGTCCCAGACTCCTGCTGGTGCCCAGAGTCACGACTAAACACACGACTAAACACACAACTAAACACGGGGAATCAGCATTTCAGTTTAATGCAACTAAAATCTGAATCTTCCTGAAGATGTGAGACAGGGAGTCACTTTGTAAAGTCAGACTGGTTCTGTTTAACTCTGCTATTTGTTTGTATTGGGATTTTAATGTCTTTCTCATACAGTAAAGCCATCCATCCATTTTTTCTGTTTATTTGGGGCCGGGTCGCAGGGGCAGCAGTCTAGGAAGGGACTCCCAGACTTTCCTCACCTCAGACACGTCCTCCAGCTCCTCCGGTGGGACCCCAAGGCGTTCCCAGGCCAGATGAAAGACATAGTCCCTACAGCGTATCCTGGGTCTTCTCGGGTTCTCCTCCCGGTGGGACATGCCCCGAACACCTCCCTAGAGAGGCATCCAGGAGGCATCCTGAACAGATGTCCGAGCCACCTCAACTGGCTCCTCCCGACATGTAGGAACAGCGGCCCTACTCCGAGCTCCTCCCGTGTGCCTGAGCTCCTCACTATCTCTAAGGGAGCGCCCAGCCACCCTGTGGAGGAAACCCATTTTGGCCACTTGTATCCGATCTTGTCCTTTTGTCATTACCCAGAGCTCATGACCATAGGTGAGGACAGGAACAAAGATTGATCGGCAAATCGAGAACTGTAAAGCATTTTCAATTACTTTGTGTACCAATTGTGCTTACAAATACACTTGCTTTGCCTTCTGAAACATTTGTTGTTGGATGTTAAAATGTTATCTTCTCTTTGTTGTTTATTTGTTCCCTAAAATCCATCTGAGATAAGAGCTGATGTAACACACTGTCCTGTCAAAACCAAACATCTGAACCTGGTGAAACCTATCTCTGTTACATGTGCTTGTGTCACCTGCTACAAAATAATAAGCAGGACATTTGTTGTAATTGACAAGAAAATTGTGTATATATATATATGTAAAAAAAAAAAAAAAAGCTGCTGATTCAGACACAGCACTTTGTTGAGACCTTTAGGTGCTCTGAATAAAATGTGTTGTTCCTCTGAGGCAGGAGCGTGAGGTGGTGTCCTCTGTCCTGAAGGCCGTGACAGGAGGCTGCAATGTGTTCATCCCTGTGTGTGTGTGTGTGTGTGTGAGAGGGAATGAACGAGACAGAGAAAAAGGGAGAGAGGGAGCAGTGGTGCGGGCAGTGACAGGTCAGATAATTAGACCGGCTGTGTTTGTGTGAGAGGCAGAGGCAGCAGGAGGAGGCTGGCAGGGATATGACGGAGGACGGGCTCATACAGGCCTGCAGTCCGCTCACAGGCCAAACATGCTCTCTGGAAAAGTCAACCAAGTATAAGTGCTCCCTTGGGACTGGGCTAGGATGACTTTAAATATTATACATCTACAAGTTCAAATGACTAACTACTTTTCCCGTTCTCTTTTAGTCTGTACTATTAAAGATGCACTATGTAACTTTCTGGTGTCGGGTCTGGCATTTGCTTGTTTCCATGGTGATGTTTTTGCTTCGCTTCGCCTGTTTGCTTGTGTCACACTATGGCATTTAAGTAATCTATCTCCCTGTAAACAAGCAGGGGGCGCCACCAGGGGAAATTACTGGTCAGATCTTTCAAGGGGCAAGCCCACTCACAGCAAGAGGGCATGCTTTTCAAGTTTTTTTTTTTATTATATATATATTTTTTTTATGAAACATCTTTGATTTAATATGCAAGAAAAACATGTTGCCATACTGAGAAACATTTCAGCATAAAACGTCTCACAGGAGTCAACAGATGTCACAACCCCCTAGGAAAAGTTACATGGTGAACCTTTTTTATTATGCAAATTCCACACAAAAAAAAAAAAAAAATAAATAAAAAACAAAAAAAAAAACAAAACAAAACAAAAAAAACAAAAAACCTTACTTTCAATGATAGTCAACTGGACTAAGTTCTTAATTGTGAGTAGAGATATAAATCTGTAGACGTTTTAAACTCAAGTTGCAACATCTGAATGAATGGATTTGCGCAGACATCCATTTTCTTCTGCTTATCTGGGGCCATGTCACAGGGAGAGCAGTCTAAGCAGGGACTAACAGATTTCACTCTGGACGCCAAGACTCTGCTTGTTCCTCTGCACACAGACGAGCAGCGTCTCTATTCCGAGCTCCTCCCCGTGTGACTGAGATCCTCACTCTAAAGGAGCACCCAGGAACTCATTTAACAGCTTGTATCTGTGATCTTGTCCTTTCAGTCATTACCCAAAGCTCAGCCCATAGGTGAGAGTAAAAACTTAGATTGACCGGTAAATCGAGAGCTTTGGCTTTCAACGCAGCTCCTTCTTTACTACAGGCCCAAAAGTCACGGACACTTTTAAATCTTCAGTAGCTCCTACAATTCTTCAGTTATTAGATATTTAGGAATAAAAGAGTTATGATTTTTTTCAACTGTACAGCGATTTGCACAGACAGATAAAAAAAAACAACAACAAAAAAACCCAATAACGTCTCAATAAGTGTTGAGATTGTGTTCAAAAGTAAATATATATGTAAAAAAAAATAAAAATAATAATAAATACAGGAGACAGGTAAAACATCAGAATAATACACACAAACAAAACAAGGTTCAGTCAAAGAGAGATGGCACACGTGACCAGCGCCTTACAAATATATTTCATTTTAAGTTGGAGTTGGCAGACACTGATAAACCTCTGATATTCTTTCCTTTTTGAGTCGCTGAATAATGATAGGTGGCCCAGCTTAAGTCATTTTAATTTGAAGTTTTCCTTAGTTTGGGTCAAAGAACAGACCAGAAGTCTGATAAAAATGTATTTATGTTCTATCCTCACAAGCCACGTATCACTTTGAATAATGTTTCACTGCTTAGGGTTTTTTCGTTTTACACTTTTGCACATTTTTATCATTTCACATTTGACGCTATTGTACCAAGCCTCTTTCAGTACAGTTATTTGTAATGAATTCAAATGGAAACCTTACAAAAACACCAATAGTAGAAATATTTCCCGACATTACAAACCTTCACAAATCTCAAATCTTTCTTATTAACTTCCTGCCCTTGAACAGCTGACTTCTTCCTCAGCGCATTTTTCTGAATCCCACACAACTGTTAGCGGCTGTGACCTTCGGGGCGCTGGCTGTCTTTGACGTCCCATCGCCGTGACAACCACCACTGGGCATTCATAAGTCCGCCGCGACCTCTCCGCTTCATCGCGACCTTTCACCTATTTGCGACTCACAGTTTGACCTTTAGCCCTGAGCTGTGAGCGGACTGTGGACAAATGGACGAGACTAATGCTACGCTAACATCTCAGTACAGGTCAGCTACACAATGGGACGCATTCAGCAAAACCATAAGAACCAGGGTCACGGCACAACGAGTAATATTTTTTACAAGGGACCGTTAGAGTGAACTATCGCTTTAATATGGTCAGAAATGCCATTGTGCGCCCATCATTTGATAGTACTGTATCTATATTGTTTCAGTGTCCGGCTCTGTGCGAGTTGCTGCCAGGGGAGGTCTTAAAAGGTGAGATTCTTTTCCGTGCAATAAATGGTTTTCCCCTCCTTGAAGCAGACCTCTGGCCCCGGTTGGCTCTTGTGTTTCTGTGAACCCATACACCTTTTATTATGGTTAATGTCGAGGTGAAGAACAGTAAGGATGTGCCAATCCATTTTTAATCATGGGTCAGTCAATAAAATATTTCGGAGTAACAAAGCCAAAGTACTATAAACAAGTAGTCATGATGTTGTATTTTGAGAGATTTGTGAAGTACTACTGCTTCGGAGGCATGAGTGTTCTGCAGGTTTGATTTTGTACGCATGTCCTCGCTAGGAAACAATAATATCGTTAAACATGACATTTTATATTAGCTCAGTTGGTAGAGTGTCGGATCCAGTAGTTCAAAAGTTGGCGGTGCGATTCCAGCTTCCACGGATGAATACTGTTGTTGTGTCCTTGGGCAAGACACTTGGCCCACCTCGCCCCCTTTGTCGGCGTACACTGGTGTGTGTGTGTGTGTGTGTGTGTGTGTGAATGGGCGAGCGCTATATAAAAATATGTGACCATCGTGAGAATCGCCAACAGAGATAATCACCATTACATCACCAGAATGTGCAGAAAAAAACTCGAAACTCGAACTTCTCCATGGTGATCTCCTCTTAGACCCTTGCTGTTTTCACTTATGACAAGTACAATACTATAGATCCTCTCAGTCTTTAATGCAGTTTAAGACAAGTTTAAAAACCCACCTCTCCCCCCTGGCATTTAATACAAGCTAGACAGGATATTGGTGTTTTATTGTTCTATGTCTATATATGTATGTTTGTTTTTTCTTGACTTTTATGTGAAGCTCTTTGGTCAGCTGTTGTTTTTAAATGTGCCATAGAAATAAACTTGAACTGAATGTAACTTTAATAAATACCGTGATATAATTGTTAATCGCAATTATTTTGGCCATGAAAATTGTGACACCCAATTTAAAAATGGTCCCACGCCTAGTCCCTGCTCACGGCTCTGAACTCACCTGTGATTCTTTAAAAAATGGAGATTCGAGGTTATAAACATGTAGGACTGTCATGATAAATACATGTAGGACTGTATGATAAATACTATTATCACTATACACATGGGTCAATATCTGACAGATGGAACAAACCCGTTTTGGAAAATATTAATCGTCTGTATGTAAAATGCTCTGACTCATTATAGACACAAATTAACTCAAAGTTTTTCATTCTGCTGCGTCTGATTATTGCAGCTCATGTTTTTCAACCATATGGTACATAAGATGGTTCACTTTAGATGGTGCACAATGAAATATGTAGGTTTAAATACAGGAAACAACATATGGCTTCTATACACAGTGATGATAGACTCACACGCACATACATCAAAAATGTTGCTCACACCACTTTTGCAACTCAAACACACGCAGGTAACATGCTCTGGTAAAACAACACTATTTAAGTGTGAGGATCACAGCACTGCGTCTGATAACACACTCATGCACACACGAGTCATTTCATAAGACAGGTTCACAACACACAGAACAATTAAATAAGCACGCATACAGGAAACAACACATATGGCTTCATACACACAGTGATGACACACACACACGCACACACACACACAGACTCACACACTCATGCACACACACACACGCAGGACACACACAGACTCACACACACACACACAGACTCACACACACACATACAGACACACACACTCACACACACTCAGACACATACACGCACACACACAGGCACACACACAGAGACACACACACACACTCATGCAAGCACACACGCACTCTCACACACACTCATGCACACACATATGCACGCATACAGACTCACACACACACACACACACACACGCACACACACACACACACACACACACACACAGACACATACACGCACACACACACACACACACACACACAGAGACACACACACTGACACACACACACACACAGACACACACACACAGACACACACACACACACACACACATACACGCACACACACACACACAGACACACACAGAGACACACGCTCACACACACACACACACGCACACACAGACACACACACAGAGACACATACACGCACACACACAGACTCACACACGCTTCATCTTTCATTTTAACATGTCCTGTTGATTAGAAGTACACACATTTTAAGGACTATTTAAAACTAAATGAGATTGAATTTAATATTTCAAATCAATGTTTTTTGGATCATCTTCTCTTGTGCAGCGTAAAGTCCATAGAGCTAACAACACCAAACTCACTCAATGCTCCTCTTAGAAGATTTAAATATTCATTTGTTCGTTTTTATTTGATATTCATTGGGGAGCGGCACTAAAGTCAGAGTTAAAAAGCCTGTTGGTTGGAGAATTTGTGCTTAATGGAAAGCAAAACTTTTTATGACCTGCTCTGTCCCTGCAGTCGTAATAGCAACTTTTATATGTGCATTTAAAATTACAAATATACAGTAATATTCAAATGGATAATTAGACGCCACTTTAGGGAGGCCCATGGTTTTAATAATGGGAGTGTAGTGTTCTCTTCCCCTAACTATTTTTCTTATACAAATGTCACTGCAGCATCTAAGCGGCAATAAACGAGAGGAAAAACAAAACATTAACTGACTGGCATATGGTCGCTATCACATCTTTGTTGGCAATTCTTATGGACAGGACAATATATAGGTAGAAGTGCAGAGGCAGCAGAAACCTCCAGATGCCTTATGCCGCCTTCTATAATGACAAAATCAAGTTTAGGAAGTTTTGTGCTTTGTTGTGTTATTGTATTTCAAAGCTGAGCAAGACTCTGTGAATAATCCTAATCCAGGTTTCATCATGCCGATCCTCTCCTGTCTGGCGAGCGCCTTCCGTCAACGCCATTCCTATTTTGTTTGCCTGCTCAAGTGTGCAAAAATCTATTATTACCATTATCTTGGCACTAACCTGCAAGAGAATTGTAGTAAAACGCTGTCTGATGTCTACTTTATGATATGCAAAGCTGCCCGGTTAATAATTCATACTGGAGTTTACAAATGGCACTGTTGCGCAGAGAGAGGAATCTGTTGAGTCGTTGGAAGGTTGTTTGGAGAAGATGAAAATTTAATTCTTGCCCTAGATTAGTCCTCGCACTCGTCTAAGTCGCTCTGTTATTTCGCCTGTGTCGTTCACCCGGGGCTGTAATGGGAGGTGAAGGGGGACATAGGGTGCTGTGTTGGCGGCGGGTGTGACCTGTTATGTTCGCTGGATCAGGACGGGTGCTGATGGGTGACAGCTGGGAGGGAGTGTCCCCTCTTTGGCCACAAGCTGCTGCTGTTACTGCTGCTGCTGAGCTCAAGGCCAGAGCGTACATTTACACGGGGGATTATGTGGCGACAGATGCACGGCCATAAGCGATTGGAAATTAGCATACAATGTGATACCTATGAAGATTGGGAGTGTATAGTGCATAGATGGAAGTACGCTAACCAAAAGTGAAACAAAAGAGGATCAACTGCCGGGTCAATACATATAGTATATAGTAGTTAGAGTGCATCTGGTTTACTTTTAAGATCACTGCAAATTAACTGGGCCGAGAGGACATCTACCCAAGCTCAACAGTACCTTTCTAATTGTAGATTGTACAAAGACGATGACAATACTCCTAGATATAAAGCGGGAACTACCCATTTTTCACTGGTGGAAGAAAAAGTACAGATATGGGAGGAAAAAATACTCAAGTAAAAATATCATATGGAAAATCAACTTAAGTAAAAATATTAAGGTACATTTTTAACAGTAAAAAGTATTTTGCACAGATTTTCAGGTCTGATAAAGCTTCAATTCAAAGCTGAATTTAGTCCAACAGAAACAACTGAATCGATATTTTTGTTTGCTCAAATGATGAACGAGAGGACATCTATCCAAGCTCAACAGTTTATAGATACTGATACTTCCTGATACTCTTAGATATGAAGTGGGACTACCCAATTTTCACTGGTGGAAGTAAAAGTGCAGATGCAGGAGGAAAAAAATACTCAAGTAAATTAAAAGGATCACATGGAAAATCGGCTTAAGTAAAAGTATTGAAGTACCTGTTTAAAAAGACTTAAACAGTACTTAAAGAGTTAAAAGTAAAAGTATTTTCAGGTCTAATAAAGCTTCGGTTCAAAGCTGAATTTTGTCCAACAGAAACAACTGAATCGATATTTTTGTTTGCTCAAATGATGAACTTGATCAAAAATAAACCCCTCAGCCTTTTCAGCAGGTCTGAACAATAATAATAAAAAAATGCTTTCACCTTGCAGTCCAGTTCAAAAATGTTGTGGAGTAGAAGTAAGTTCCACCACTTACTTTTCTGACCTTCATTCCACTGACCACATAGAGCGATGTCATCTGAAATGCAGCACACAGTAATTATGGACCTTTTCATGGAATATTTTACCTTTATAGGATTTCTAGACCAACACTTAGAGAGAAAAAGCCCAGTAAGATTAAAAAGCTAATACTGCTTGGGAAGTAATTGGTTAAAGGTCCTATATTGCACAAAATTGAGTCTTCTGAGCTTTAAACCATGTTATAATGTTGTTACCTCCTCAAAAAAACACCTACTCTGCATTATTAGTCTGTCTACATCTTCAAAGCTCAAAATGCTCTGTTCCACCTCATGATGTCATGAAGCGGTAGTTTTCAAGTTAACAGCTCCTTTTTCCAGAATTCCAGGGCTGAAAATTATTCTAACGATTCTAGTGAAGGTGTGTGGAGTTTAAAAACACAGTGGAGCACTTCCTGTATTCCTGTATCACAAGATGGAACAAAGCGTTTTCAATTTGACAGAAGGAATCAGCCTAAATATGCTGGATTTGTGTGTTAAACCTGTGAACAAAACACAACTTGTGGTATGTTTTTGAAGAGGAAACAACATTATAAATAACGTAATATGGGCCCTTCAAGAGGCAAAGGCTGTGAATAAAAAATATTAGCATGCTCTGGATTATTTCATTAAATATTACAGCTATTTCTTTTCAACCACTTGTGAAACCCATTGACCTCTCAAGCCCTGACAGAAGTACGCTCTCACTTTGACTGAGAAACCATCTTTACCAGCTCCCCTAGCTCCTTCTAACTAAACCCGTTTTTAAGTTGTAAAAACGTGTATCGTGGCACCACACATCTCCCAAACCTTGGAGAATCTCTGGCTCTGCGTGGGCTGCCGTAGATCAGTACGCCGCGGCAGAAAAGTGTTGTCAAAGCGTCCGAAAAGCTCTTTGAAAAACGCCCAGGGCCACCACCCAAATCCAACCCCCACCGTTCCCTCCTCAAACTCCAACAGCTCCCAAAGTTGGTGAGGGGAGCTGGCGTTGATCAAAGGCGTGAGTCAATTGTTTCTGATTTATGAGGTCAAAACATTTATAGTCATTTGGATAGTTACAGCGAGTGTGACCAGAACTGCTTCTATATATTACGCATCCACCAACTCGTAAAACTTTGGTAGGAGAAAAACTTCACACATCGAAGTGCAACTTGAATATACGTTTACACCTTTACGTATTTCCGCTCGCACCATCACACGCTGCTACACTTGGGATGATCTAATTCAGTAGGCTGTCAAATTTAGAGGGATTTAGCGTCGAAGGAGAAAACAACAAGTGGAATCGTGCTGTCTGTATCACGTGTGACGCACTGTGAAGGTTAGCACTTTGTATATTCTTAGCACAGCTTGAATGAGATCTTGTCCATAACGCCAATAAAGATAAACGACAAGACATATTTATGCGTTTTAATCTGATTTTGTATCATGAAATCCCTGGGTGGTCTTTTACCATAGGGTTTAAAAAAGCATAAACAGCATTTTATAGCATGAATGTAAGCGTTTTATGTAGGAAATGTATGTTGCCAGTGTTGTAAAAGACTCAATGATAAGACACCACCAATAAAAAGAGCTGCTCCGGCAGAGGAAGGGTATTACAGTCGTATTTATTCTGTTTTGTAAGGCCACATACTGTTATAAACATGTTAGCGATAGCCTATATTACACACAGTTTATGCGTTACCTTTATGACCAACATTGAGTTCAAAATCACTGAGAAAAAAAAGTATTATCTTTGTGGAGATTGGTTTATAAATTTGATAAAACAAAGTGTGTTTTGTCCCCTGATAACTACACACATCAGTTTGTTGTCCATTGCCAGAATTATACATTTTTCTGTATTTACTTCAGACATTATTAAACTGTTTAAAGGTCCCATATTATGCCACACTGGTCCCATATTATGCCACACTGACTTTTGTGAGTTATAATGTTGTTACCTCCTCAAAAAAATGGTTTTGTTTCATTCTGTCGTAATGTATAGGGTGAGAAGGACCAAAGAATGCAGAACTCGGGGCAAGTTTACAGTGTTTATTTACAAGATGTGACACAAAACAAGCAAATGATGGTAGATTACACGGGAAGCTGGGTGCAGGAGTGCAGATCGGGGTCCACGGCAACACAGAGGTGCAGAATACGCAGACGAGGGAACAATACCAGGAAACAGGGTTGGAGGCGGGAGTCCAGAACACGGTGCAGGGAGACAGGGTCAGAGACGAGGGTGCTGAGTTGGTTCCAGGAGCAGGGTCGGAGACGGGAAACAGGGTCGAAGGCGGGAGTCCAGAAAGGTACACGAGCAGGTACACGAGCAGGAACAAGAGCAGGTACAACAACAGGACACGAGCATGGAAACACAAAACAGGTAACACAACAGACGATCTGCACGCGAGTGTAGGGTCCTGGCTCCTCTTATCCACAGCAGGTGGCTTGATTGCGCTGATGGATTCCAGGTGCGCGTAGGAGGAGCCAGGACTCCTCCCAGCTCCAGGCTCAGACAGGTGAGGGAGGGGCAGGGCACACGCATGAGGCAGGAACAGACAAGGATCATGACACATTCACACATTTACGACAATCCCGCTATTATTAGTCCGTCTACATCTCTAAAGCTGAAAATGCTCTGTTCCACCTTGTGATGTCATGCAGTGGTAGTTTTTAAGTTAACAGCTACCTTTTACCTTTAGTTCAGTAGTGATGAACAATTCCAGGGCTGAAATTATCCAGATCATTCTAGTGAAGGTGTATGGAGTCTAAAAGCACAGTGGAGCACTTCCTGTATCACCACATGACATCGCAAGGTAGAACAAAGTGTTTTTTCAGCCTACATGTGCAGAGTTTGTGTGTTAAACATGTGCGAATGAAATAAAACACAACTCCAGGTCTGTTTGTGATGAGGAAACAACATTATAACACAAAACCAGGCCATTTGGGCCCTTTAAAAGTGCACTATGAAACTTTTCTGATGGAAGGTCCAATGCCGTTTCCATGGAGATGTTATTACTTTGCTTAGAATGTTCCACGGTATGCCTCTTTTCAATAAAAAATACAATTGAAGCTCATTTAGGCGACGTATTAAATATCCAGCCAAAGTAATAACAATGGAGATAAGCAGGTGCACCTTTAACCATCTCTGTGTATTCACTGCATCTACTTTTGCATCGTCCAAATGCTTCTCTTCTTTTTTTTAATACTAATACACTTTTTAACTTGTTCAGCATGAAAAATAACATCTCCAAACATCTGGTGACCATAGTGCCTGTTATAACACATTAGGAGAGAGTTAGAAAACACACATTCTCACTACAGCTGCTGGTTACAACACAGCGCACTTTAACGTACAGGAGTGTAGACACATATTTCACTTTGTGCACGGGTGTTTGCAGACTCATGACACTGCCTGGTTAATTAATGACACCTCGCTGCTCCATAATCAGCTTTATTTTAAAATTACCTCTTACTAATGATTTATAAAGTGAGAAAAAATACTGTGCAAGTCTTGGCATAATCCCTCATTTGTCCAGGAGTGGTCCACGGTAGAAAAATCTAGATTAGTCCCGCCTTAAAGGTCCAATATTACACAAAATGGATTCTTGTGAGGTTTAAGCCGTGTTATAATGGTGTCACCTCATCAAGAACATAGCTGGAGATCTGTTTTGTTTTGAAACATGCAATCCTGGTTTATTCGTCTGTCTGCATATCTCCAAAGCTCAAAACACTCTGTTCTACTTTGTGATGCCATGTAGTGGTAGTTTTCACGTTTACATCTAGCTTTTACTCTTAGTTCAGTAGAGATTGGCAATTGCGTGGCTGAAATCATCCAAATGATTCCAGTGAAGGTTCATGGAAACACAGTGGAGCACTTCCTGTATTACCGCATGACATGACAAGGTGGAACAGAGTGTTTTCTGTTTGAGAGAAGAACCAGCCCAAGACTTCTCACTGGTGGAGCAATAGGATCTGGAGAAGAGATTCGACCGTGTCCCTTGTGGTGTCCTTTGGGGGGTGCTCCGGGAGTATGGGGTCTGGGGCTCTTTGCTAAGGGTTGGCGGGTCCCTGTATGACCGGAGCAGGAGCTGTGTTCGCATCGCCGGCAGTAAGTCCTGTTCCTGGTGCATGTTGGACTCCACCAGGGCTGCCCTTTGTCACCGGTTCTGTTCATTGTATTTATGGACAGAATTTCTAGGCGCGGTCATGGGCTGGAGGGGGTCTGGTTCGGGAACCACAGGATCTCTGATGTTGTCCTGATGGCTTCCTCGGGCCAGGACCTGCAGCAGGCACTGGGGCAGTTTGCTGCCAAGTGTGAAGCGGCTGGGATGAGCTCCTCCAAATCTGAGGCCATGGTTCTAGACCGGAAAAAGGTGGCTTGTCCTCTTCGGGTGGGTGGAGAGGTTCTGCCTCAAGTGGAGGAGTTCAAATATCTTGGGGTCTTGTTCACGAGTGAGGGACGGATGGAGAGTGAGATTGACAGATGGAATGGTGCAGCATCCACAGTGATAGTGACTACGTCTCTCGGCTGGCCTGGGAATGCCTTGGGGTCCCTCCGGAGGAGCTGGAGGACGCATCTGGTGTGAAGGAAGTCTGGGAGTCCCTGCTTAGACTGCTGCCCCCATGACCTGGCACCAGATAAGTGGAAGAAAATGGATGTATGGAGCAATAGTGTATTCATGTTAATGTTAATCAACTGTTAGCAGATTCTGTTTAATGGGTCTATTATTGTGAAACCTGAAAAAAGGCTAAAAAATTCTGTGCTTTATGTTGTGAAAGTGCTGCTCACAGGAACAAGCTCCAAAAAAAAAAAAATGTAGCCCTGTCAAATTTGCCAGTGACTTTCCAAAAAAAGAAGCCCAAAGTTGCTATAAGGTAGCAGACTTGGCAGGTCTAAAAACAACTCAAAACAAGGCTAACAGGTAAACAAAGACAGATCCATTTCAGGTGATTACTTCTCCCTTATAGGGCAGGAAAAATCTAGTTCAGGGCAGTATGAATTTTAGCCTCTCAGACCAATTCCGTCAGACTGAAAGTGACTTCCAAATGTCACGACAACGTCTCAATTTAAAAAACAGTGCGGACATGGACTGTTACGGAGACCATAGTGACATAAAAACCCCAGGATCATGTAGAGCAGATCATTACGGACAGTTAAAGACCAAAATGACGAGCCTGACAGCAGCAGTTACAGAGAGAGAAGCGACAGTTTTTTTTAATGCAAAGTGAATTGAAGCCAGAGTCGATGGAGCCAGAAGCGTCACTATCTGAAAACGTGCTATGTCCATTTTGTCAGTATATACAGTCTAAGGTCCAGACCAGACGTAAATGAGAAAAGAAAAAAAGTAAATCTGAGTTTTAACCCAGTCACTCTCCAGTTGGTGGGCGAACATACAATTCACAATATATTTTTAGCCAAGTCATACCAAACAAGCTACTATCTTGTTAGCTGTAAATAACATCGTGAGCCGCAGTGAAGGATGAGTCAAATACAGAGGACAGATTTCCCTAAGGAGAAAAAAAAAAGCCAGATACCTTTAAAACCAACTTATTGCCCTTGCTAATAGGCCAGTTAATTGACAGCACATTGCAGCACCTTCATCAACTTTATTCTCAAACTTGCTCTTACTTACAATCTGTCGAGTGGGTTTTCATTTCTCCCAGAGGACTTCCACACTAGGGCCGACTCTTCTGCCGCCGCCCGGTACCTCAGCGGTCCACTGCCTTGCATATAGATGGCCACTTGTACTCTCTGGCTGCGGAGGATCCGGGGACTGTTAATCATTCATTTCCGCTATTCCCAGATGGTCCAGGAGAGTCAAACTGGCAACCTTGCAGTCACAAAGCCCTCGTCTCCAGCCTTCAGGCCCCAGCTGTGCGCCTGGTGATGGAGAATTTCTCACGGTGAAAAAGTAGACGCTTCAAAACATAAAGTGCACTCCAGATGCTCCAAGTGTCATCGTGTAACAATGCAGGTGGTGGACTGACAGAGAGGTGCAGCCGTGCCAACGGCAACAAATCTTAGATGGATTTTGGTAGAAAGTCGTATTTATTAACCCACTCACTTTTTTATTGACTAAACATACCGTAACCAGTTTAGAAAATATGGATGGGGTTAAGAATTAGAAGTATAAATTCACTTTTACCTCGAGTATCCAATAAGTGTCCGTGGTTTTGTAGAGGATTTTTATCTTTCCCAGTAAAAACTCCATAGAGATCAAATCGGACTGAAAGTAGTGACGCTTCATTTCATTCCTTTTTTATTTATTTCGAGCAGATTAATAAACACAAGAAGTCAGTATACATGTAATAATCCAATAGATCAGGGGTGTCAAAACTTTTTTCCCTGAGGGCCACAGACCAGAGAGTAAATTGGTGCATTTAACACAGGTTTGACAGAGACATTGCACCTTTAATAAGACTTGGAAGATTATTTTTAGGTCTGTCTCACAATGCAATGTGATGTTATTCAGGTTATTGCAGTAGAATCTCTTCAATTTGTAGTAAAAATACTTCCTGATCAATCGGACCAGTTTAGTAGGAGGCATGAGGGCCAACAAATTTGGTCTGAGGGGCCGCAGTTTGGACAGCGCTACAATAGACTTTATGCACTCTTCACATATTGTTTCTTATGTAAGCTGAAAAAGGAGTGGGAAGAAGAAAACATATTAAATCCGAGCCCTGTCTTCCATTAGAACATAAGTTGAATGTTTTGTTTATGCTTCCTTTTCAGCTGAACAAAAATATACATAAATTCATTCTATTTATGACAATAACTGCATCAAAAGATCCCTGAAGATAATTTAGATGAACAGTGTCAGTATTAGTGACTATTAGGCATTTTTAGGTTGTAGCAAAAAGAAAATATAGCAGCAAAGAAAGCCAAATGTAAGGAAACAATAAGCATGAAGTACAACCTGATATGGAGAAAGTGCAATATGACAATACATGTTTGGTTCAGTGCACAGAGCCTATACAATTATGTCAGTAAAAAAAAAGTTTACAACAAAGTATCAGTCTATACCATCTCAATATTTTTCTTTCGCTGTAGAAAAAAAACAAAACATAACAAAAAAAAAAAAAAGAAATGATTTGTACATTCTTCTATCTTACACACTTAGGTTTAAATCGAAAACAAATCAGTCATAAAAAATATGAATGAGGCCTGAAATGTTTAAATCAAAACAAACCCGAAAGTGCAACAAACAACTCACTTGTGTTTCTTCTCTGCGTTAGCGAGTTCTTTGCTCATGGCATCAGTTAAAAATGGCAGCAGCGTGTCCCTGTTGCATCTCAATCATCACAAGTTTGTTTTGTCTCTTCCTTGTTCTTCATTTGGGCTCTTTCTCTTAAACAACACAAAGTCTCTGTGACAGTTTTATTGCTCAAAGCATTACCGGTCTAATTAGAATACATTTGTGAGAGCCATATGTGGCCATATATTTTCCAGTAATCATCTATTAGCAACCCCATTGTTTGTGTTCATGAGCTGAATTAGCAGATGGCAATAAATGCTAATTCGCCAATTTAGTTAGAATAATTAGGTGGCAATTGCTGGTGTCCCGGGGTTAATGTGTTACAAAGTGAAAGAGCGTCTGGGGTTTGTGTGTGTCCGACGTGGCGGAGGAGATATGGAGGATAAATGGCTCGTATTCCCCGCGGCTGCACTCTGACAACACAGACTCTTGACACAACCATGTAAGAAGTGTCGATTTAACACTAGGCCCCATTGATTCCCTGTAAAACTACTGTTGTCAGGCCACGATGTGTAGGCTCTATCATCAGTCCTGGGAGATTAGTGTAGCGAGTGGGACTGACAGCAGAGTATATAGAGGAGAGTCTTTAGAAGAGCTATGTGAGGAGGTCTGCAGGTCAGAGCGGACATGTGTGGAGGCTGGTCTCTGCGGTTACAATACGCCTCTGAAGGATACACATCCAAAAGAAGACTGGAGCAAGCCAGTGCTGGTTTGTAATCGTACAAATGGAGCAGCTCTGGTGACAATAGGGAACATGTCATGCAGAACATTTGAATGTGAGAAAGTGTCACAACAGCAGAACAAGCTGAGAAATCAAACTTTTGTTAAATCCAGTTGAGAAAAAAGTCTAAACATCAGTGCTTATTGCTGCATGTTCACAAACAAATAACTATTTCCACTACGGTAGTCTGAAGTACATCTGCTGGGGTCGTCGTGTTTGTTTTGGCATCTTGCTGGCCAGGTTAGATGATTGTTGCTTAGTTGCTGCTAACTTATAAAACTGAAGAAGCCAGAGTGATGTGTGGAGTTCTATACTTCGATCGAGAAATCTAAGCATTCAGATGAATATCTTAGACCAGGGATTCCCAAAGTGGGGTTTGGACCCCTCTGGGGGGCCTCAGAAGCACTGCAGAGGGGCCCTCAAAGGTTGTGTACACAACAAAATGTTGTGACAACATATACATCGGTTTAGAAAATATACTTATTTTTGCAACTTCATCAATGTTATTTACATTGTGAGTTTTAATTTAAGAGGAAAAACATTACATGCTCATTGGAAAAGGGTTTGAATTTTTATTGTGGGGCCCCGAGTTATCTTTGGATCAATAAGGGAGAGGGGGGCTGCAGACTTTGGGAGCCTTAGGCTGATTGGGCAAAGCGTCACAACAGTGAAGAGAACAGAGAAATGGTCTTTTGGTAAAAACACACTCATCTTTCCTCTCCACAAACGCACAAAGAACTTACGTCAGCTCTGTTTCAAAAACAGAATAGTCTTTATTTGTGCTAAACAGCCCTGAGTATGGCCATCTGCGTTTGTTTTGGTTCATTTTTGTGAATTTGTGAACTCACAAATATGGCAGTTTGAGTACACACCTGTGAAGTAAGGCTTGGGTGAATCGATGAATACACATTTATGTTCCTAATGAATACTGTTTTTTAATTGTGCTGATTTCACAGTGTTTACCCCTAATGTACTTTCATCATAAATTTGACCTTTGTTGGCGGCAAATGCCATATGACATTTTTAATAACACATATTTAAAGTCCAATTAGACAGAAAAGACAATGATGCACATTTGACCAGTGTAATGTCACTGTTGTTGTGCGTTCTCTCATTATAGGATGATCAGTGTGTGTGAGGAGGGAGGCTGCACGCTTCAGAGCTGATGACGCCTGGGGCAAACTCCAGGCCCTTGAATGTGATGAAAAGTTAAACCCACCAAATGCATCCTCTTTCAGCCCACAACAGCCTTTTAGAGTCAGGTTTGCCTTTGAGTTAAAATTTTATGTGTCAAAATAAAATCCATGTTTTGCTGTGGGAATAAATATTCATCTTGTGCGTTAAACGGGAGAGACAAGCCAAACAGTGCTCCACAGTGTTTAACAGCCCATATCTTTTACAGTTTGTTTTTATTAACACCCACAAGGAAACATTACATTTAACACTTCAAATATAAAATGTAAACTTTGGAGGACTCAAAGGACAACCATTTTTCTTGCCATTATAATATAGTTGTTCCCAATTCTCATAGATACAGGATAATGTCTGCTAACTGCCCACAAGTCCTATTTAGAGATGTTTGTTACAGCAAATACATTTAAAATATTAAAAATGAAAGAGGTTACTCGAGTGCACGTCTATACCAGTTTTACTTCAAAGCTAAAATCAAATTGAACAGAAGTTTCAATTTCTGGGCACTGCTCAAATCCACCAATTCCTGTGATTGATAACTGTGATAACTGTGTTTTTCTGAGTAATTTTTGATACAAGCTTTAGCTATGTTTTTGTGAGAGAGTCATTTCTTCGGTGTAGGTTCAAGGAACGTGATTTTGTCGTGTTAAGCTGGGACTTTAATCGAGCAAAATGGACATGACAAAAGTGAAAATAGGAAACTTGGAAGATTGATGGTGCAGCTGGCAGAATGAAAACGATCTTTTAACCAATCACACCTCGTATATTGTAAACTTTGACCTCTCCGTCCTCAACTTCTTTGTACTTGCTCCAAAATCACCTTTCAGTTTGGCCTTTGTTGCAGCAAATTGTTCGCTCGTTTGACTTTTCTTGGTTAAAAGAATATATTTTGCAGGTAGGAGATTGAAAGCGACTTAAAACGGTCTTGTCCTTAAAACCCGAGGTGAGAGTCTGACTGTGATGCATGACTTGACACTTTCTCTCATCTTTCAAATCTATTGTTTTAAATCGACTCCGCTCTCACACGATTCAATTATACAGTCAATATTGCAGGGCTCGGCTTTCCACCGCGAAAAATATTTGACGATATGAGAACCTTGTGTGACCCATTTGTTTTGATTTGAGGGGGGGAAAAAACAAACAAAAAAACAAAAAAAAGCAACAATTGTATCTCATCCTTAATGTCTGCAACCGGGTGGGTTCATAAATCACTCACGGCGCGATGCTACAAATGCCTGATAGGTGTGTGGGTTTAGCCAGATCAATAAGAGAGGGATTAACATAGATTATGGGATGTATTCATCTGGATTACAAGGGAGAATAACACTGGGAGGGGAACGTTTTAACATAACAGTTAAGTGATCCTATAGCCGTCCTGAGAGACAAAGTGTTCAGAGCCTCATACTGCAGGTTAGAGTGAGGCTATTGGCTTTGTAATGTTCTCAATGTCACATACCGCTTTGTTTAATGGGTTCAGCAAGTGGTTTCATGCCTATTCTATGACCATTTACAAGTTTCTTTAGACGATTTAAATAATTTCTATGAGTTACTGATGTCATTTCCTCCCTCTTCCTCTCTCACCTAAACATCTGCACTAAAGCTTGCACAGGAGGGCCTTCTCCTAACTATCCCTGACCATGAATTTAGATTGGGAAAAGGGGAGAAGGGGAGAAGGGGTCCCTAGCGCTGCCGGTCATCTTCTGCCCCTTGAAGAACAGAGGTGAAAATGTGATGTAATGTCAAAAGTTTCACAATTTACTGAACTTTCACAGTATCGAATAGATGCTCAGTTTAAAATGTAATGGGACAATGGAGTAGAATTAAAGCTATACTGTGTAACTTTCTGAAGGTGCCACATCGCATGACTCCATGTAAATAGAAAGTTAACCATAGCCTGTAATATTCCCCATGGAGATGGACAGGTTTTACAGCATACGGTGAAAGACTGTGGCAAAGGAGCAACATTCCCATGGAAACGAGCAGCAGGTGACGCTCCTCCAGGGCAAATAAGAGTCCGGTTTGTGGAAATGCAAGTCACTCACAGTAAGGACACACGTTTTACACTACAATAAACACAGACAAAGTAAAAATTCAAAAAAGAAACCAAAAAAAAAAAAAAAGCATGCTTTTATTTTAATCTATTTTTCTATTATTATTATTATTATTATTATTACATATATTTCTATTTTTTTTATTATTGGTCACGTGGGAAGGGCTCGGAGTAGAGCCGCTGCTCCTTCACGTCGAGAGGAACCAGCTGAGGTGGCTCGGGCATCTGCTCAGGATGCCCTCTGGACGCCTCCCTAGGGAGGTGTTCTGGGCAAGTCCCACCGGGAGGAGACCCCGGGGAAGACCCAGGAGACGCTGGAGGGACTATGTCTCTCGGTTGGCCTGGGAACGCCTTGGGGTCCTACCGGAGGAGCTGGAGGAAGTGTCTGCAGTGAGAGAAGTCTGGGAGTCCCTGCTTAGACTGCAGCCCCCGTGACCCGGCACCGGATAAGCGGAAGAAAATGGATGGATATTTATTATTATTATTATTTTTTTTTTTATTTTATTTATTTTTTTTTGCTTAAAAGTAACATACTGTGGCTTTAAAGGGAGGAAACTACCATAATCCCTGGGTCCACTCCAGATCATTTGAAAAGTGACAATAAAGATTATAATCTCCACAATCCAAAGGTTAATGGTTCACACTGTTGTTGTGTCGTTGGGCCAGACATTCAAACACCTTGTCTCCGGTATGGAAACTCATTTAATAAAAAAGTGAAGTCTCTTTCTCTTTAACAGTTTAAGCTTTAAGGCAGTCGCTGCAGTCATTCACAATCTCAATCGTCAATAGTAAATACTCTTTAATAAAGAAATCCTGTAGTATATTGTGAGTTGATAAAAGTTTATTGAAAATGTCAAAGCTGAAAAAGGCCGAAATGGATGTAACCGTGTTCCTAATATTTTGGCCCATCATAAGTGCTGCAGGAAGCAGAGCTGCCGTGGCGGTGAGGCACAGTTTATTGCTTGTGGGAGGTGAATGATGGCGCAGCATAAAACCCTCACAAAACTGAGCAGATGGAGCCTGTGTGACAGTAAAACCCAAACGTCCGCTCAAGGTTTTCTACAAGTGACTTATGAAAGCCATCCGTCAAAACAAAAGGCTGGAGTTAGCAGGATGAGATGCTAATGAAGCGCCAACGCCCTATTGACAAATTAGCCTCAAAAAGTAAATTGTTTCTCATGAGGGTCCAATAAGAGCAGGTGCAGAGGAGAGGCCTTTGGTTCATCTGACAAATAAAAAGGCCAATGACGTTACAGGAGAGATGGGAACTTTTTGTATAAAGAAGCAAATTATTTTTGAATGGTTATGATGGGAGATGTATTAAAGAAGTATTGCAATATTTATGTGAAACAATTTTCATCAATAACAATAGTGGTTTACTACTTTATTTGTTTATGGATACACTTTTTAGCTCTGGAGTGGACACATTTCTTGAATACTTTAAGAAAAAGAAACAAAAAGCGTTCTTTAAAGGGCCAGTGAACTATTTATTGTATGTAATTACCGTATTTTCCGGACTATAAGTCATACTTTTTTCATAGTTTGTCCAGGGGTGTGACTTATTCTCAGAAGCGATTTATATGTGATATTATTAAAATATATGATTTCACACCTTTGTTATTGTCACACTGACAACCATGCACTCCAGGCTTGTGTACAAGTGTCTACTACTCCTGAAAATTTAACTTTTCAACATTATGGTAATTTAAAAGACATCTGAGAACTGAACAAAAATGCCCCCTAAAAGAAAATCCTTTTCTGCTGAGTCTGATGAGCCACGCAGAAGAGGACGAGGCACTTCATCTACCTCCGGAGTTGGCGGAGTAGTTCAGAAGCGACACCGAGGATGAAGAATTCACTGGATTTAGTGATTTGGAGTGAGATCGAGAGTAAACTTGTTAGCTTGTTTTTTATGCTTTAATTATCTTATTAACCTTTAATATCTCCCGTTAACATACCAGACACGTATTCAGTTCTGTCTGTGCTTCATGTAGCTGAATAAACATAAATGTGGTACATTAGATTACTGTACTGCTATTCAGCCTGTTGTTCTATATTTTATTTATTTCTATTTAAGATAAAATGTCTGTTCTTGGTCTTGGATTTTGTAAAAATTTATTTCCCCCAAAAAATGCGACTTGTATATGTTTTTTTTCTTCATTATTACGCATTTTTTGGCTGGTGCGACTTATACTCCAGAGCAACTTATAGTCCGGAAATACAGGTCAAATTTGTTATGCCTAAAGTCAAATTTGTTATGCCCTATGACAGACATATTGTAAAAGTAGCAGTCTGTGTGCTAATTATAAAGCATTTGTATTAGAGCCCTCCAAATCCAGTAATGCTGATGGATTTGCAGGGCTCTAATACAGGGATCTAATAGATTTGCATGCTAGTTTTAAAGTAATTGTAATGGCAAAACTCCACTCTGGCCTCTGTCAAAAGCACCATGGCATTAGGAAAGTGAAGAATAAGTTTGGATCATAACAAACTGTTCTGATTTTCACTCTCAGACAGAAAAAATCAGCTTCCACACCGTTAAAGTACTGGTTTTATTGGTTTGGTGCAACTGTAAATGCATCATACATCTCTATCTAAATGAGATTTTAAAATAGGCAGTATTTGAATGTCCTTTGCCACGATCACAATGAAACAATTCCACTGGGGACCCAAGAGATGCTCCCCCCTGCCTCGTGATTTGAAGTACACAGTCAGCATCGAGATAAAAACGAGCTTGTTGAAATGTGGCCCTTCACGTGTAGAGCCAGGCCAGGTGAACGGGAGGAAAGGGCACATCGACAGGAGGCTTCATGACGCCGTTATTGTCAATGTTTACATGCCAGGTGTCAGAGGAGTCACAGATTGGCTTCCCAGAGTTCTCAGCGAGACTTCAGCTCGGTAAACAGACTTCAAAGCGCAGGAAATACACGCAGGTACACACACACAAGAGCACAAGCACACACAGGGGGGAGAGCGTCAGCTGCTGGACATGGTCTATGTGCTTTTTCTTATAGGTAGGCTTGTCATGATAATAAATAAATCACTTTATATATATATAAAAAACAAGTTTACCAAGTACACCAAGGGGGCACTCACCCATTCACACACACATTCATACAGACACTGGAGGTGAGATGGTTTAAGTGTTTTGCCCAAGGACACAAAAACAGTATTCATCTGGGGGAGCTCGAATCGCACCACACCAGTAATTACTACATCAACTTATCGTTCAATAAATGAGAGATGGAACAATAATGTTTTGGGGTCATGGGAGTTTTTCATTGTGTGGGGCATTTCTGTTATTGTTCTTATTTATTTATTTTATTTTATTTTATTAATTTTTTGTGTTATTTTTTGAGCGTCTCTGACTTATTTTTATTTATTTATTTTTTAAACAAGATTGTTAATTTAAAGGGCCGATATTACACTATTTTCTGATCTGTTATAATGTTGTTTCCTCATCACAAACAGACCTGGAGTTGTGTTTTGTTTCATTCACACATTTTTAACACACAAACGCTGCATATTTAGGGTTTGAGTTCTTCTCTCAAATGTAAAACACTCTGTTCCACCTTGTGATGTCATGTGGTAATACAGGAAGTGCACAAATGTGTTTTTAAATTCCACACACCTTCACTTGAATAATTTGGATAATTTCAGCTCTGGAATCTCCAATCTCTACTGAACTAAATGTAAAACTTGAAAACTACCGCCTCGTGAAATCACAAGGTGGAACAGAGCATTTTGAACTTTGGAGATGTAGACACACTAAAAATAATGAGTTACTCAGACATGTGTGAATGAATGAAACACAACTCCAAGTATGTTTTTGATGAGGTAACAGCGTTATAACATGACTTAAAGCTCACTCGATTTTATGAAATGTAAGGCCTTTTTTTCAAAATATGTTATCGTGACATGTCTAATAAAAAACAGGATTATTTTTAAATGTCAAAGATGGACAAATTACAGATTTGGACGATTCAAAGTGCAGTGTTTTTGATGTTGAGCTGAAACTCTCAGGGATGAGGATGTGTGGGGTGTAAACTGTAATGGAGCAGTTTACACGACAAACACATTGTCAGTATTGTGCTGAGCTCGGTGCTGTTTAAATGGGCTAAACTTTCCAAACAAATATAATAATTAGTACAACTGAGTAATTTGCACGCAGGCTCAAAACTACACACATTTATTTACGCTACAGTCTCCAGTCACATCTGATGAAATCTGTGATTGACAGGCAGATTAACCAATCAAAGAAACGCGTGGTCAGTTTGTAAATCTGAGATATAAAGTTATGTTGTGGATTATTCAAATATGTTAGAGAGGATAACTGAATGATTTCTGCCTTGGAATTGCCCATCTTTATGGAACTAAAGGTAAAATGAGCTGTTAACTTGAAAACTACCACTTCATGACATCACAAGGTGGAACAGAGCATTTTGACTTTTGGAGATGTAGCCAGACCAGTAATCCAGGATTACTCAAACATGTGTAAATGAAACAAAACAGAGACAGCAAAAGATGAAGTTTAAATCTGTCAACTGGACAAATCGTTGTAAGAGTGAAGACATTTCGTTGCTCATTCAAGCCGCTTCTTCAGTTCTGGTCAGATTACTGGTGGCCACTGTGTTATATCTATCTGAAGGGAGGGGTTAACTACACTGAAACTGTAAACGTGTAGATGTTTACAGTTCCAATGTGGTTGAAGAAGGGGCTTGGATGAGCAGCGAAACGTCTTCACTCTTACAACGATTTGTCCAGTTGACAGATATAAACTTCATCTTTTGCTATAGATCAGACCTGGACGACTGAGGGTTTACACAAACAACTCCAGGTATGTTTTCGATGAGGTAGCAACATTCAAACACGGCTTAAACCTCACGAGAGTTCATGTTGTGTAATATAGAACCTCTAATAGCCGGACTGATACATAATGTAAAACTTTAAATAGGTAAAGATGCAAATCAGACAAACATTACAAGCCATTGCAACATTATTTCAATTATGAATTTGATCAGGTGACTTCGGATGCTGATGTAAGATAAGTGCCTGTTGGTATTCTAGGACACATTGTTTATGAAAAATTTACAAAAAGAAAAAAAAAAAGTATTTGTATAACAAGTCTGAGAAGAAAGAAAGAGATCTGGTGGAAGAAAAAAAAAAGAAAAAGAAAAGAAAGGTCTCATTCGTTATGCAGCCTCCCTAGATGTGCCTTGAGACATGCATTTTGCTGAGCCACAGTGGAGCGTTTGATATCAGGCCACTTTTAGTTGATCATTATATTTTATTAAACACATCTGAGTTCATTATAAAGGCCTGTTCAGTGTGGAGCAGAGCTGGCATCAGAAAGGCACAACTGCTTGAGTCCGTAATTGGAATGAGAGATCTGAGATTTATGAGGCAAAACAAATAAATACCACAAGAGTTATGTCATCTGTCAGAACGAATCTATGACTGCTCTGAAAACCGGCCAATCAGACCGCGGCTGGATTGTTTTATCGTACAACATAACAAAACACTTTACTCTTTTGAGGTTTTACATAAGGCTCAATAGGATTTCAAGGTGAGTATTAGTCAAAGAATAGCAGAACAGAGGCATCTGAATGTTGTCGTAAGTCCAGCTAGTATCGTGTGTGGTAAATTGTCATGGTCAGTGGTCACATCTTTATACGGCGCTTTTCCACTTTCAAGGACTTTACATCAAGGAACCACTTACCCATTCATACATCAGTGTACACAGACAATGCCCAAGGACACAACAATCTGTGGGAGCTGGAAATGCACCGCCAACCTGTGAGTCAGTGGATCTGAACTCTCTTCCAATGATGTTTATGTCGAGAACGGGATTCGAACCGCCAACCTTCGGATCAGTGGGCAAACACACTATCAACTGAGGTATTGTCGCCTCACAACCATGTCAAATATGTGGAATTTATTCATAAAAAATATCAATGAAATCTACACTGCTTGGACAAAAAAAGTCACCACCTGGGTTTAACTAAGCAAATAGGTTCGGTAATAGCTACAGTTGATCAGGTCTAGGTTCAGCAACAGTCTGTGCTCAAAGAATGAGGTCAGCTGACTACCTGTATATACTGAATGACCAGGTTATTCCATCAATGGATTTTTTTCTTCCCTGATGGCACGGGCGTATTCCAAGATGACAATGCCAGGATTCATCGGGCTCAAATTGTGAAAGAGTGGTTCAGGAGCATGAGACTCATTTTCACACATGGATTGGCCTCCACAGAGTCCAGACTTTAACCCCATTGAGAATCTTTAGGATGTGCTGGAGAAGCTTTGTGCAGCGTCAGACTCGACCATCATCAATGCAAGATCATTGGGAAAAATGAATGCAACACTGGATGGAAATAAATCTTGTGACATTGCAGAAGTGAAATCAAAACAGTGCCACAATGAATGTGTGCTGTAATCCAAGGTAAAGGGCGGTCCAAAATATTAGAGTGTGTGACCTTTTTTTTTTTTTTGGTGTGACTGTTTTTTCTTCTTTCTTTCTTTCTTTATTCTTTATTTGACAGGGACCATGTACAAATTCATTAATCTTACGAAGAAAAGATGATTTGTATCAGATTTAGCTACTGCTACTTTCCATGCAGTCCCTGGGCAGGTCAACACACATTAAAAAACACATTTCAATTAACAATTACAATATACAACTACCAGTTTGTCATAAACAATAACAATTAAATACAATAAAAAATGTCCCCATGTCCAAAACAGTATGTTCCCCCCAGTCCATACTAGTATAAAAAAATCATTACGTGCAGGTTTATACAGTGAGGACAGAGCAGCACCAATTAACTAGACTGATGTGGACACATTTGATTATTTAAAATGTAAGTTTTTTGGCCAGGCAGTGCATATACAGTATTTCAAATGGATGTTCGAAACTTCTTTAGACACTGTAATTATTAAGAAGCCAATCAGGACGCTGGAATTTTTCTTTTTGCTTATTTTTTGAACAACAAAAGCTGATTCTGCTTACACTGTCAGTTATGGTGCATTTAACTTCTGTTTTTCACTTTTTAATACTTGCTTGTTAAAATTACAACCAGCAAACACATTTTTGCATTGCTCAACAAATCATTTATTTAACTTCTGTTTCATTTTGTCTTTTTACGAGCAACATTTTGATAATATAATCACGTATTCAGGTTTGTCTTCTCTGTCAGCTCTATCCTTCCTACTTTGATGCCATTTGTTTTAAACACCTCAACTTGAAATGCCCCATCAAAATTCAAGTCAATATGGCTGCTATTAGACCTGTCCTGGGAGACCGGGCACACCAAAAGGAGGCCAGCATGTCATCCACACATATTTAATATTTAATCATTGTAACACAGCAGCAAATCACATCAGAGCCAGTGCATGCTAGATCATATTGTCTGATCCAATAGCATGCTCCGGCTTTGCTATCAATTACAACTTTGGCACCCAACTAATTTGTCGGAGGAGCGGATTGGTAATTTGATTTCGGGCCGCGCTCACTTGATTTCCCTTAGCCATTAATTTCATTTGCAGTTGCCCATCAGTGGCGCAGGCACATGTGGAGTCACCCGCATCCCCGAGCTCATATTACATACACCTCACATTAATACCGCAGCAGTGTCAAGTGCCAGACCTGCAGCCTTAGTGTGCGGTTGGCATCTCCTCCATCAGAGCCCGGGACCCTCTTGACCTGACCACTCAGCGCTCCAACAGTCCCATCTTCACTTGGTTAATAAGTCTGCTTAAAAGGTTAGTCCAGGGATGGAGTGACACTAAAGCAAAACTTACTTCCGGGAAATGAGAATGTGTTGTTAATATGCAATAAACACAGGTAAGTCATGTTTTATGCAATCTAAAAGCAAAAAAAAAAAAAAAAAAAATACTGATGACTGGTGCATATTGATGTGACCTTCAGGCTTGAGCTTCTGTCACTGTATTTGTCTATCCACCAACATAAATGATTCTGATATGATTTATAATGTTGCAGGCATTCACTTAGCGCGTATGTCCAGCTATAGCACTGTTTAGTGTGCTGGGAAAAAATGTACAAGTGTATATTATAACCTTACACAACAGCCTCGGTTTGCAGTGCTGTATTAAAACCATGGAGAAGAAGTGCACTAAGAGAGTGTGACGTCACCCATAGCGTTCGGCACCAGCCTGAGGTTTGCAGTTATAGGGGCCAATCTGGAGCCAAGTTTCATACTGACTCTATCACAGTATCACAGCAACCAAAGAGCTAAGGATCATGAAGTGCAGATTAATACAGACAGTTTAAGACCAAAATGACGAGCCTGACAGCAGCAGACACAGAGAGAGGGTTGGCAGTTTTTCAATAGAAAGTGAATTAGAGCCAGAGCCAATGGACCGGGATGTGTCAGCTAACAGATTAGCTATGTCTATTTATATATACAGTCTATGATTATAAGTAAAAAAAATAAAATTAAAAAAAAAAAAGATTTGTTGTATCTCTTCTTTGTTATCCACAGCAGCATGTTATTAAAAGCTTAAAATATAAAATAAATAACTTATTAAAATTAAAATAAATTAAAATAAAGACTACCTGATGTTTTTAAATGCAGAATATTTCAGTTTGTGGTGTTGTTTTAATATTTATTATGCCTCAAAATTAGCATTAGCGTTAACATTGAGACGCAAACATCTCTTTTTCTAAACACAGACGTGTCCTCCGGTGAAGTATTCATTTTATTTGTGTTCACCTGTGCTAATTGCATAGCCTAATACATATTTAAATAACACCACTGTGAAATAATCTACACCAAAAAGGGTCGTCTTTACAACAAATTGAACTCAGTTGGTATATTTAACATTGTAAAAGACAATGTTAAATTGTCTTTTACAATGTTAAATATACCAACTGAGTGTCATTAGCATTAGCAGTGACACAGAGATGTAACTGTGTAAAAGCAGAAGTGTCCTCTGGTGAAGTTTTCCTCACATTTCTAAAGAGTTTCTCATGTTGTCAGTGACATCCACCTGCAGCTCCGTGTCCCCTGAGCTGTCACGATGTATCGATTTTAGTGCGACTGCAAAAACCTCATAGACTTTACGTTACTCTGGTAATGATCGAGCCGACTGTCCCTCTGATTAAAACTAGCCGACTTCCATTGTGCACAGAGACAGTTGTATGTTTGTGCTGTTCTGATTAGGGCTCAAAGGTCTGTTTATGGAAACAATACATGCAGATCCTAAAGAGATAGTGTCACCAGTGTAATGACTGTAGTGTGAAAAGATAATTTATGTATATTGTTATTTGTATCCTGACAAAACAGGGTTTCCAATTAACCTTTCTTGACAATGCCATTATTATCACCCACAGCTGTTTTCGATTAGTGACTTATTCAAACTGAGTAATATTTTTTCATTGTATAAAAACAATATAAGGTAAAATAATTAATAATAAAATATAGAGGGATTCCCTAATGGAGAGAGAAATCCCATTTGTATTGATGAGCCCTGTGAAAAGTGTCACATGCCTTATTGAAATTTTAACAAGGAGAAATGGCACAGACAGTGTGGGCCCATGGGAGTTCTCACACTCAAGGATCTGTCTTTTGTCATAAATGAACCCGGCTATAATCTGAACTGCTCTATATATTTCATATTTCATCACAGGACTGACTGGTTGTAATTCCTGCTCCATATGGACACCGTGCTGTAAAGAGGGGCTAATAAAAGACAAGCCAAACAATTATGAGCGTTTCGGTCCTGCTCGGGTGGGCTCAGTATGTCTCTGCCAGGGGAGGGCTCAGTCTTGGACAGTGTTACACTTTGGTTTCTCCAGCAATACAGCAGCTTCAGACAGTGTTTGGTTGGCAGTTAAAGTTATGATTTCCTTATGCTATCATGTTTTATTCAACAATTTTTCTCAGCGCACAAATAAATATTGTTGAAATTGGTTGTGGTCATTAATATTATTATGGGATACATAAGTCAACACTAGGATAGATTTCAGATGGTCGAGACCCCTAAAAGAATGGGTGACCTGGTGTTGTTATTTCACTCAGATTAAATTCTCATATTTGCAAAACATAAAGCCAGAAGGAAGTCTACAGGCTTCTAAGAAACTTTAATTAAACAATCTATTTACAAAATGATTTTCATCTGTTAGTGCCACAGATCTCAGGAGCCTTGTGCCTTGCTCTCGTCAAACCCGTGTCTGTTCTTCTTTTTTGAAAGTGGAGAAGATTAGATATTCCAAGAAGGGTATTGTAAACAAATTTATTGACTGTTTTGAAACTGTCTGAGCAAACCTCCTTAAAAAATAAATAAATAAATAAATAAATAAATAAATATATATAAATATATATATATATATATATATATATATATATATATATATATATATATATATATATATATATAAATTATTATTATTATTATTTTAAGCATTGTTTAAATGACAGTACAATATGTGTTCCCACATCATTAAAAATATGAAACATAAACCTGTGTCTGTTGTGCTTTTGTAAAGGTATGCGTCCGTCTCCACTGTCTTAAAGCTCAGCTCCATGTCACCGCTTGGCCTCACTGTCATATTCACATGTTCTGTTTATATCACGGCCAGCTGCATCGTAGCACCCATCGTGGTCTGCCTCCTTCTCCAGCTCCAGACCAACAGTGTAGGCTATGCTAACTCCAATTCAGTGCTGGAGCCAGGGCCCAAGGAGTACCCAACTGCTGCTTTTTGTCTTTGTTTCTGTCTTAACTTATCGTTCCTGTTTTATGACATTCTCCTGACTGTCAATGTGTGAAAAAGGTGCAGAAACCTGAGCCTGTCTGCAAAATGGGAATGTGCCATGTGACCATTTATCTCATACTTTAAAACTAAACCTAGCCATTTCTGTACATGAACTGTCTCTGTCATGTCCTGAGCCAGTGTGATCTTTTCCTGATTAGTTTAGTTATAAATCTTTGGGTTATGACCAGTGACATTGTTGTTGTTTTTTATTTAATTTACCATTTTAGTCAGTCAGTCCCCTCACACCTCTATGCCACATTTAAATAAAGGGAAGACAGATATGCAGGGCATCTGGGTTAAACTGCATCGCTGCATGCATGAGACTGTAGATGTGCCCCATCAGCCCTGGAAATTGTTTTATTCTTTCTTCGACACACTTTGTTTTTATAATGTGTCACAGCGATGCCATCTTGTTTTTATATTTTACTCTAACCTTTCTGGCACATTAACACTGGCAAACATGCAGGGCTTATTGTTGGGCTAAATTACAACCACCACAGAATATCTACTATGTTAAAGTGCCTGGTGCCGCCTCTGCCGCATACTAATCTAAAATTTAGTTTTTAAGATATGACTCTCCATCAACTCTCCCAACTATTCCCTCCATCTGTGCCCTCTTGGTAAATAACCACAGCCTCTTTCATAAATAGGAATCAACAAAAGCACATTTGAGGCTGTATAATAAGATGCAGTAATTAATGTCATCGATTCGCATCTGTAAGGAGACTGACTGGAGACAATGCGATTACTTTTATCACATTTCCAAACTTGGGGAGTTAGTTTCTGGGTGCGGTAACTGAGTTAGCGAGTGAGCGCAGGGAGAGCGTGAGGGCTCCTCTGGTGAGGTGATTGATGAGCACATACCGGGCGGGCTATTAAAAAAGCCACCGCATATTCCACAGACAATGGCAATAAACATATTCTGGGCGCAGAATTCAAAATGACTTATTTAGGGAGCAGAAAGTGCTTTTTTTTGCACCCAGCATAACCATAAACCTTGGATTAATGGGGGAATGCCTTGTGCACATTTAAATATGCTACGGCGCCCTCCGCATCCCAAACGCACAGGCACAAGAGACATGAGTGCCACTGCTCTGAAAATAGGACTGTTTTCTGCAAGTCACCAGCACCACTCAACTGTGCTGTTTATTTTTGAAACTCTGAGTGCAACACAATAAAAGCCAGCAGGGGGAGTAAAGATCTTTGAGTATTGGCTATTAAAATGTGACGCTGAATTTAAACATTTTCTCTTTGGAACTGCCGAGACAAGGGGGCCTTTTTACTGTCACACACCTTGGAACTGTCCTGAAGAAGTCAGACTGCAGATGACGCTGTCGTCCTGCCTCCACCAGTAGGAAGACAGCGGCAAAACCTGTTTAAATCATCACGTCCCAGCAGCATCATTTGACCATTCTGAGGAAGAACACTAGTGAGCAGTCGAAAACACGAACAACAATATGAAAAAAACTAAACCTGGTAAAACCTTGGTATAAATAATATATAAATATATATATAATATATATATCAATATATATATATATATAAATATAATTATCAGAAGACCAGATGAACCTCATTGGACTGGAACTGGACCATTTACAAAACACTGAGAAAAGACAAGCCTATAGAGCTTGAGATGGAACGCCAAAAAAACACCATTGCCGTAGAAATCCAGCAAATATCTGGCTGTAGTGTAACACGTATAGAGATACCAGATCAAGCAACGTTAAAAACTAACCAAAAGAGCTGGGCCAGTACTGGTAAATATATTTATCGCTTTATTCACTTTATTCTGAAAGTTACGGTGGACACCGCTATTGTCTTTGGAGTTGTATTATTTTGCTGCCGATCTTGACAGAAAATAAGTTCTATACAGACTGCAGAGCCGTTTTAAAGCCTCCCAGAGAAAGAGGCCAGTGTGACTTGTTGGTCATATAAACATTGAGCATTTTACACAACTCAACCTACTTTATATTACATTTTGAAGGAGAAACTTTTCTCAAATTCTCCATTGAAATGAATGGGATTCCCGCTTAACTGGAAGTGCCGCTACAGTGACAGCACAGTTTGGAGCATTCAGAGCAGAGGCATGCCCAAACTGTGGCCCGGGGGCCAAAGGTGGTATTCAAACAAATTTTTTCTGGGCCCTGAAAATCAACTGACTGCCCATCTCAAATATTGAATTTGTCCCATTGAGGATGTAAGCATGAATAAAGATCTAGTGGTTCAGTCTAATTTGTAACAAACACACAGATTTGAAGTATTCACTCTATTTGCGACGAGTCTATGACCTTCAATTGGCCCTCAGCTTTGTCTGTGCTTTTATATGTGGCCCTTAATGAGAAAAGTTTAGATTTAGTTCTGATTTAGTGTGAAAAACTGGGCAAGATTGAAGAAGGTCAATACTTTTGATACTATTGGATGAACAGTGCATGTAGCATTTAACATCTTAATTAGCATCTCCATTGTTTTAACATTAAGCTAACAAAAAATTCCATTAATGTGTGACGTCACAATCCCGATCTCCATGCACAAAACCATAATCTACAAATTAACTGCACAACCGAAACTGGCATCACAATTGTACCGAGCGATGCCAATATGTAGCCAAAACAGAAGGCTGTAATCACAACAATTAATCCAATATTCTCCCTTCTTTGGCACTTAATCCATCTCTAATAGCTGTAAAAGTCAGCCAAAATCTTTAGAGATGTATGAGGTGATTAGCAGTAATGCGAATGCTGTGCCGAATAAGCGTCTGTGCAAACTACAAAGAAATTCTTACTGTTGCAAATGGATCCTTTCAAACGCATTGCACTCTCTCCGGAGATGACAAAGTATATGTTGTAGATGAGACTTTAATCGCAAACTAATGAGTGTTTTGCTTCTAAATATTTCTCTGCGCTTTTTCCATAAGAACCTCATTGTTTCTGTGAAAATGGATGCCGCGCTGTATACAACATGTTAGCATTAGCATGTGCCGGTGTATACGCCAGATGACAATAGGTACAGGTGCTCCATTATTCAAAGTATTTCCTTGGGCTTTAGAACTCTTGACAGACTCGGCTCCCCGCACAACAACGCCCCCACCTCCGTCGTTCTCTCCTCCCCCCTCCTCACCGCGAAAATATTACCCTATCCCGCGGGAGAAAGGAGCGAGGAAACGTGATCTGGAAGAGTGGGGCGAATCCACCACAACAACAGCTGTTTCCAAATCACAACAACCTGGGGAAGTGTTGTGGGTTATATTTTATGGGTGAAGAGGGACATGGCGTGTTCATTTATTTATCTCCGCAGTCAGCAGTGAGGTGGGTGGGAGCGCAGATCTGTCAAACACTGCACTTTCGTACTTTCGGACACTGCTATAAGGTCAGGGAAAAGACCTCCAACCTTTTGAATATGCAGCACTACTCAGTTTGCCAAAGTGTATGTGCGAATGGAAATGTTATTAGGTTAAGATTCGATTTCACTGTTTTTCACGTGTAGCCACTTTAGCATGAATGCAATTATGC
The DNA here is from genome assembly GCA_019594935.1 of Periophthalmus modestus. Classification (NCBI taxonomy): domain Eukaryota; kingdom Metazoa; phylum Chordata; class Actinopteri; order Gobiiformes; family Gobiidae; genus Periophthalmus; species Periophthalmus modestus. Next base: position 25,783,731 of record JAIEZT010000021.1, on the reverse strand, counting down.
TCAAAGTAGTTTGCCAATGTTAAGTATGCAACGTTTATAGTGTGCACATATGTGTATGACTGCAAACATGTTCACAGCAGTAGGCAACAGTGTTTGTCCGCTGAACCGAAGGTTGTCGGTTTGAATCCCGCTCTCGACTGAAACATCATTGTTAGAGTAGTCAGATTCACAGGTTGAACGATGCGATTCCAGCTTCCACAAATAAATACTGTTGTTGTGTCCTTGGGCAAGTTGCCTCGCCCAAGTGTCTGTGTACACTGGTGTATGAGTGTGTGTGTGTGTGTGTGTGTGTGTGTGTGTGTGTGTGTGTGTGTGTGTGTGAATGGGTGAGTGGTTCCTTGATGTAAAGCACTTCGAGTGCCTTGAAGGTGGAAAACTGACATATAAAATGACTCAAAACCAACTCAGAAAAAGTAATAAAAAGAAGAAAAAAATACAACAAAGTGGCTTGCAAGCGAAATATGTCTGCTTATTTTATTTATCTGTCTGTCAATCTCACGTCGAGATTGATTGACGGGCGGATCGGTGCAGCGTCCGCAGTGATGCGGTCATTGTATCGGTCCGTTGTGGTAAAAAGGGAGCTGAGTCAAAAGGCAAAGGCAATCTACGTTCCTACCCTCACCTATGGTCATGAGCTCTGGGTAATGACCAAAGGACAAGATCGCGGATACAAGCGGGCCGGAATTGGGTTTCCTCCGCAGAGTGGCTGGGCGCACCTTTAGAGATAGGGTGAGGAGCTCAGTCACATGGGAGGAGCTCGGAGTAGAGCCGCTGCTCCTTCACGTCGAGAGGAACCAGCTGAGGTGGCATCTGCTCAGGATGCCTCCTCGACGCCTCCCTAGGCAGGTGTTCTGGGCATGTCCCCCCGGTAGGAGGCCCCGGGGAAGACCCAGGACACGCTGGAGGGCATGTCTCCACCTGGCCTGGGAAGGCCTTGGGGTCCCACCGGAGGACTGGAGGCGTGCTGGGGAGGGACTGGGATCCCTGCTTGGACTGCTGCCCCCCCGCGACCTGGCCCAAATAAGCGGAAGAAGATGGATGGATGGATTTTTCATTCGGAGGAGCCTGACCAAAAATAAAGTTGCCACCTAGGCTTAACTAAGCAAATAGGTCTGAGCCTCCTCCAGTTGGTCAGGTCTAGGTTCAGCAACAGTCTGTGCTCAAAGAATGAGGTCAGCTGACTACCTGAATATACTGAATGACCAGGTTATTCCATCAATGGATTTTTTTCTACCCTTGATGGCACGGGCATATTCCAAGATGACAATGCCAGGATTCATCGGGCTCAAATAGTGAAAGAGTGGTTCAGGAGCATGAGATGTCATTTTCACACATGGATTGGCCTCCACAGACTCCAGACCTTAACCCCATTGAGAATCTTTGGGCTGTGCTAGAGGAGGCTTTCTGCAGAAGTCAGACTCCAGATATTGGTGAAAATGAATGCAACACTGGATGGAAATAAATCTTGTGACATTGCAGAAGCTTATTAAAACAATGCCACAAAGCTAAAGGCGGTCCAACAAAATATTAGTGGGTTTTTTTTTTTTTTTTGGTGGCGACTTTTCTTTTGGCCAGGCAGTGCATAATTGTAAAAACGATGATAAAAGATGATAAAACAACACTGCAACACAAATCAGAATCAGTTTATCTTACATCAAATTGTTATTGAAATTTGAAAACACATTATTATTACACTTTCACTCCAGGCCTAACTTTTGTGAATTGTCCCTATTATACGTTTGGAGTGTCCAGGGTAAGCTTGTGTTGAAATCTAAATGAGTTTGGATATGGCACTGGCACACACCGTCGCAAAGGGATCTAAATTAGCCTAATGGTTCTCGGTGGAGCTTGCACCAAACACACAGGCCTCTGGTGCGTAAATGGAGCCACTCGGATCTCGGCTGAATACAAACACAGCAGCAGGAGCAGTGAGGACATGTGTTGTTGTCTCTCCCCTTAACTACAGGCTGTTTAATGAATGTGGAGAACTGTGAAAACAACAGCTCACTGTATATTAATATAATACAGGACGGGGTGATATTTTTATAGTCGTGGTTTCCAACCTTTTTTGTCTGGAGTGCTCCTTATGTTTTATCACGAAGTCCGAGTAGAGCCGCTCCATCAGAAAAGGTGATTCTTTTGTAGGCAAGACAAGGCAAGTTTATTTGTATAGCACAACTCGTACACAAAGTAATTCAAAGTGCTTTACAGAATAAGAAAGACATTAAAATCACAATACAAACAAATCAAAACATAAATAATCGTCATAAAATAACATTAAAAGAGAAGAGTGCAGAATTAAAAGGTTTCAGTCATATGCACATCTACACAGAACCATTTTGAGTTTAGATTGAAACGTTGTCAAAGTAGAGGTCTGTCTCACATCTTCCAGGGGACTGGTTCAGGTTTTAGCTGTAGAAAACTGAAACGCTGACTCCCCATGTTTAGTCTTTGTTTAGTCCTGCTTTAGCCCTGCTTTAGTCCTGCTTTAGTCCTGCTTTAGTCCTGCTTTAGTCCTGGTTAAGACCTGCGTTACTCCTGGTTTTGTCCTGGTTTAGTCCTGGTTTAGTCCTGGTTTAGTCTTGGTTTAGTCCTGATTTAGTCCTGCTTTAGTCCCGCTTTAGTCCTGCTTTAGTCCTAGTTAAAACCTGTTTTATTTCTGGTTTTGTCCTGGTTTTGTCCTGGTTTAGTCCTGGTTTAGTCTTAGTTTAGTCTTAGTTTAGTCCTGCTTTAGTCCTGCTTTAGTCCTGCTTTAGTCCTAGTTAAGACCTGCTTTATTTCTAGTTTTGTTCTGGTTTAGTCCTGACTCTGGGCACCAGCAGGAGGCCGGGCCCTGAAGTCCTCAAATTGCGAGATGGTTCATATGGCACTAACATGTTGGAGATGTAAGTCTTCTGTTTATATTATATAGTGATATTGTAATATTGTCATTCATAACTGTATATGTCTGCTTTTAATGACATTCATCTTCCAAGAACATCCTCTTAACGGGGTAAAACAAATACGATTTTATATTCAAATACGATTCCATTCTACATCCTGCTAAGTGCTCGCCTACCCCCGGGAGTCCCTGTACCTCCAGTTAGGAAACACTGACATTTTATTGTCTTATTATCAAAACCATTAGACTTGTCAATTTGTTCCTGAGGTTAATTATTTTCCGTCATTAACCTTAGGAGAAATATCAGCAGGATAAAGCAAGTTAGCAAGTTTTTTATTTTGTGTTTTTGTTTTCTTAGGTCATACATGGTGCACCTACATCTACAAATATTTGTTAAACTAAATATGAAAATTAATTAATTCTATTGTGATGTGTTTTTTGGAAAGACTGACTTGTGTATACGAGCTAGTGTACAGATCTCTTCATTTTGCATAATAGAATGTGTGTGCTGATGAAGGCTGGATGTAGTCCAACACAGGGAACTAGCAGGTGTTGCAGTCTTATGGTTTTGTACAGGTTTATGCTGGTTTATTCTATATATAGCTATCATCGTTTGTGTGGAGCTTAAGAGTCAATGCGTAAACCTGGGCACATGTGAGCAGAAAGTGCCTTATGGGGACCGACTCATCCATATCCCCGAGAAAACTTTCTGACTAAAATTTATCGGAATCATATTTTTTCCACAACACCACTATGCAAATGGAGACGGGGTTTGAACAGACACAGTCAAGAATCCATTTCACCCCCTGAACTCTCGCTACAGGATGACACTAGAATCAGCTCCTAAACCATCTTTATCTCACTGGTGAATTTTAACAAAATGCAAACTCGCTCCTCTCATTTTGTTGCTCCTTCTAGCTATGTTGTGTTCTGGTAGCAATCAAGAAGTCTATTTTTCCACTTTGCTATTTTGAATCACAACTTCTTAACCTCAGTCAGGGGTGCAGGCTTTGATGGCAGCCTGCATGATTCAGTGACAGATCTGGGGAGCAGATCTGCGCCTAATATTTGGAGACTAGTTGTTTGTTGCTATTTCAGTTGTTCCTATGAGACATCAGAGGGGCTGGGGTGTACAATACTTCCAACTGCAGAAAGTCATTTTTGCAGTTCTGCTTACATCTTTTAATGCTTTTGTGTGTTTCACTTTGCAGTTTCTCTGATATTTATCAAATGCACTGCCTTGGCATAGTGACCTGTCTAAAGCTCTACAAGCAACAAACAGTGATGTATTTTGTGTTCGGCCATCGTTGTGCCAGCAGCTAACTTGTTGAGTCAGACAAAGGGTGCAAAGCATACTACTGGGGTGTATTACTTTGGCTTCCACCCAAACCACATGCTCCTCTGTGATTGGTGTGGTGGCCCCGGACAATTGCATCAGCAGGAGCGGAGCCAGATGGATTCTCTTGACGTTTGAGGACTCACAAATATGGCGAGAGTTTATCACGATGGCCACGTTATCTGATTGTTGCTGCCCCTTCCGACCTGCTGTCTCTCCTCTCAGGGTGAGTGACATCATGACATGTAAGTTACAGGCAGCACCTAAAGTCCTGGGTCTTTGTCAAACAGCGGCAGAACAACATGCCCCGCTGTGTTCTATGTCAGTATTTTCACTTGACACTGTTAAGGAACAGCAGAAGCAGAGACAGAGAAATATCCCATCCATCTACAGGATATTAGCTGCGGGCACAGTACATCCGCCAATGATGTAACCCCGTGTGCCAGTATGAGCGAGTGCCACTATAAATTACTTCACATTTTATCAGATTAAAACTCTGTGTGTGGGATTGTGTGATTTCAGGCTTAACAGTTTGTAGCGGGGGGACGTGGTGATTAAGGTTCTGCAAAAAAAGGGAGGGAAAGAAACCAACTTTTGTGTGTTTTGGACTTGAACTGTAATGTCAACTGATGTTATTTATATACATTTCCAGAGGTGACAGTGTGAGTAAGGCATTATCTTTTAAACAGAGAGAGAAAAAGCGCACATTTTGAACCAGATGATTTTTACTCAAGTATCATCTCCATTCTTTTTCATTTACTCGAAGGTCCTCATTGCATGATTCAAAACAGCTCTTAAAGATGGGTTCAAGTCATAAAAACAGTTTAGTAAAAAAAATATAAAAGATAAAAAAAATAAAACTTCAAGGTTACTCCACAGAAAACCACTTTGATTTCTGCTCACACACCCACCTGCGAGTCCCAAAGTGTTTTTATGTATTTTTTTCTTCACAGGGTTTGTATGAGAGGAGTAACACCAGTTCTAGATTCAATCACGCTGAGCTGGCTATAGATCAGAGGACTGTGTGGGCACCTGAGCATCAGCTGTGCGATCGCCGGCTTGAGTGAGCCATAGACGGACACTGCCAAAAGGTGGACCTTCAATTTTATCGACGTGCTGCAGAAAAACATGTTGCCAACGACAGCTTGAGCGAGAATAAGATTTGTCAAGGCTTGTTAATCCTCTCTGACTTTCCTCCATTAAATAGTGTTCATGTTTCTGCTGCTGCCCCGAATAATGAATACAGACAAGCTCACTTTCAGTACTGCAACTAAAAGTGTAAACCAAAGAACTAAATATCTGTACTTGTAAAAATGCATATGATAAATAAAAATACGACGACATGCATCCCACTCTCCCCCTCCTTCTGCATTTTATCTCTGAGCAGCGTGTTTACTGACCTGGCAACTTGTCATGTTGTGTCAAGTCCTGAGTCCTGCGAAGAGTCTGGGAACAGAAAGGTCAGGAGCGGCTGCTCATAAAGGCATGTGGACAGCTCTTAGCCCATGGCTTTGCTTTAATCAAAGACAAACGCACTGGCAGTCAGGAAACACTTCTGATTTACTCAAGCAACAGTGCACAGTGCAGGCTCTGAGTAAGACCTGTAGGATTCTAACGGTCAGGGCATTGACTAAGACACGGCCATGTCTCCTCCAGAGGTGAGCGGATGTGTGTGTGTGCGTGCGTGCGTGGGTGCGTGCATGTGTGTGTGCATATGCGTGTGAGTGGTTTGTGCTCTGGGCAAATCCCTGCCTCTGGCTGTTTTCTCCCTCTGCTCTTTCAGAAACATGTGGCATGAAGCAACACACCTGCAAGTCATGGTGCTGTTCATGTGGCTGTGCTCCTCACAGCCCTGTCTGTCCAGAGCAAGGACTTCTGCACTTGTCTTGTCCCAAAATGGCCCTTGTCTGTCCCTCACTTCATTCAGAATTATAACATGACAGCGTGCTATCATTTTGACAAAACTAGCATGATTTTCTGTCTGATTATGCAGATGAAAGCCTAAAAAATGCTTCACTTCTTCTATGGCAACAAATCATGAGTAGATTGCAGGTTCTGAACACAGCTCCTCCATCAGCATGAGAGACGGCCCCCACACATCCAAACTGCTGATGAGCTTATTTTTAGTGGAGGGCTGCCCCTGTGTCTGGCTCACATAAGGGACTGACACAAATGTGGAGCGCATTTCCCAGTTAAGTCTTAGCCAGCCTTCCTGCTTTGTAATTAACCAATTAACAAGCACCGTGCACCTCCAACACCATACCTGATTCAGTTTGCAATCAGAAATGCTCGTCTGCAAAGTTTTAATTGTGCCCAAGGCAATAACTTACTGTTTGTAATCACATTCTCTCTCTCCTTATATTGCACCATGGTGCGTCTGGGAGGTGAAAACTTACTGGCGCAAGCTAATTCTGCAAATCTCCATGTTGGAGGTGAGCGGCGCGCACATTACAGCAGTGCTTAGGGTTTTGCTGAACAACACAATGAGAGTTAATATGTTCCCCAAATTATTTACACATTGCACATTTATAGCCTCCAATGAGATTGGCGGCAGGCAGGGGAGCACTCATTCAACACGCCCCTAATACAGAGAGGTGCAGAGCGGAGAACGTGGGCTCATATTTCAGCTCATTTTGTTCTATTGAATTAGAAGCTGGTGTTACACATGGTAAACCAGGCAGCCTTACAGCATGTGAACCTGAACGCTCCGCTTGCATGACAGAGGCAAACTGCCAGATTCAATCAGTGTTCAGGAGGCAGACTCTGTGCATGGAGCAGATGAATCACCGGCCTGTCATGTGTCCGTTTCACATTCTGACTGTACCAAAGCAAATTATAGGTGATTTAATGTTTCTTTTTGCTGGTGCACTGCCAAGACTTACAAAGAGATAAAAGCCTGAGAATTATACTGTGTACAGTCTGTCACACTGAACCTGCCACTAATTGTTCAGCTGTAATCCGTCTATTTTCTCTCAGGAGGCCACCACTGCCACCCACCCGTTGTGTGAAAATACATGCTATTGGCTACAATGGGCTTCAACCAATTACAAGAGTCATGCATTCTAATATGATGGACAGACAAAACACTGGGATTATCTGAGCGCTCTTGATGTTATATATACAGACCCTAAGTGCGAAACACAAACAATCTAGGCCAAGCTTTTCCAAATCCAATTGTTGTGAACATGAAGCCAGCTAGTTTGAGGCGGCGGGGTGAGTTTGGCCCACACATACCAATTAGGCCAGTTTCCAAAGCAATACCGCACAATGCTGCCCAGAGGACCGCTGCAGAACAAGACTTTGATTTCCCTCAATGTGATAGTAATTTCATATTCCTCTGAAAAGCAAAATGGCTGCCACGGCTCCTGTCTCAAGATGGCCAATGAAGAGCAGCTTACTACAACATCCTTGAACAGGACATTTACATTCATTTCTCTCAAATAAAAATGGATTTGTTAGTATTGGAATTTTTGCCTCTCAAAGCATCTAAGGACATGCAGAAACTTACAAGATCGTCCCGTGCTAATTTAGGTAACAGCTTGCATTTGATCAGTTCCAGAGTTATCCGTCCATCTGGGATCAAAAATCAAGGCCTTAACCGTGGAGCAGCCTGTGGTCTTCACGCAGACTAAACGCTGTGTAGCTCCAGCCCCAGCTCTGCGCATCAGACAGATTGAGGAGTAGAAAGGGAGGAGGCGTGTAATGAGAGCCAGGAGAATTACCCCTCTCTCTATTTATAGGGAGTGTACAATTGTTTACCTTCTATTCGCTGGGTGCTATGACGGCTGGTGCAACGCTAATGAGAGAAATCGTACTATATCGGAGCACATGCTCTACCAGATTCAACACTACCAATTTGAGCGGTTGTGTAGTATACTGGTCATTGCAGCATTTACAGGTCTATTTCAGCGTACAGAATACCATATTTTATCAGTTTTCTTATGTCACATTTATATAGCCTCCATGTGCACATTACAAAGACGGGGTATTATGCCAAATCAACTTTTTGGAGCTTTCTATCACGTTATAACATTTTCTCATCATAACCGTGCCTGAAGAAGTTTTATATGTTGTACATGTGTGTTTTAACTTAATCTCTCCTGGGCACTATTCAAACTCTGATCACAGTTAGTAGTATGATTTTATCCAAACCTCAGCTAACAAGCCTATGTGACCTGTGCTCCTGTGTGACAATGTTCCATAAATATACAAAAGCATGATACAAAAAATATACTACAACTTCACAAACCTGATGCGATGTATAGTAGTTTCATTAGCGAAATGCACGCAGATTGTGTTGTGATATATTTCTGAAGGGGGAGTGACTTATCATGGGGAGCAAAAGGAGGCGTGACTCAGAGCGTCAAAAACGAAAGTGAAAGTTATTAAACATGTCACATTGTTTTGGGCAAATACAGCATTTTCAAAACAACAGAAGATGGTGATGTAAATATTTGATGTGTTAGCAGTTAATACCCCATAGAAGTAGAATACTCCCATCTTTAAAGGTCCTGTAGCTGTCAAATCTTTTTGCTCCATAGACTATATTGTAAAAGTAGCACACTGTGAAAAGTTTAACTCATATTTTCAGCCCAGCACAAAATACCACATGGTGTGCTGAATAATATGTCTGGATTTCTTAGTGTTGTTGACACAATGTTATGCCTTAAAGGAGCCAAATGTCTGTGTTTACATGTCCTAATAAAGTTATGCTTTGTTTCATTCACACCGGTTTGAGTAACCCTTTAGTATTAGTTTGTCTGCATCTCCAAAGCTCAAAATGCTCTGTTACCTTGTGAGAAATGTGTGTAGAGATTGACAATTCCAGGGCTGAAATCATCTAAATGATTCTAGTGAAGCTGTATGGAGTTTAAAAACACGGTGGAGCACTTCCTGTATTACCACATGACATCAGAAGGTCTAAATATGCAGGGTTTGTGTATGAAATGAAATAAAACACAACTCCAGGTATATTTTTGATAAGGGAACAACATTATAACAGAGGTCAGAAACAGTGTAATATGGACTTTTTATTCTAATTCTTGTGAGGAGGCGTAATAGCCGAACATTAGCGAGAAGAAATGCAGCTATCGTTTAAAATATATTCAACTTCTTCGCTTGTTTTTGTAGGTAAAGCGTTCTTTTTACCTTATCCTGAATCTAATCAGTAGTAAGTTAGCGAATATTATGTTCTCCACAATATTAAAAAAAATTAAAAATACATAGCAGAACAAATTAAAAACTTTGACAAAACTTGGACTCTTACATTTGAAGACGCGTTGAAAGGAAGGTCCCCAGAGTCAAGGTGGTTACTTCGCCAACACTGACCTGGATCCTGCATATTATATTCTTACACATTTGGTTTTGCAAACAGTTTCTAATGAAAACCACACTCAAGGTCATTTCTGCCATTTCTTTGACACATTTTAACTGTTTTTTTAATCTGCTTCCTACTTGCAAAAACATAATATTTTTGGCGTCGGGAGTAGCGACAGTACCAGTCTATTCAACTGTGTATCTTCTTTGTAAGACAATGTAGGAGTGTCTATTGTTGGAATAAATCCTCACCCTCTCATTTGAATCACCGGGAATCGCATGTTCATTTGTCACGAGGGAGGAAAGAAGGCAAAATATCCCAAAGAGAGCTCTGCGTACTCTATAGCAGATGTGTAGGCGGCCATATTAGCAGAGAGATTCTTCAGGATTATGTGCCCCCTTCAACCTGGGCCAGAAATTTGTCAGCAGAAGTGTGCGAAATGGCTCTATCAATAATCCATGGCATTGTGTATTTCCCAACTGATACCATTATACAGCTGGGAGATGACAGCACTCACCAACTCCATCATCTTATCCAGGGGGACCAGGATCTCATAAAGCGCTCTCAACATAGACGTATAACGGGTAATAACTCCAGCCAGTTAATACGAGGGAATTATCAGGGAGAAGCCACCGCGATGAACCTGTGTGTGTAGCAGTAATGTGTCCACAGTGCAGTGCCGGGTTAAAGTGGGTGGGAGTGACAGAGGAGAGGAAATGGGAATGGGATTGAGATGGAGGGAAGAGGAGGAAGGTTGATCCAAAGTTGGCGAAAGAGACTGGTAATAATGGAGGAGTAGCTGTGACTCATGGCTGAAAGTGGAAAGAAGTGTGAAAATGTGAATATGGTTTTAATTAATGATGGGCCATACCAGTGACACCAAGTAATACAGTAGGCAAGTAGCGTTACTGTACGGATCCAATACCATTACCAATGAGTGTGTATTAAAATCCGTTCAAATGTTCTTTATAGATTCACTGACTTGTTCCAACGATTAAAAATATCACAGAGAGATGAACTGAAGCCAAAAAAAGCTGACTGAGCTAGCTGAGTTCACTCTAGTTTTAGCCTACTAAGCGTATGAAACGTCTTTTTTGTCAATTGGGAAAGGCCTTATGACTAAAAAGTATAATTCGGATACGATTTTGATTTTATTTATGCAGAAAACATTTATTTTAGTTTGCATGACGTCAGTAGCTTATGCAGAAGACCCATGCCCCTTGATTTGAGTCATGCTCGGAACATGGAAACACAGGTCACCATTAAAACTATTTGTGGTGGAGTTAAAGGGGAAATGTCATGCAAATAAGTTTTTTGAGCTTTTAACCAGTTGTAATGTTGTTCCCTCATCAAACTCAAACCTGGAGTTGTTTTTCGCAGAGATATGAGCAGGGCCGGCCTAGCCTATAAGCAGACTTAGCAGCTGCTTAGGGCCCCCAAGAGCCCATACATTTATATTGAAAATAATATATCAAGTTTTACTGGGCACAGGGCTTGTGTGTTTACAGCAGCCTAAATATTAGTCTAAAAAAATGCATTTCTTTTACATTTATAGTAGCAAAATATCTGCTGCTGCTACATTTGTTTTTGAGTCGGGCAGAGGTGAGGGCAGTTATGTGTTTACACCGATGCAAGGACCCTTTATAATGTAAATTTAAAGCCCAGTATCGCCAACTGGAAACACATTAAAATCCACCAGAAATGAAGGAAAAATGTCTAGAATTCGAAAAATCTTGACCCCCTTATATGTTTGTGTACTGTTCTTGTGACTATAGTAGTTGTGACATTCTGGATGTTTTCAGTCTGATGTTGGTTCACCTTAGGGCCCCCCGAAAGCTAGAGCCAGCCCTGGATATGAAGTGATGGTGGGGTGGTCATTTGATTTTTGATTTAAAGTGGCCGTATGGATGACTTCATTGTAGTAAAACAGGATATCCAATCAAACTTAGACACGGACATGAACAACAGCTTTGATTTAGATATTTTATATAGTCTTTGAATCAGAAAGCGAGTTTGGCATGAGACTGGGAATAAACCAAAAACCTAAAGTGAAGTGTCTGCAACTCTGTATACATTATTGATGGAGTCATAACTGTAGAATAAATCCCCTTTGTTGTGAGCTGGTGCTTTACACTATATCGAGTCACTGTTGGTACACTGTCAGGTACATCTACTTCTTGTGAATAGATTGAAGCGTTTTGTGGGCATTAGCAGTCCCCAGGTGATATATTGGCTGCGGTATTTCTTGTAAGCAATCAAATATGGACAGATGTTGCAGACGGACTCTCTGGAGATGCGTGAAAAAAAATGTTATTTGTTTACAAGCTCAGTGATATAAGATAATGCAACGCCAGCCTATCCCATAACATCGGTTTCTTTTATTTTTTTGTGCAGTACCTAATTTAGCATTGTGAATGGAGTGGATTTGGCAGACTTTTTACGCCAGATGCCCTTCCTTTCACAATCACTGGGGGCAACATATTGCACCATGGGACACAGTGACAGGGTGTAATGTTTATCCTCCAATGATGCACATTATTATGGAATTATTTTATTAATTATGATGAACCCAGTCAAACATGGTAGTAAGGCAGACATCACTCACTACCACCTACTCGTACTTGTCTCTTTGGAGATGTATGGCATAGTATGGCATTGAACTTCTCTCTTTTGCACATATCCAAATGGTGTTTTTTATTGTGCAAAAATACCTTAAGAAACATGCAGTCATACTTTGCGTGGGCTAGCATCTCTGAAGATCTGACCTGTAACATAACCTGGTGGCACCACTTGTCTCACACACCTTTAAAGGGCCTATAATATCAGGGGCGTCAAACTCATTTTCACAGAGAGCCACGTCAACAAAATGGTTGCTTTCAAAGAGCCAGATGTAACTGTAAAATGTAAATGTAACTAAATGTAACCAAATGTAATGTAAAATAAATGCAGCAAATTTTTTATCTTGTTAGTTAACTGTTTCTATATTTATTACTTATTCAAGTTACAAATATTGCATATGTATTTGCATAGATATGAAAAAATGGCTGTGTAACTGTATCTCCCGATAAACTGATATTTTAAGACAGTCATTCCTTTTAATTTACCTTGTCATGGGCCACATAAAATGACGTGGCAGGCCACATTTGGCCCACGGGCCTTGAGTTTGACACATGTGGTCTATATTACGCTATTTTCTGATCTCTTATAATGTTTCCTCACTCAAAACATACCAGGAGTTGTTTTGTTTCCACCTTGTGATGTCATGTGGTAATACAGGAAGTGCTCCACTGTGTTTTTAAACTCCATACACCTTCACTAGAATCATTTGGATAATTTCAACCCTGAAATTGCCAATCTCTACTGAACAAAAAGTTAAAGGCAGCTGTTAACTCGAAAACTACCGCCGTATGACATCACAAGGTGGGAGGAGCATTATGAGCTTTGGAGACACAAACAGACTGATAATAAAGGGTTATTCAAACATGTGTGAATGAAACAAAACCAGGTATGTTTTCGAGGAGGTAACAACATTCTAACATCACTTAAAGCTCACAAGAATACATAATTGCGTAATATGGGAGCTTTAAGTGTCCCATAACCATCCAAACCCTTATCTGAACCATCACAGTACAGTACCAGCATTGGATGCCAGTTGTACAGGGCTGCCCTCTCACTGTGAAGACATTTTCACCCAACAGCGCCGCATGTTACCGCTCCTTGTCATTCCTGCTCTGTGTCACTGCCCATTAAATCTTCACCAGCCAATAATAAGCATCTGGCTCCCACCCCTTTATCAGAACCTTTTAGTCTTAAACGTGGGTGCGTGCCAACCACTGCAGTTATTAACCGTGAGCGGGAGGGGAGAGACGCGAGGTGGGGGAAATAAATATATAATCTGGCCACCCACCAAGCAAAGATATTCAGTGTTTGCATTTCAGGGGACAATAAAGGAGCTCCATCTGTTCCTGTCATTGGTGCTTTATTGTTTCTCTCTATGGGCTACTCACTTTGGAAAGCTACACAAAGCCCTCCCCAACCTCTCCCTCTCTCGCTGCTCTCCAAGCCCTCTCTAACATGTTCTCAACCATGCGTGCCCAAGCATGACGCTAGTTAGATGCATGCGGCCACCACGCCCTTAGCCCGGTACAGCTGTAAGACAATCAACAAGCTCAAGGGTTTTCCTGTTTGGAATCTTTACTCCAGATTTCATAGCAAATAGGACAAGATGCTGAGGGGTGCACGCGTGGCTCTGAATAAATTTGCCGTCCTTGTCCCCCTCTTGTTGGCAACAGTCGGCGAACAGCAAACACAGCCAAAATCTTTCATTCTGGGATTTTGAAGAGAGAAGACAAGATGGTGAAAGGTTTCAAAAACTAAATATCCTCCCCCTTGGCGTCGCTGTTACAAAAGGAATCAGAACAATATTGGTTTAATAAATAAATGGGGCTTAAGGGACATGTCAAACAGCGAGCAGATGGACAGGATATGACTGCGGTGACGTAACACGGCCTCGTAAACAGGGGGCGCCACTGTGCTCACTAAATGAGGCATAAACGTGTCTGATAAAATGATAGTCCCAGATATTAAAAGTTGTGTCAAGGTGGTGGATAAAGGTGAGGCTTTGGATTAACATCAACATATACTGGGACATACACAGGCACAAAACTATTCATTTAAATTCTGGTCAAGGTCAGTGGTTACATTTTTATATAACGCTTTTCCACCTTCAAAGCGCTTTATATCAAGGAATCACTCACACATTCATGCACCAGTGTCCACAGATACTGCAGGCAAGGTGGGTTAAGTGTCTTGCCCAAGGACACAATAACAGCAGCCATCTATGGGAGGTGGAATTGCACCGCCGACCTGTGCGTCTGTGGATCTGACCGCTCTACCAATAATGTTTATGTTGAGGATGGGTTTGAACTGCTAGCCTTCGTATCATTGGATCTGACACTAACGAGCGAAGTTTCTTTTTCATGGAGTTTTTGCTGAGTTGGGTATGATTGACAGGTTGATTAACCAATCAGAGAAACACGTGGTTATGGCAGTTTGCAAGTAAAAAAGACAGAAAAAAACAACATGAATGAATGACTGAATACCAGCGCAGACATCAAATCAACGATCAAATTATTAAACTGTGAATCTGAGGTGAAATAAGTTCTGAATGTTACAAGGATTTTCAAGAGTAGCATTTGAGAGACTTAACCTTCAAATTACAAAGAGAAAAATCTGATGGTATTGGATCATCTAAAATTTTGACAGTTGTTTGACACGAGTGATGTTACTTCCATGAATGAATCGACTTTTGAAACGTTCCTTAACATGAATGGCTAGATCCGGATCTAATTTTTTAAAAAGAGCCAAATATTTTTCTCTTTACAATTTTTATACATTTTTACACTGATTAACGCTGAACCTACAAAAGAATCAGCTCAGAGTCACAGCAGGCAACACGAGGGAGAGATTTGTGTACAAAAAAAAATTTCATAACATAATAATGGTTCGTTTTTAAGAATATTATTATTGTAATGCAACATTTTATTTAGAATTTCATCATTCCAAAGAGTAAACTCACTCCCACTCTCAACTTGAACCATCCTGGTCATGTCTCTCTGTGATTAGTTTGCAGATAAAATGAGTTCTCATACTGGCTTCTGTCATATAAATAAATAGTAAAACAGCTGAGTCTTTTGAACGGCTCTTTGAAATGAACAGATCCAAAAGATTCGGATCCCAAAAAGGAGCCGAAAGTCCCATCACGGTTATGTCTGGACGCTCCTGCTTAGTAGGGTTTGCCAGGCTAATGTGCGTACTCCTATTAACAGTAAGTTGTTCTACCAAAGCGAATAAACCCGTTCACCCACAAAGGGGGCGCTGTTGTGCACCTTAAAGATGGCCTCTCGAAACGTGCCATGCTTAAATATGGTTTTAATTTTAAAATGTTATCTTACAGCGTGTTTAATCTGAAGCTTCGGAGTCCAAATCCATCACTCTCCATTGCACACTGCATTATAACTGACCAACATCTCTCTGGAGCACTCAATGAAATAAACATTCCTGATTTTTTTTCCCCCTTTAAAGTATGCATCCGTTTGTGCATGCACGTCAGGTACAGTCTCCCAGAAAAGATACAAGAAACCCACCATTCACGAGCAGCCCACAGTCTCACCACTAATCTCACTGAAAGCAAGATTTGCAGGTGCCTGTTCCATCACAGTCAGCAAGGTTAAACTCAAGAGAAATTAAACAAATTGCTCCTCTAATGCCGAGTAAAACAAATGGATAACTTTAGTGCGCACGTGGAGGCCTCTTGGGTTCTCATTATGTAAAACTATAGACATCACAAGGCACTGAATTCTTTAATGAGCACTTGAGAGAACAAAGGGAATTTAAGTGCATGTTAATAAGAGAGGCGAGACAAGCTGGAGGAGGAGGAGGGGAACGCCACACGTACCAGCACAGCACAGTCAAACAGGGAGTCCGCTATGTCCCAGTAACACCAGATTCAGACTCAACTAAGATCTGATAGGGACAGATAGTCTCCACTGCGGTGTATGTGACAGCCTGAATGAACATCCTGCTAATGCTCTAATAGCTTCTCCATGGAAACGGTATAGAAGAAATGGAGATGGATGGAATGTCAGGGAGTGATATTTCTGCTAATAGTGCAGATGTGCTCGAATGTTACAAGCATGCTACCTGCAAACCGCTACGGTATTTTTAGATGCCCCCAAATGTGTGCTGTATTGTGTTTGAATCATGTGTGGCTGGTTCATCTTTATTCAACCCGTTGCACAATTCCAGTTTTGAAATGTAAAATTCACTCTTTAATTAACTCTCTCGCTTTAAGTCATGTTATTATGATGTTCACTCCTCAAAAACACACCTGGAGTTGTATTTTGTGAAGGTGCGGTTAGTTTAAAAACACAGTGGAAGACTTCCCGTGTTACCACATGACATCACAAGGTGCTACAGAGTGTTTTACATTTAAGGACAGAAGCCAGCCTAAATATGCAGGGTTTGTGTGTTAAACATGTGTGAAACAAAAGAAAACTCAACACCAGGCATGTTTTTGATGAGGAAAAAACACGATAACATAGATCAGAGTTAAGCGTAATATGGGCCCTTTAAAGTTCTTTGGCAGTTTGTTTTACTAATTTAGAGCTTGTACCTGATATTTTTCCATGTATCCCCAGTACAGATATATAAGCAGCTCTTGAGGTGAAAAATAAGATCTGTCTGCTTCTAATTATAAAGCATTTTACTGTCCGCTAATCAGTAAGTGCGCGACCAGCATGTTAATTGTTGCTAACTTTACCTTCACGATAAAGCATCAGTCTCTGAAAGTTGTGAAACTGTGAATAAAATTATGCTTATATTTTATCATCTAATAAACTGTATGTATGAAGTGTGTAACTGACCGGAAAAACAACTGGAACAACTGGAAAAGCAAATAATGAAGGAGGAGATGAAAGGTTAAAAGATATGTAAACTGAATGACAAACAGGAAATGTTTGCATGGAAAGATTGTGCTGTAGTTGGAAAAAGTATTGAGTTGAATCATGTGTCTGAGTAATGTATGTCGTGTGTCGTGTAAATACGTCATGAGTCTAAATAAAAGGCTGGAGTTGGAGAAGGCATCAGGAGATAGAGACTGCGTAGCTCTTTGTCTGTGCTCGCTCCCCTCTAATCAGAGCAAGAAAAAGTCTAACACTCTTATAAACTCATCATGGGGAGTAACCAGGATGGTCCAAGAGCATAAGTTAAATGAAGAATAACTTTGGGCCAGGGCAAATGACTTAAAAAACTAGTTCTGTCTTTTAAGCCAGCACCTTTAATGAGGTTATTGCATTTGTGCGTTTTATGATTTACCTTATCTTTTGTTATTCGATGCTCTATATATCACTGAGAGTAAACACGCAGAGGTATGGAGTTCTCAGGTTGTGCTCGAAGCAGGCAATTCAAGTATTTGACACAGCGCTGTTTATCCAGGCTATGGTATGTTTGCACCGACCATAGAAATACATACTTTTGATTTGATTTGACAGGTCTTATTATGTGTGTGAACAAACTATGCCCTGATCCTCTCTGATAAAAACGCATACCACAGCAGCTTTGTCAGTCGTACAAGTGCTAAAGAGCTACTTCTTGGTGAGTAATCGAGGTCAGACAAACTACAAGTATGTGAAGGACGCAGTACACATATCGTATTTCTGAGAACAGAATGAGCTTACTTCAGCCTCAAAAAGCATTAGCTGAAGACATTTGCTCTGTACAGAAGTTGAGAACCTAGTCTGACAGAACAAGGTTAGCTCATATAAGCAGAGACCTGGTGAGCCCAACGCCTCGAAAGAATAAATCAAATGCTTTGTTGGTTTTCACAAAGAGGATGGCCTCAGATGCAGAGTGAATACAAGATCATCCACCTCTCTTCTCAACAGTGCACGTTCAGCGACTTTTTCAAACATGTGAGTCCTTTGGGACGCTTTTTGAATACAATAACAACTTTCTTATGATTGGCAACATATACTAAGGAAGGTGAAGGTGTTTTTTGTCCATATAAAGATTTTTTCCTCTGTTTAAATCTGTCTTTTTTGATTAGCAGCAGTGCTTTTTGAGTCATAAAAGTTCTGCTTTTTTGACATGCGCCACTGGTCATTTTGTTTTTCTGCGTCCTGTTGTTCTTAGATCCATGGGCCTGAGTAACAGCTCCTAACATAGACTATAAATAAGTGCACTAAGTGATGGCATTGTCAGTCATAGCGTTCAGCTCCAGTTGAGCGGCAAATTTCCATATTTGGAAATCCAATCACTAGTATCATAGCAACAAAGAGCCAATCCAGAGCCAGGCTGTTGAAGCTGTTGAAGGGAAACGTCACTTCCCACCCACACCGCTGATTTAGCAGAGAGCAGGCGCTTAGCAGCACTATCAGTCAAACCTGTTGCTAATGCTAGCGGGAGTACCCTCAGGGAAAGAAGGCGTCTGATTTGTCTGTTATTAATGTTCAAGTCTTGATTTAGTGACACAAAAGTGAAATACCAGTGGGTTCATACGAACATTATAAAACAAAAATGACGAGTCTGACAGCAGCAGTCTCAGAGAGGAGCAACAGTTTTTCAATAGAAAGTGAATTGGAGCCAGAAGTACGCCCATGCTCACTTCTTATTTGGAACGTAGCAGCTAGCAGGTTAGCTATGTCCATTTATACATACAGTCTATGAAGCAGAGTTCTAAATTATGAAATAAACTAGTTATAAAATATTCAAAATGCTAATTGCTGTCAAAGTGCACAATCATTTATTTAAGGTAATTGGTGTTCGTATAATTATTTTCATTATCACCCCATGTTTACTAACGCCATGTAATCCTTCGTTCCAAATTTAACAAATAGGTGATTATAAAATATTAAAACTGTTTTTAAATTATTTCAGTTAAAGCAGCAACATTCCTATCAAAGTTTCTGACTCAAAATTACCCAAAATGCAGTTGGCCAGATCAGTTCATTTATTGTAAAGGGGGGCAACAGTTTTTCAATGGAAAGTGAATTGGAGCCAGAGTCAATGGAGCCGGAAGCTCACTCATGCTGTGTCCCTTTACACATTTTTACAGTCTATGGCTCTAAATAAGTGAATTTAATTTATTTATTTATTCATTTATTTGAAGAATACGTGAATTTGAAGAGCCAAGATAATATGGTGTCTTTAAGGATGCACTTTGTCATTTTTCTGACCTTTCTGTCTCTATGGAGATGTTATTGCTCAATTGAACCACCCATTACACATACTGATCGCCATTAATACAAGCAAGTCATATCTCTGGAGAGGCGAGCCAGCTCACAGTACAAATGCATGTTTTTAATGTATTTTTGAGCAATAAAACAGGATTAATAGCATTCTTTAGAACATTTCGGCGAAGCAGTAACATCTCCATGGAAACCCACCACCTGAAAAGTGACTTAATGCACCTTTCATATGTATCAGAATTAAGATACGGACTGTCTGTTTCCCTCTGCTGAATTAAACCAGGTAAAGGTAAGTGCAGTATTTCTATTCATACTTCTCACATTCATCTTTGATTGTACAGGTCTAAAGTGAGCCGTGATGGACTGTCATCCCTCCCCCGGGGCCACAGACTGCTCTCCCTAATGATGTGGCTGTGTGTGAGCCCTGAGCCCTGCCACGGCCCCTCACTTAGAGCCTAACTGTGCAGGGGCCCTGGGTCGGACGGAGCAGCGGAGGAGACAAAAACACGGCAGCTGAGGTGGGCGCTTCTGCTGGCACACGGAAACCACCTCTTTAGAATTCTAAGCAGGAATAAAACCAGGCTTACAGCGGGATTACTACCACACCAGCATGACTCAAATTATCCGTATTAGAATTTTTAAATAATTAGGAGAGATTTATAGTTTAGGAATTTCACATCCTGACTCATTGTTTCACTTGTGCATGTGTTATACAGTAAGTAACCAGTTTCTGTGTTAAATATGGACTCTGCAGCTTTTTGGTGAGAAACTGGGTAGTATTGGTAAGACCGGGTGACTTTTTCACAGCACTTTTTGTAAAACAATCCCCCCCTTTCTCCTTCTCTATTTTTCTCTCTCTCTTTCCTCTCTCTCCCTCTTTCTCCCTCTCTGTCTTTCTTCCTCTCTTTTTCTATCTTTCTTTCTGTCTCCCCCTCTCCCTCTCTTGCTTCCTTTCTTTATCTCTCCTTCTCCCTCTTTCTCCCTCTCTCTTTCTCCTCCTCTATGTGTCACTCACTTTTTATCCCATCCCCCTCTCTATCTCTGTCTTTCTTCCTTTCTTCCTCCCTCTCTCTTTCTCCCCTCTCTCTTTCTCGCTCTCTTCTCTCATACCCTTCCTCTCTCTCTCTCCCTCTCTCCCTCTCTCTATCTTTCTTCCTCTATCTTTTTCTCTCTTTTTCTGTCGCTCCCTCCTTCTCCCTCTCTGTCTTGCTTCTTTTTTATCTATCTCTCTGTCTCTCTCCCTCTCTCTTTCTCCCCCTCTATCTGTCTCTCCCTTTTTATCCCCCCCCCCCCCCTCTCTCTGTCTTTCTTCCTTTCCCCCTCTCTCTCCTCTTGCACCCCCCCTCTTTGTCTCTCTCTTTCTCTCTCTCTCTGTCTTTTTTGTCTTTTTTCTGTCTTTCTCCCTCTGTCTGTCTCTCCCCTCTTATTCCACCCTGTCTCTCTCCTTTCTTTCTCTCTTTCTCCCTCTCTCTCCCCCTCTCTACCCTTCTTCCTCTATCTTTTTCTCTCTCCTATCCTCTCTCTCTTTCTGTCTCTCCCTCCTTCTCCCTCTCTGTCTTGCTTCCTTTCTTTTTCTCTCTCTCCCTATCTCTTTCACCCCCTCTGTCTGTCTCTCCATTTTTACCCTACCCCCTCTCTCTCTGTCTTTCTTCCTTTTTTTCCCCCTCTCTCTCCTCTTGCACCCTCCATCTCCCTTTTCTCCCTCTTCTCTTTCCCCCCCCTCTCTCTTTTTGTCCCTCTTTTTCTCAATCTCTGCCTTCTTTCTCTTTTCTTCTGTCTCTTTCTCCCTCTCTCTGTCTCTCCCTCTTTCTTTCTCTCTCTCTCTGTCTTTCTTCTCTGTTTTTCTGTCTTTCTCCCTCTCTCCGTCTCTCCCTCTTTCTCCCTCTCTCTTTGTTTCTCCCCTTTTATCCCACTCCGTCTCTCTCCATCTTTCTTCCTCTCTTTCTCCCCCTCTATCTTCTCTTATACCCTTCCTCTCTCTCTTTGTCTCTCTCTTTCTCCCTCTCTCTCTGTCTGTCCCTCTTTCTTTCTTTCTCCCTCTCTCTTTGTTTCTCCCCTTTTATCCCACCCTGTCTCTCTCCATCTTTCTTCCTCTCGTTCTCCCCCCTCTCTTTCTGTCTCTCTCTTTCTCCCTCTTTTCCCTCCCTCTCTTCGTCTCTCTCTTTCTCCCCCCTCTGCCTTTCTTCTCTCTTTGTCTCTCTCTTTCTCCCTCTCTCTGTCTTTTTTGTCTTTTTGTCTGTCTCTTGCTCCCTCTCTCTCTCTGTCTGTCCCTCTTTCTTTCTTTCTCCCTCTCTCTTTGTTTCTCCCCTTTTATCCCACCCTGTCTCTCTCCATCTTTCTTCCTCTCTCTTTCTGTCTCTCTCTTTCTCCCTCTTTTCCCTCCCTCTCTTCGTCCCTCTCTTTCTCCCCCAGCTTTTCTGTTAAAATATGGATTTTTTTGGTGAGAAACTGGGTAGTCTTGGTGAGACTGGGTGACTTTTTGCAAAACAACGTCTACCTTGTCTGAGTTGATGCTTATTTCCAACAACTTTGCAGGAAAAGTGCTACAGTAAATTGTAAATATGTATGCCAAAGGAAAGATCCAAGTCTGAACTTTCATGAAAATATAAAAAATATTTATACATTCAGTCCTTCACAGCCGTTGAAGTTTTAGTGCTGAAATGAAACAGAAACCACACACCAATATGTTTATGGAGGTGGAAACGCAACGAGCAGCAACATCCAAAATGAGAAAAATACACAGCACACTCTTTTTTTTCATTTTTGAAGTAGTAGAAGTAGTGTCATAGTAGTGGTATAGTAGTATTACGTTTGAAAACTACTGTATTACTGTAATAGAAATAATACAATGGAGTATTTAACTAAACCATATTCCCCGGCCCCGTCTGAAAACATGACTCCTCATTTGACTCACGTGGGTTAGAACGAAACGGCTCTGTCCAGTCGAAAGAGACACATAAGAGGATGAGAGTGGAGGAGTGTGGTGGAGGAGTGTGTAGAAGGAGTGTGGTGGAGGAGTGTGTAGAAGGAGTGTCATGGAAGAGGAGTGTGTTGGAGGAGAATGGAGGACGAGTGTGGAGGACAGGCATGGAGGAGGAGTGTGGTGGAGGAGTCTTGTGGAGGAGTGTTGTTGGTGAGTCTGGTTGAGGAGTGTTAAGGGAGAGTGTGCAGGAGGAGTGTGGTGGAGGAGTGTCGTGGCTGAGTGTGTAGGAGGAGTTTGGTGGAGGACTGTGGTGGAAGAGAATGGAGGATGAGTGTGGAGGACAGGCATAGAGGAGGAGTGTGTTGGAGGAGTGTGTTGGAGGAGTGTGGTGGAGGAGTGTGTGGAGGAGTGTGTTGGAGGAGTGTGTTGGAGGAGTGTGGAGGAGGATGTGTTGGAGGAGTGTGTTGGAGGTGTGTTGGAGGAGTGTGGTTGGAGGAGTGTGGTGGAGGAGTGTGTTGGAGGAGTGTGTTGGAGGAGTGTGGTGGAGGAGTGTGTTGGAGGAGTGTGTTGGAGGAGTGTGGTGGAGGAGTGTGTTGGAGGAGTGTGGTGGAGGAGTGTGTTGGAGGAGTGTGGTGGAGGAGTGTGTTGGAGGAGTGTGTTGGAGGAGTGTGGTGGAGGAGTGTGGTGGAGGAGTGTGGTGGAGGAGTGTGGTGGAGCTGACAGCAGTATACAGCTGTTGTTGTTCCAGTGTCACTGTAAATATAAGCATTCACTCTGGAGGACCCTGTAATTCCTGTTTACTTTCCCTCTCTCTCTCCGTCTTTCTCCCTCTCTCTCTCCCTCTTTCTCCGTGCCCCATCACTCTTCCTGTCTCTCTCTCTCCCCCTCTTTTTGTCTCTCCCTTTTAATCCCACCCCCTCTCTCTCTGTCTTTGTCTCTCTTTTTCTCCCTCTCTCTGCCTATCTTCTCTCCTTTTCTGTCTCTTTCTCTCTGTCTCCCCCTCTTTGTCCCTCTCTTCCTCTCTCTCTCTTCTCTCTCCCTTTCTCCCTTTTTCTGTCATTCTGTCTCCTCTCTTTCACCCTCCCTCTCTCTGTCATTCTCTCTCTTCTCTTTCACCCTCCTTTTCTCCCTTTCTTTGTGGTTCTCTCTTCTCTTTCACCCTCCCTCTCTCCCTCTCTGTCGTTCTAGCTCTTCTCTTTCACTCTCCCTCTCGCTATCATTCTCTCTTCTTTCACCCTCCCTCTCTCCCTCTTTCTGTCATTCTCTCTCCCTCTCTCTGTCATTCTCCCTCCCTCCCTCTCTCTCTCTCTGTTGTTCTCTCTCTTCTCTCTCCTTTGCTCCCTCTTTCTGTTGTTCTCTCTCTTCTCTCTCCCTCCCTCTGTCATTCTTTCTCTTCTCTCTACTAATAATAATAATGCCTTACACTTGTAATGTGCTTTACAGGCTTGTCAAAACCTCTCAAAAACGCACACTATCGTCATTATTCATTCACTCCACACTTGTTGATGGTAAGTTACTATTGTAGCCACAGCTGCCCTGGGGCAGACTGACGGGAGCGAGGCTGCCAGTTTGTGCCATCGGCTCCTCCGACCACCACCAATCAGTCACACACACAGGCAATGTGGGTGAAGTGTCTTGCCTAAGGACACAACGACAGAACTTGGTCTGAACGAGACTCGATTCCCCGACCTTCGGGTTGGGGGACCAACGCTCTCTCCCTCTCTCTGTCGTTCTCCCTCCTTCCCTCTCTCCCTCTCTCCCTCTCTCCCTCTTCTCTCTGCCATTCTTTCTCCCTCCCTTCCTTCCTCTCTCCTTCTGAATGACAGCACACACACTTATTGTGAGTGTATCGTCGTTCTCTCTCTCCCTCCCTCTCCCTCTCTCTTCTCTCTTCTCCCTCCCTCCTCTCTCTCCGTCTGAATGACAGCACACACACACTTATTGTGAGTGTATCGTTCGCTCTCCCTCTCCTCCCTCTTCTCTCTTCTCTCCTTCTCTCCCTCTCTTTCTCTTCCACTCTTTGTGTGAGTGTATCTTCTTCTTCTCTCTCCCTCCTCTCTCCTCCCTCTCCTTCTCTCCTTCTGAATGACAGCACACACACACTTATTGTGAGTGTATCATCGTTCTCTCTCTCCCTCTCTCTCTTCTCCCTCCCTCCTTCTCTCCGTCTGAATGACAGCACACACACACTTATTGGATTCCCCTCAATCAAACCCTAATTGAGGCGGTGGCATTTCACGCTTGTTTTACCCAAATACTGCTCCCTGCAGCCGCAGAGCTGCAGCTCAGGAGCACAGGCTTCATACTCCAAATATCCCAGGGCGCCTTTCTGTGTAAATTTAACATTACATTGATTTAAGCTCTCTGGAAGACAATCTGCTTTTGTCATGCCTTTTATAATCTCACAATTTGATTCATCAGGGAACAGGAGTGAACAGGAAGAGCCCGTGGAGCGTGCACGGAGAAAGGGAATTACACAATACTAAAAAAGGAGGTAGAGAGGGGGCTGAGGCGTCGTGTCAAGTCAAATTCTCCCTCCAAAAACAAAAACACTAAACTGACATCCAACTGAAGGACTGTTTACACCGCGGACGTGCAACTTGATTTAAAAAAAATATTTGATCAAACAGAGATCGTAATGATTTTGTTAAATCCACTTTTCACCACTTCGCTTCTATTTTCAAGGTGAACTGCTGCCTGAAATGTTCCACAGTGTCTAATTAGGCCAAGTTACGGGACAGATCTGTGGAGAGTCGACCCCGCTTACAGTAGAATGCATGATTTTGAAGGTAATTTTGAGCCATAAAAACACGAGCCACAAAACAAGGTTAGAAAAATACCTTCTGATCTTTGTGGTTGACCCAACATAGTGATCAACAGTGACAAGCACATCTCCATGGAGACGGTGCTGTAGTTGAGGGGTTCTTTAGTTCCAGTGTAGTGTATTTGGATGGTGGCGAGGCACAAATAAAATAAATCCTCTCTTTAGCTGATTCTGGGGATTGTGTAATTGAAAACAGAAGAGCTAACCACTCTGCCAAAAATTGATGAACATTTTCTCCCATTTAACCCGCTCTTTGCACATTGTTTTGTCGGCTCTTCATGTCTTCACTGACCCTGTACCATATTAAAATGTTTTTGCGTGTCCCTCTTCTCTTCCACCCTCCCTCTCTATGTCTTTCTCTCTCTTCTCTTTCACCCACCTCTCTCCGTCTTTCTCTCTCTTCTCTTTCACCCTCCCTCTCTCTGTCTTTCTCTCTCTTCTCTTCCACCCTCCCTCTCTCTGTCTCTCTCTCTCTTCTCTTTCACCCTACCCCTCTCTGTCTTTCTCTCTCTTCTCTTTCACCCTCCCTCTCTCTGTCTTTCTCTCTCTTCACTTTCACCCTACCCCTCTCTCTCTTTCAACCCTCTCTCTCTCTCTGTCTTTCTCTCTCTTCTCTTTCACCCTACCTCTTTCTGTCTTTCTCTCTCTTCTCTTTCACCCTCCCTCTCGCTGTCTTTCTCTCTCTTCACTTTCACCCTACCTCTTTCTGTCTTTCTCATTCTCTTCACCCTCTCTCTCTCTCTCTCTCTCTCTGTCTTTCTCTCTCTTCTCTTTCACCCTATCTCTCTCTGTCTTTCTCTCTCTCTTCTCTTTCACCCTCCCTCTCTCTGTCTTTTTCTCTCTCTTCTCTTTCACCTTTCTGTCTTTCTCTCTTTCACCCTCCCTCTCTCTGTCTTTCTCTCTCTTCTCTTCACCCTCCTCTCTCTGTCTTTCTCTCTCTTCTCTTTCACCCTACCTCTCTCTGTCTTTCTCTCTCTTCTCTTTCACCTCCTCTCTGTCTTTCTCTCTCTTCACTTTCTCTTCTTCTTTCTTTCATTCTCTTCTCTCTCTTTCACCTCTCTCTCTCTCTGTCTCTCTCTCTCTTCTCTTTCACCCTACCCTCTCTCTGTTTTTCTCTCTCTTCTCTTTCACCCTCCTCTCGCTGTCTTTCTCTCTCTTCACTTTCACCCTCTCTTTCTGTCTTTCTCTTTCTTCTCTTTCACCCTCTCTCTCTCTCTGTCTCTTTCTCTCTCTCTCTTTCACCCTATCTCTCTCTCTCTTTCTCTCTCTTCTTTCACCACCCTCCTCTCTCTGTCTTTCTCTCTCTTCACTTTCATCCTACCTCTTTCTGTCTTTCTCTCTCTTCTCTTTCACCCTCCCTCTCTCTGTCTTTCTCTCTCTCTTCCTCCACCCTCCCTCTCTCTGTCTTTCTCTCTCTTCTCTTTCACCCTACCTCTCTCTGTCTTTCTCTCTCTTCTCTTTCACCCTCCCTCTCTCTGTCTTTCTCTCTCTTCACTTTCACCCTACCTCTCTCTGTCTTTCTCTCTCTTCTCTTTCACTCTCCTCTCTCTCTGTCTTCTCTCTCTTCTCTCTTTCACCCTACCTCTCTGTCTTTCTCTCTCTTCTCTTTCACCCCTCCCTCTCTCTGTCTTTCTCTCTCTTCACTTTCACCCTACCTCTTTCTGTCTTTCTCTCTCTTCTCTTTCACCCTCCCTCTCTCTGTCTTTCTCTCTCTTCTCTTCCACCCTCCCTCTCTCTGTCTTTCTCTCTCTTCTCTTTCACCCTACCTCTCTCTGTCTTTCTCTCTCTTCTCTCTTTCACCCTCCCTCTCTCTTGTCTTTCTCTCTCTTCACTTTCACTACCTCTTTCTGTCTTTCTCTCTTCTCTTTCACTTTCCCTCTCTCTCTCTCTCTTTCTCTCTCTTCTCTTTCACCCTACTCTCTCTCTGTTTTTCTCTCTCTTCTCTTTCACCCTCCCTCTCGCTGTCTTTCTCTCTCTTCACTTTTCTCTTTCTGTCTTTCTCTTCTTCTCTTTCACCCTCTCTCTCTCTCTGTCTTTCTCTCTCTTCTCTTTCACCCTATCTCTCTCTGTCTTTCTCTCTCTCTTCTCTTTCACCCTCCTCTCTCTTGTCTTTCTCTCTTCACTTTCATCCCTACCTCTTTCTGTCTTTCTCTCTCTTCTCTTTCACCCTCCTCTCTGTCTGTCTTTCTCTCTCTCTCTTCCACCCTCCCTCTCTCTCTGTCTTTCTCTCTCTCTCCTTTCCCCCTACCTCTCTCTGTCTTTTCTCTCTCTTCTCTTTCACCCTCCCTCTCTCTGTCTTTCTCTCTCTTCACTTTCACCCTACCTCTCTCTGTCTTTCTCTCTCTTCTCTTTCACCCTCTCTCTCTCTCTCTGTCTTTCTCTCTCTTCTCTTTCACCCTACCTCTCTCTGTCTTTCTCTCTCTTCTCTTTCACCCTCCCTCTCGCTGTCTTTCTCTCTCTTCACTTTCACCCTACCTCTTTCTGTCTTTCTCTTTCTTCTCTTTCACCTCTCTCTCTCTCTCTGTCTTTCTCTCTCTTCTCTTTCACCCTATCTCTCTCTGTCTTTCTCTCTCTTCTCTTTCACCCTCCCTCTCTCTGTCTTTCTCTCTCTTCACTTTCACCCTACCTCTTTCTGTCTTTCTCTCTCTTCTCT
Organism: Periophthalmus modestus; assembly: GCA_019594935.1. Lineage (NCBI taxonomy): Eukaryota > Metazoa > Chordata > Actinopteri > Gobiiformes > Gobiidae > Periophthalmus > Periophthalmus modestus. Next base: position 25,756,051 of record JAIEZT010000021.1, on the reverse strand, counting down.
TTCACCCTCCCGCTCTCTGTCTTTCTCTCTCTTCACTTTCACCATCCCTCTCTCTGTCTTTCTCTTCTCTTTCACCCTCCCTCTCTCTGTCTTTCTCTTCGCTTTCACCCTCCCTCTCTTTGTCATTCTCTCTCTTCTCTTTCACCCTACCTCTCTTTGTTGTTCTCTCTCTTCCCTTTCACCTTACCTCTCTTTGTTGTTCTCTCTCTTCTCTTTCACCCTCCCTCTCTCTGTCTTTCTCTTCTCTTTCACCCTCTCTCTCTCTCTTAACCTTTTTACATGGAACCAAACTTTAGTTTTGCTTAAACACAAAATCTGGAACAACTCAAGCTTAATATTACAAACAGAGAGAAAATAATTTGAAATAAAAGGCGCATCAGTAGTAATCATTTCTTATTTAAATAAGTAAAATAAATAATGTTTCTCTCTGCAGTAATTAATTTGTTTGAGGTGACTAGTAGCTTGGTTGCTAATGAGTCAACAGAAAAGGAGGGGCACTTGCCGGTCTCAACTACATGCCAACGTACTAGCAAAGCATGCTGGGATTTGTAGTATTAGTGGAGGATGTACTATATACCGGCCGGCCAGCTCTAATGCACATTTGGTATGATCTCACGGGCCAAATATAATTACACTGCGGGCCAGATTTGGTCCCTGGGCCTGAGTTTGACATATTTGGTCTAAAGGTTTGACATGGTTCTCATCCAGTCTCTGCCTGCTGGCTCCAAAAGACCTGTGAATTTATACATATGAAAGAGGGAAAAAGAGGGACTCTGCTTTTGATTTTACACATATGCTGAACAAACTGGTGTACTAAACCGTGAATAACAAACATTATTGAAGTTAGATGGGACATTATAAAAACAACTACTATTACAAAGATGTTCCCTCATGACTGGCTACTCAAAGTTGGATTTTGAGTTGAGTCTTCCACTGCTCTGTATTTCCAAATTAATACATACATAGACAACAACAACAATAAAGCAACATTAAATGAAAATCTGCTGGTTGTTATGGTGAACTGCCGCTGCCACTCAGGGGGCGGGGCCTCTCGGTTCTGCAGTTTTGAACAGGAAGTCAATGTTTTCTATTATCAAGTCGTTTTAGATCAATATCGTGGTTTGCAATGAACAAAATGTGCCTTCTTTAAATTTAAAAACACAGCAGAAGGTGAACAGTAAAACAGTATTCCATCGGTGTGTAGGTATCATCTGGGTAGCTAGTGTAATCCAGAGAGTAAAGAGAAGAATTCTGCAAGATTCAAGTGTTTGGGGACAAGTAGGGCGCATTGGGAGTAAAAAAAAAAAAAAAAAAAGAGCCCAGCACCTCTGCATTAAAAACACTCTTTGCTATGTAAAAGATGTGGAGAGGGAGCGGACACAAAGAACGCTCACGTCGGGAGAAGACATTGTGATGTTTCTTCCTCTCGCTCGGCTCGGGCTCGCTTCCGTCTGAAGATGCATTGGCAGTTGTTGACAGAGCTGCAGTTTGTGTTGGGAGTCGCACTTATTCCATGGAGATGGGGGAGGTGAGGGAGGTGAGGGAGGTGAGGGAGGGAGATGAGGGAGATGAGGGAGATGAGGAAGGTGAGGGAGGTGAGGGATGATGGGGGGGGGAGGGGAGGTGAGGGAGCGGGTGATGGAGGGAAATGAGGGAGGTGAGGGAGGGGGATGAGGGAGGGAGATGAGGGAGGGGTGATGGAGGGAAATGAGGGAGGTGAGGGAGGGAGATGAGGGTGATGAGGGAGGTGATCGAGGGAGATGAGGGAGATGAGGGAGGGAGGAAGGTGAGGGAGGTAAGGGAGCGGGTGATGGAGAGAGATGAGGGAGGTGATGGAGGGAGATGAGGGAGGAGGGAGGTGATCGAGGGAGATGAGGGAGATGAGGGAGGGAGGGGAAGGTGAGGGAGGTAAGGGAGCGGGTGATGGGAGAGATGAGGGAGGTGATGGAGGGAGATGAGGGAGGTGAGGGAGGGAGGGAGATGAGGGGAGTGAGGGAGGTAATGGAGGGAAATGAGGGAGGGAGGAAGGGAGATGAGGGAGGGAGGGAGCATGAGGGAGGGGAGGAGGGAGGGAGGTGAGGGAGCGGGTGATAGAGGGAGATGAGGGAGGTGAGGGAGCAGGTGATGGAGGGAGATGAGGGGGGGGGGTGAGGGAGGGAGGGAGGGAGCGGGGGAGGGAGGCGGGTGAGGGAGGGAGATGAGGGAGGTGAGGGAAGGAGAGAGGTGAGGGAGATAAGGGGAGTGAGGGAGGAAGGTGAGGAAAATGAGGGAGATGAAGAAGGGAGGTGAGAGAGGGAGGTGAGGGAAGGAGGGAGGTGAGGAAGGGAGAAGAGGGAGATGAGGGAGGGAGAAGACGGAGAGAGGTGAGAGAGGGAGGGAGGTGAGGGAGGTGAGGGAGGGAGGTGAGAGAGGGAGATGAGGGAGGGGGGAGACACAGCCGTGGCCCTCACTGCTCCATTTACTTTATTTATTCATTTTCACTGTGTTTACTCTTTGAACAAACACATAAAGGTTCGATGCAGTGCAGCAGCGCAGAAGAAAACTTTAGGGACATGTTTAGAGTCGAGTAAAAAGTATTTCCCACATATTTTAATGTAAAAATTGTGTTAAAATGTAAATGTCGTGATAACAATTCAAAATGATACATATTTTTTTGTAAACAGTAGCAATATGAATCCATGAACAGAGTAAAAAATAACCCCTAAAATCATACAAAAAGTACTTTTTTTTTTTTTTTTTACTTTTCAGTCCAGTTAAAAAAATGTAGTGGAGTGGAAAGTACAAATACATGCTCTCAAATGTAGTGAAGTAAAAGTAAAACGTATCCACTGTAAAATTGACATAAGCAAAGTAAAGATACCTAATAGTTCGATGTAAGTGCAGTACTTTACTACTTCTACTTCATTTCCTTCCTCCAATCCACTTACATCTGAATGTAAAATGTGCATTTGTTTTACCTGTTATGTCATTTTGAACATTGACTCTACAGACAATGGCAAAGCTGATCATAACCAAGCCTCATTTGAGCTACAATTGGAACAAATCCCGAAGACAAAATACAAGAACACAATGTTGAGATGAGTAGAGTTGGAAAAAAGTGATTTCTATCAAAACAGATTGTCAAACCAGATGGGGCCGCCTGCAGAAGTGGGGCAGTGTGCACGGGGAAGGAGGGAGGGACTGGGCAGATACAATACAACCCTGAGACAGACGGCAGAGCTCAAAGAGTGTGCACCAGTCTGCTCATCTTCTGTCTTTGAGAATAATCACTTTATTTCAGATGTACAATACCAAAGTGGCTGATACGAGACAGTCAGACAAAAAATAAATAAATAAATAAATAAATAAAGATTGTGGAAGAAGTGGAACACAGACAATGCTGATACATACATTTATCAATCATAACTACTGCCCCGCCCCAGCACACAGCAACAGACTATGATTGAAGTAGTAGTGTCTTGCCCAAGGACACTGCAAAGGTATGGTCAATGGTCACATTTCTGTATAGTGCTTTTCCACCTTCTAGGCCAGAGGTACACAAACCTTTTTTTTTTTTTTTTTTTTTTATCAATGCAGTGCGGTCCTTTAAACACAGCTTTGACAGAGCCGCTGTGTATTAATAAGTCTTGAAACACATTCATTTTAGGTCTGTATCACACTGCAGTGTGATGTTTGAGGATATAGTGGTAGAAATAGTTTAATTTCCTGTTGAAAGTACTGCTTATGATCAATTGGGCCGGTTCAGCAGGAGGCCTGAGGGCCAATAAAAACTGGTCCGAGGGCCACATTTGGCCCCTGGGCCATAGTTTGGACATTCCTGTTCTAGGCACTCAAAGCGCTTTACATCAAAGAACCACTCACCCATTCAACAACAACAGCATTCATTTTTGGGAGCTACAGTCACACCCCCAACCTGTGGGTGAGTAGATCTGACCGCTCAACCGGTTTATGTCGAGAGCGGGATTTTAACCGCCAATCTTTGGATCAGTGGACAAACACTCTACCAACTCTACTCAGGTTAAAGTATATATTTATTTGTCTTGTGCATTTGACCCATCCTTCAATTCCTCTACCTATATCAGTGTTTTTGTTTAAGTTAATAGGGAAATATAAAGAAACCAACCCAGACACAGGGAGAACATGCAAACTCTGCAAAGAAAAATCCCATCTAGCACAGAAGAAATTGAACCTGGGCCCTATTTTCTTTCAGATTTTTGCTTTCAGATGTTATAAGTGTCTTGCCCAAAAACACAATATGATTTTTATATTTTCAAAGAGATAGCAAATTGCACTCTGCTGTTCTGATTTCTTTCTTAAAATCACCTTCGCATTTGAACTTTTTGGTGCCTCGAGAACTTCCCACGTCTCCATCCGCCGCTGGTGTTTGTTGTGTTTCATGAATTCCTCCAGAATGATTGTGCATGCCCTGGCCATTATCGTACCCCCTCTGGCTACACCTGCGCTGGGCCTCATCAGCATGCCAGCATCGATCTGCCACAAGGTTCTGTCCAACTGCCTCTAAACTTGTTATCACAGCCAACGCAACAAGGGCCACTCCAACACCAAGCCAGCCCTCACGGAGCGCACCATTCTCATGTACGCCTGCACTTTTGGGAAAACACTCACAAACATATTACACGGGCTGAGTAAACAACATGATAAGTCTGCAGTTTGGCTTCAAGAAGGCCTGTTGTGCTTGTGTTTGCTCTATAGTTATAATCTATGACACCAGTGGATCATAATGTTATAATCTGCACATTTGAAATCGTAATATTCATCTAAAACAGGGCTGTCCAAACTACGGCCCAGGGGCTAAATGCGGCCCCCAGACCAATTTTTGTTGGTCCTCAAGCCTCCTCCTAAACTGGCCCAATTGATTAGGAAGTATTTTTTACTACAACCTGAAGAGATTCTACCTCTATAACCTGAAAAACATCACATTGCATTGTGACACAGACCTAAAAATAATCTTCCAAGTTTTATTAAAGGTAAAATGTCTCTGTCAAACCTGTGTTAAATGCACCATTTGACTCCCTGTATTGACACTGTTCTGTGGCCCTCTGCTTCAAATATGTTTCAGTATACGGCCCTCGGTCAAAAAAGTTTGGTCGCACCTGATCTAAGACAACTAAATAAAAGAAATATGACCACTGACTTCCACTGTAGAAAAGCGCAATGCCCAATGGGAGCTGATTTCGCCGGAAAGCGTCATTACAATAAAGAGCCGTGTCGCTGTCGGCCCCTCTTATGGATAGCTGCGGATCACACTGGCGTACAGCGGATTTTTTTTTCATTTGTCCCAAAATGATTATTCAACGCAGCCAAAACCTATACACATCCCCAATTAAGAAAATAAAATTGGAGAACAAAGTACATACGTCACAGTGGGCGTTTGCTGGTGGCGGTCAATTATACGCAATTAAAGATTACTCAAACATACACGAATCACTCTGAAAACAACTCGGGGAGGGTGAATGAGGAGGGGAAAACAACTATAACACAGCTAAAAACACTCAAAAGTCGATTTTGCAGATCAGGTCTGCGTTAATGTTTGAATGGGAGTTTATGGAGTTTTAGGGTCTTAATACAGCTGTATCCTCAAGTGTGGTCAAATGTCGTGTACTTTTTAATATCCTCTACTCCTATTGGTCAGCCTCCGATGTGCTTTATTTGAGTGACAGGCAGATGTAACCAACTGCAGGGAAGTGTACACTCTAAGAATTAGAACATAACTATTGTCAGTACAGCTCAACAATAAATCAGAGTCTCTGTGTCTGACTTTTTTCACACATATTTGAGCAATATTTGTCTTGCATTAGCACATATGTAGTGTATAAGCCGTCGAAATAAGCCAGCTGTGGGCTAATTAAAAAATTTAATTGTCCAAGAATCAGGAAGTCTGTGGTTAGCAATAATGAAGATGACAAGTAAGGACTACATTTGGATCACTGCAAACTGTTTAAAATGAAATTCTGTCAGAGTATAGGCCATTTGTTGTACCAGGAGGTGCAAATAGCGATGTACTTGTAAGTATCTTTAGTCTTAATCAGAATTCTCCAGTGTCGTTTCTGAAATAGCAAGCAACATACCGCGACTGGAGAGGGTGAGATGAGTGACGGGGCTCTGTTGGTATGGATGGTATAGTATGGTTGGAGTTTTTATTCAGTGATTCTAAGGCTGGTGGTTCAAATCCCGCTCTCAAGGTAAACATCATTGGTTGAGCGGTCAGATCCAAACACCCACAGGTTGGCGGTGCGATTCCAGCCAGCTGCCACAAATGAATGCTGTCACTGTGTCCTCGGGCAAGACGCTTAACCTACCTCGCCTTCAGTGTCTGCGTGCACCAAACTGATTTCCTCACCAGCCATTCACATCTACATTCTGATTCTGTCATGATCCGTGTTCTGTCCCTGCCTCCTGTGTGTGCTCTGCCCCTCCCTCATCTGTCTGAGCCTGGAGCTGGGAGGAGTCCCGGCTCCTCCTACGCGCACCTGGACTCTATCAGCGCAATCAACGCCACCTGCAGTGGATAAGAGGAGCCAGGACCTGACACTCTGGGCCAGATCGTCTGTTCGCCTCACTGCTCGTCTCACTGTTTGTCGTCGTCCTGTCTGGTTCACAGTTGTGTTTCCTGTTCGTGTTCCTGTTCGTGTTCCTGCTCGTGTTCCTGCTCAGCACCCTGCCTCCCTGCACTGCTCTGGACTCCCGTCTCCGACCCTGTCTCCCAGTACCAGTTTTGTTCCTGCCACGTTTGTTCCCTGCACCTGTGTCTACCCTGGACCCCGACCTGCACTCCTGCACCCAGCTTCCTCATGTATCTACCGTCATTTGTGTGTTTTGTCACTGTTAATAATAAACACCTTAAACTTGCTCCGAGTCCCGCACCCTTTGGTCCTACTCACACCACTCCTCACGACAGATTCTTTTACCTGAGATAAATATGCTTGCTTTTTGTTATTATTATTATTATTTTTTTTTTTTAATGTGTGAGCCGCCGTGTTTGTTTTTGTGACAAACAAGCCTTGCGTCTCTCTGATTGGCTAATGTGCTTGTCAATCACACCCAATGAAATCAGCGAGACAGGATACAGCTCCAGGTCCACTTGTGTTTGTAAAGTTGTGTCAAAGTGTGTGGTTCTGATTGGACAGGTAACCGAACTGACAGGAAGTGATGACAGCAGATTCAATGTACACCGGTCCATGATTCACTCTGCCACTGCATCTAACAGATCAGTGTGTGGATACGAAACAACTTTCTTGAGCTAAACTCAGACAAGACCGAAGTCATAGTCTTTGGTCCACAGAAACATAGAGAAAGTGTCAGCAGTCACCTCCAGTCTCTCTCTCTAAAAACTTCAAATCAGGCTAGAAATGGAGGGGTAATAATGGACTCAGACTTGAACTTTAACAGCCACATCAAACCAATAACATCTGCAGCTTGTTACCATCTAAAAAGCATTGCAAAAATCAAAGTTTATTGTCAAAAAAACAGACTTAGAGAGACTTATCCATGCATTTGTCTCCAGTAGTTTAAACTACTGTAATAGCCTGCTCACTTGCCTCTCCAAACGAGCCTTAAGACAGCTGCAGTACATCCAGAACACTGCTGCTTGGGTCCAGGAAGAACCAGGAAGCGACATGAGTCCTGTGCTCAGGTCTCTGCACTGGCTCCTGTGGCTCAGAGAATAGACTTTAAAGCAGCTCTGCTTGTGAACAAGTCTCTCCATGGACCAGCACCAAAGTACATCTCTGACATGTTAGTGCCATATGAACCTTCTCACACTCTGAGGTCTTCAGGGACCGGCCTCCTGCTGGTGCCCAGAATCAGGACTAAACCTGGAACAATCTTCCTGAAGATGTGAGACAGGCTTCTACTTTGACAATGTTTAAATCCAGGCTCAAAACAATTCTGTTTAGCTGTGCATATGACTGAAAGGTTTTTATTCTGCACTCTTCTGTCTTAATGGTAATTTTATGATGATTATTTGTAATTATTTATGTTTAGATTTGCGTGATTTTAAGGTGTTTCTTATTCTGTAAAGCACTTTGAATTACCATGTGTACGAATTGTGCGATACAGATAAACTTGCCTTGCCATTTCTCAGAACAAGTAAGATGAGTGAAGTGGCTTGCCCAAGGACACAAGAGCAGGATACAATCAAACAGTACTCATCAGGTCATTAGTGTTATGTCAAAGTGTAATTTTAAAAACCATCCAACAATATTATCATAGTCACAGTTCCCAGCCTAAGTCTTAAGATCCAGGTTCGTCACTGGTTTAAGAGTGAAAAACAAACTTTAGTCATGTTTACATTAACGCCTTACTAAGCATTTTACTTCCAACAGCCGACCTTGTTTGGAGTTTCCTACGAGCCTGTGGGAAATAAAGATGATTATTGACAGAGCTGCTTTTGCCTGCTCTCTGAGGCGGGCTGATCACACACTTAGCTGAACTCCGCCAACACACTTCTCCCTCTCCTCTTGTCTCTTTCTTCCTCTGGCCTTAAAGATGCCTGTAGCGTTCCTGGAGGTCCCCTGTGATGCCCGAGGCGCTGCAGAAAGCCTCACACACGCGCTTAGGCTAAAGTCGGCCTGACATATACAGGGGCTGACGATGGGTTTCCATGGAGCCAGCCATTGATCTGACCTGCAGCAATGTGTCATCTGTCAATATCTGGAGCTAAAAAGATGCAAAGATGCAGGTTTAAAATGTTAATAATGAGCCGTAAAATGCAGCGTGTTCTGGTTTCAAAAAGAAATTGGGGAAAACTGTTTTTCAAAATATATTCAAATGCTCTATTTACACTACCTTGAAGTAATAATAATGCATTAATCATGTATTGAGCCTTTCCACAGCCTCAAAGTTGCTTGACAATACTTTACTCCAGTATCACTATTCATGCCCTGTGCTTGGTGCTTCTACGCTACTTCCATACACACTTTTGCCTTAGGTTAGACTGACAGAAAGGCTGCCAACCTGTGCCATCGGCCCCTCCGAACACCGTCACCAGTCAGCCATACTCACAGTAGATTCATATGCAAGGTGGGTGAGCTGTGTCTTGCTCAAGGACACAACAACAGCGCTCACAGTTGGAGCTGGGATCAAACGGCCATCTTGCTGAAGTCTGCGTGTTTACAGTAGCTATTGAGCGATATTGAATTCAGAATTTTTTTTATTATTATTTTTTTTTAATCATGACACATTTTGAAGAAAAAAAAAACTGTCTTGCATCTAGAGTTTCGCTAACCTCAAAAGCATAACAACATTTACAGGTGACATTTGTTGTATTTATTTCTCCGTCTTTATACAGTGATGATCAACATTATTCCATTCTCCTCGTTTCTATTTTGAACATGTTCCAGTGAGCTGCTCGTGGCTGATTGCTGCTGTAAATGCCCGGCTCACACACAGATGTGCTGCAGTAGTTAAGCCTGTGTGCTCTATACACCCTCATTACCTGTGCAACAGAGATAGGCTCTGTGAACACACACTATTATCACATGACAGTCTTTTCAACATGGCAACCTCCGCCCGCCCAATCACTCAAACAATAACTCCCATACAGCTGACACATAAAAGGAGGAAGACTTCAATCTGTGCTCACTTAAGGGCACTGTTCTTTTATCTCTATACTCAAACTGCTAGTAAAAGGAGATGTTTATCAAAATATGGAAAATGCAGCCACATGGGGATTTTCAGTGTTACCCTCACAATGCAGCCTGTATGATGTGTTTAATACTACAGAAGAGGGAGGTCAGTGAACGCCTCGTGTTTGTATGTTACATTAAGAGGTGTAATATTATGTTCCAACAGGTTTGAGGAAGTGACTTTTGATCTGGTTACAAAACAGGGGCTTGGTCTTTACACAACTCGTTTATTTCATTTGTTTGATGTTTGTAAAAAAGTTGATTTGAAGTCAGAAACAAAATGATGTTTTGGCATCTTCCTTTGTTCTGCCAAGATGTAATTTGACATTTCACACAGGTGCACACACACACCTCAGACACACAAGCACACACACACACACACCTCAGACACACAAGCACACACACACACACACACCTCAGACACACAAGCACAGACACACACACCTCAGACACACAAGCACACACACCTCAGAGACACACACACCTAAGACACACACGTACACACACACACACACACACATACACCTCAAACACACACGCACATACACACCTCAAACACACATGTACACACACACACCTCAGACACACCTCAGACACAAACACATCTCAGACACACACATGCACACACACGCAACTCAAACACAAAGACACATACACACACAAGCACACACACACACATACACACGCATGCACACACACACACACACACCTCAGACACACGCACCTCAGACACACACGCACATACACACCTCAAACACACATGTACACACACACACACACACCTCAGACACACCTCAGACACAAACACACCTCAGACACACACATGCACACACACACACAACTCAAACACACAGACACATACACACACACACACACCTACACATACACACACACACACACACACACACACACACATACACACACACACACACACCTCAGAAACAGACACATCTTAGGCACACACATGCACACACACACACACACACCTCAGACACACACACACCTCAGACACACGCACCTCAGACACACACGCACACACACATACACAGACCTCAGACACACATACACACACCTCAGACACACACGCACACACACACCTCAAACACACATGTACACACACATACACACACACCTCAGACAAAGCTCAGACACAGACACACTTCAGACACACACACACACACATACGCACACACACCTCAGACAGAGACACACCTCAGGCACACACATGCACGCACACACCTCAAACACACACACACACACACCTCAGACACAGACACACCTCAGACACACATATGCACACACACACCTCAGACACACATACACACACACAAACTTTTTTGTTTCCCTGACACCAGATGGCAGTGTTATGCAGAGGTGTGCAGAGTGCTATATAAACACGTCTACATTTAACACCAAAAGAAAAGCATCGGCAGCTCTCACACTCTGAACTCTGTCAGACAATTTTACAAGTTTCTGCTGTGAATTTGTCAGAAGAATTATATTTATGATACTAGGAATTATCCTGCAGTTATTGAAATAGTACGTGAAGTGTAAAGTCCAAAAACAATTTGGCAAGAACATTTATTGAGAAAGTTTAATTACGGACACGGTTTAGTTACAGCATCAACACTCCCATTTCATCCATTTATTATTAGTAAAAACACACAGCACAGATGTTCTATAGTCTCTGTTACACCACCCAAAGCCCATAGTTGCAGACATCACATCAAGAAAATACTTTAAACATACTGTACAATTACTACAATACTACAGTTGGTACATATATTTGCTGCAGCTGTCATCGTATTTTGCATGTAAGCCACCAGGAACAACTGTGTACCTTTGAGTCTCTGTATTTGCACAATGGCTCACATCAGCAAGCCCCATATCCATATACCTGCGCCGTCCTCAGACAGTAGTGCTGAGATGAAGCATTTCCTCCTTCTTTCTTCTAATGACGGAGCTAAACTGGTTAGGCCTCCTCACCTCAGGTCGTGATGACAGATAATATCAGACCAAGGAGAATTTCATATGGGCTTTTTGCATACTGTCACTGTGCCGGTTATGTGGGACTGTCTTTGGGGAATGGCCTGGTTCAGCAGTATGTGGATAATGCAGGCGGTGGCAGAAGTAGAAACAAACAGAGAAGATGGGGAGAGGTGCGGTTGCCAGGCGGTTGGTGACTGATGTTTTGTTCGTGTCTGTTTATTTGTATGGGAAAACAAATGCATTATTAACAAGCCGGTGCCACATGCCATCCTCGTGTGCGTCAGGATATCGTCATTCAAGTGCAAATGAGCCGGGTTAAGTTTAAATGCAGATGTGTAAAGGTGAAATATACAAGTGCAGGGAGTCAGGAACGTAAGTAATAGCAGTCAGGTGGAGTAAAGCCATTTAAAGCAAACCTATTCTAACTTTTCAGAGCTTTTAACCACGCTATAGCTGTTTCTCCTTCTCATTTACCCACTTAAAATAGTTTCTGGAGTGATTTGGGCACGTTTGAGCAATCTTTAATCACTTATTTTCAAGACGCCATATTGCCAATCGAACCCCGTTTTCACAGTCATCGACATACGGCCATTGTGACAAGTTGTTTTAGATAAATATAGCGATTTAAAATGTCCAATTTGTGACATAACAATCCACACGGGTGTCATAGATTATAAGACACAAGCACAACAGGCCTTTCACAAGTTACTTTATGTATAAGAAGTACCTACAAGCAAGGGAGTCAGCAGGAGGGACAAAGGGGCGTGTTGTCTCGGAGGTCTTAGGGGCCCAGAATTGGACCCTCTTCCCATAAATTTAAATTAGACGGGGGCCCATGTGAGGCATCTTGCCCCAGGCCCCAAACGAAAAAATTTGAAAATAGAAATAACTAATTGTCAAATATTTACTTTTACACAGTGGAAGAAGTATTCAGTTTTGTTACTTCAATAAAAGTACAGATACCACAGCAAAAAAAAAAAGCTCAAGTAAACGGAAAAAGTATTAAAGTACCCATTTAAAATGTACTCAAAAAGTAAAAAGTAGTATTTTGCACAGATTTTGAGGTCTTATAAAACTTTAAATGTTGTGATTTTTTCTCAACAGAAATGACTGAAGAAATTTTTTTTCTGTCTGTTTTAATTTGTATATTTTTGTTAGCGCAAACTACGACTGTGTTAAAAATAAACCCTCGGCTTGTGCAGCAGGTCTCAAACAGTAGGACAAAATACTTTTACTTTTCAGTCCTGTTCTAAATGTAGTGGAGTAGAAAGTACAGATACCTGCTCTCAACTGTAGAAGTAAAAAGTAAAAAGTCCACTTTAAAATCTACTTAAGTAAAGTACAGATGCCTAAAATATGTTCTTAAGCACAGTACTTTACTACTTTTACTTCATTATATTCCACCACTGATTTACACAATATTTTCACAATAATTGTTTTACTTTATAACAAACTGGTGAAAACAGCCTTGATTTTTTTGAAACCCTTAAACGTTTCAAAGTTTCCATGTTGTCATTGGTTACAAACTGAGCATTATTCCTGTGTAGGCCATTTGCTGGTCCAGGCTTTCACATCAAGCATCTCTACTTGATAGAAAAATAACAAAAGTAATTTCACATCATCATGGTATAAGACAGAGAGGAAAATTACAGCCTACAAACTCCCATACCAAGAGCTAACCACTCAGAGAACATGCTTCCTCTCTGTGTAAAAGCCCATGACAGACAGTTGTAACATATAGGTAAAAGTTGTGGTACTTGCCTCTTATGGGTTCAATCTGCTGCCATTACTGCGGCTTTGCGAGATGAACGACTGAACTGAAGCCTATGGAAATGTGCTTTTTGAAACCACATAATGAGGTCGGCTCTATTAAATCAGGCTATAAATTCTGACATTCAAGTGGCGTTTCCTTTGAGTTCAAATTCTCATTGGATTTTAGAGTCAAAAGAAGTGCCTGTAGCTGTGCCCGCCCGGGAACGTGTGAATAAAAATAATAATTTGCCGTAACAGGGCCAGGACTCCAATAGAACGCATATATATATAAACTCTATGGGTTTTTTAGTAGCTTAGAAATGCAGAGCTCATTATGAAACCATGCAGCAGATCTCAGGCAAGTTCTGATGCCAGTTAACTTCAAAAAGCAGCCATCTTTTTTTGTTTGTGTTACTAATGGAGCTTAATATCCTTCATGATATCTTATTACTTTCATTTGGTCTTCTAGAGTTGTTCATGTGTTTGTCCAGGCTTGGTGATGTTACAACTGTGATCATTTTGTCAGCGAAAATTCCATTGTCGTGTTTTTGCTGGAGAAACTAAATAAAAAAGTTGTCACAAGTAAAACTACGACTAAAAAAGACATATTTTTGTGCGTTTGAAGCTCTGAATAAGAGAACAGATATTTGGACAAGTAAAAGCTAAACTAAAATGAATGAAAGGTGGAGGTAAGTGGAGGTAATTTGCCTTGAATCCAGAACACACACTTCTTCAGTACTTTATGAAGATGTGAGTCTGGTCAAAGGTGAATCTACTCGAGTTTAGACAGATGTGATTGACAGGTGGATTAGCCAATCAGGGAATTGCATGGTCTGTCCAAATCAATAAATATGCCAGTTTACGAGGGGAAAAAAAAAAAAAAACATAGCAGATTTGTGGAGAATCGATGCACGAAGCACTAAACTCTGATAATCTGATTTGAGAGAAATGTCATTTTATTCAAGCTGATGGGTGACCAATGAGCTCCTTTGTTTCACATGTGTCACTAAGATGAACAAATGTGATTGGACGATCATGTTTGGCTCTGAAGCAAGGCGCGATGGAGGGGAGAGACCAGACTGATATTCCTTTGTTTAAAAAAATACAGAGAGAATCATTTCAGCCAAAAAAACGTGTGGTTGTCGGACATTTGGTCGTCAAACTGTGTGCTGGTCACATGTTTTACAACTGAAGTTTATTCATATTAACACAGTTGTAAAATTATTAGTATTTTTTTTTTATTTTTTTTATTTTATTTATTGTTTTATTTAATTTTTTTATTATTATTATATATATTTTTTTTAAGTAATTTCTGAAAGTAATAGTAATATCCTTCTGTTACCATGTTGTAGTATTAGATGTGGTCTTATTCGCTGTTAAAACACTTAAACTGCTTGCACTTAATGATGATTTCCCATCTCAGTCTTGTTTGCTGAGACTCAGTAACTTACTGTATTCTGCTCCTGCGTGTTTGAAATGCTGGCTCAGATTCTGGGCTGTGACTAGCAGGTCAGAAAAACATCTCCGCTGTGCCAACTGTATCAACATGTTTTCTTGACCTTGGTATTTCTTGAAAGGCAAACTACGACGAAGCAAGGTTCCCACAATGCATCAGTGCAGAGAGAGAGGTAGTGTCAGAGGATGGAGCATATGGCTAACGTGGACGGAGATCTGTGGCTGGAGTTTCAAGGTAAAGCTTTCATTTATTTATGCTATGGAGGCGGCCTATCAAACTTTTTACACAGTTTTCCCCACTGTGGGCTGTTTTCTGATTTTTTCTCCTGGAGGATGGCTGAATAACAGACATTTTTCAGCCTTTAAAATCTTATTATTTATTGAATCTCCAGTGCGATTTGTGCAAGACTCAGTTACACAAGTGCTGTACAAGTCTTCTATAAAGTATAACACATATGAATCAGGTAAGACCATTTACATTTACAAGATGAAATGTGAAATTCAGCTAGAGGAGCTCAAGATATAGACTTTTAAGTCCCAAGTTCAAACCTGGGACAATGGATCAGGCTGTTTCAGACAAGTATGTATGCACAGAATATAGAAACTTGTTTATGACCCTCCATTCCATCCATATCAGAGCCTCAAACTGCTAAATAGTTTGAAATTCCTTGTTTGGAGATACAGTTCAGTGTATATTGGAATTATTATAGGCAACATTTAGTTTTAAATTGTTAATTGCTATGGTAACTGTCGTACTTTTTCATCGGGCCCACAGATAAACTCAGAGATCGTTGCGGTTCTATGTACTGAGATGTGCTCCTATTGATAAAGCCTTCGATGGCGTACCAAGATGCAAACTGAGATGATTATTCTGCAAAACATGAGTGCTCCATTCACATAAGTGTACTGTACTACTAAAAGTACTTTACAAAGCCCACTCCAGTCTATGTGGGCAACCTGAGTGGCCCCGTTAATGAAGAACTCATTCTTTGATTCTGAGAAATCGGTCGTAGCGTCTACTTTGGTAGCGTTCATTCAGAGCATTACATCATTAAGATTTCAATAACGGCCCACCCCCCCAGAGTGAAGGCCTATGGAGAGTGCAGCTTATGATCTCCTCTGTGTCCCGGACTTAAACAAATTAAAGCTAAAGGATCCGTTTCTGTCGCCTGGATCTTTAAAGAGGAACGTAATGGTGGAAAGGGACAAAAGGATTTACGTTTGTGTGAAATATCTAAGTTTCAAGTCATGTAAATGGCAAGGCTGTTAGTAATGCCATCTGTGCTGCAGGAACAATATGACATGAAGAAGGCAAAGGATAAGATACACGTTACTACAGATAGAGAATACTGCTTCTATTAATGTACATCGCATCATTCTCAGGTATGTTTGGAAATGAGGGACACTGCGGCTGACCGGCTCGCACTCTTTCCTTACAACGAGAAAGTCCAAGGTTGAAATCCCAGGCAGGGTGGGGTCTTTCTGTGTGTTTGCATGTCCCTGTGTCTGGGCGGGTCTCATCCAGGTACTCCACTTTGCTTCATCAATTCAAAACCTGCGCAATAGGTAAAATCGTCCATCTGGGTACTCCTAGCCCCTTGTTCCTGCAGGTTTCCCAGCAGAATTGAAGAATGGGTCAAATGCAGAGGATAAATAATTTCTTTCTTTCTTTTTTTTTACATGGACAATAAGGTAACTTTATAGAAGCCATTGTTGTTAGTGAAGTAGTACTTGTAATTTTGGAAAGTATTACCAAAAGAGGATGAGTTTTGTAAATTTTCTAGCACTCAAAAAACTCTTTAAGTTAAGGAACCACTCACCCAATCACGCACACATTCAAGGATCTTGCCCGTGGACACAACAACAGCACTTTTTTTGGAGCAATCTGACCACGCAACCAATGATTTTCACGTCAAGAGCGGGATTTAAACCGCCAACCTTCGGATCAGTGGACAAACACTCCACCAACTGAGGTACTGTCATCCCTTTTTTAAGAGCTGTGTATTGCAGTACTTTTACTTAAGTGTATATTTTGAGTACTTGAGGAACATAGATTTGGATTGATACACCAAATAAAATTTAATTAAAACCACTCTTTGGAAAACAACAAAAATCCAAGCTATTTTCTCACAACACAAACCAATTTCTGTTCATTTTAAAAAACATGTTGGACTCTTAATTAACTAAAGGGACAGTTTTGATTCTAGACACAATTAGTGAATGTATCAGCCAATTTACGACACTGCCCAAACGAGCGAGGTTCTCTGGCACTTGGAGAGGCTTTGACTAGACTCGTATTTGGCATCGGAGGACTCTTGTCAGCAGGACTTTCTCTTTGTTCTCAGCTGTTGTGTTCTGCCGTGCACAAGATAAAGGTACAAGAACCGGGGCTGAGTGAAGAAGCCTCTCACTTGTAGGATCTATAAATAAATTGAATGAAAGCCGCTCGTGTTCATTATTCAGCCATGTGAACAAACATTTTTCCTCTAGTGTCGGCTCCAATGGCTCTATGTGTTGTAACAAAGCGCGGATTATCATAAAGTGTTAGAATGCTCCTCTTTACTCCTCTGACAGACTATTCTCATTACACATACTGCTGTGTTGTCTGCCAGTGTCACCGCGCTTTTGTGCTAAATTGGTGTTTACTCTGTTAGGCGATGTTCTCATAGGACGGAGATAATGTTACACACTGACCTGCCAATCAAGAGGCCACTTCTGAATACAGGTTTTTACGCAAGCACGGAATGGAGACTTGTTTAAATCCACTTTTCTTTTACGAGTATTTGACCGTGTGATAAAGGTGCTCTACCGTCTTGTGTTTTAGTTCTCTTTAGTTCGTTAGTTTAGTTTTAGTAGTATTTTCCTGCGTTCAAATCTTGAGTGTTCGCAAAATATCCGTGTTCACCTACCCCCTATCTCCGCCCACTGGTCTTTATTCAGCGGTGATTCTTTAAAAATGTAGCCTGTAGCCCATAATTGTTACAGTAAAATGTGGATGGACCCTTTCAGTTCTGCAATTTTGAACAAGAAGTGCACTTTACAAGGAACAAAATGAAAAACAACGATCTAACGATGTTAAAGTCTTATATACAATACTTGAAAAATAGCCTAAAACGTCTTCTCCAACAATCAAACCAACAGAGATTATTCTTCCTTTACAATGAGTTAGAGAGTGGAATCAAATATGTGACAATTGCTGTATGGTTCACGAGGAAGAGCCGCTTTTTGAGGGTTGGTTATTGGTTGGTTGGTTGTACACACTTCAAAACCTGAATGGGACATCACTAACTTGTCCACCGGTGTCTGTGCCACTATTTCAGAAAATGTGTGAAGTTGTTTTACGAAAGTCCAACAGCTGCCACATCCCTGCCACTCTGTCCCAGGGCGAGTACGTTCCCTTAGCACTGGGACGGGGGCGGTTGAACCAGCAGGTGTAGGGCCTGAGTGTAGCGACTAATGCAAAGCTCTGTAAGTGCTAGAGAATTATTTGAAGTGTTGGTAAATGTTTACTCTGGCTTCTCGTGAGGATGTATTGAACATGAAAAATATCAACAGAAGCGTTGCTATGTCACAGTCACCAGCAGACCAGCATAAAGCGGGTGGGTGGAGAAGAGAATGTGACGCTTTGTTATCCACACTTTGTATTTTAGGGCAATGGTATTAGCCTGTTTGATTTATTTTAAGGTATAAGCACAAAATCTCTTTGTACGGGATAAATCCTGTCTTTAAAATATGTTACTCCTCCTATATTTAATGTAAATCCCTCTACTGATAGACTCACTTTGGGTGAACTCTATAGTAATACGCTTTGCAGTGCATGATGGGATACATCTGGACACTCTTTTCAGCGCAGGAGGGGGTGCATCAGATCAGAGGGGCTCATACGTAACCTGTGAGGGAGAGGTGGAGGACCTGTGTGCTGTGGGTGGAAATATTCTAAGGTTAGAAAAGTGAATTATCTGCCACACCCTGGTAAAAGTGAAAGAACCTCTAACGATTTATTCATAATTGTATAAAAATAGTGACTTCTCTGACTTTAGTTTATGCGTGCAGTTAATATAATATTTGAGCGTGGAAATGTTATTAAAATAATCATAGTTTTTTGTGTTTTATACAGTCTAAAAGAGTCAGGTAATGAATCTGTTATTGCTGAAGTAGGAGAAAGAGGCCGTGTGTTTCAGCACCATGGACAGCGACCCGCCCACACCGTTGTTTAGTGAAGTGCTCTCACTCCGGCCTATTACACACATTTACAAACTCACAACTCAAGCACAGCCGCGCGTAAAGAAGTGCCCATTGCGCAGAGCCTATACAATACAATATCTTTTATTTAGCGGGACATATAGGGATTTTTCTAGTATTTTCACAATGTACATTTTGTGAGCAGTGTCACTGAACATTAAATCAGTCAAAGCTACGCAGATCCGAAATGTAACACACAATAATGTGAATATGCACTCTTTATAAATGATAGAATTATATTTGAATAAAAGGGCTCTAATTCCAGCTGGCAGAAATATGTCGCCTTTTTTCTTTTTAAATAAATTCGTAGGCGGCCTATATTTGGCTTCATTTTCAAAAAGCATCCAAACGCAACACCATTGACTGCACAAAAAACAGAACGAAAAAAAAAAAAACAAAAAAAAAAAAACTTCCATTCGTGCAAAAAATGCCACTGACTGGCCTTAAAAGCACTTCATCTCTGGATGTCCGTAATCCACCAAACTTCACTTGGACGGGATTCATATATTCTTTAAGGCTATACAAACATAAAATAGAGCATGACACACCTTTTCTTCTCAAGTTATTTGTTCATTTGCAGAAAATCGCCTCTTTGTCTCTGGGCAAAGTTTGTTTCCAAAAATGAGAACAAATCCACAACGCGCCATGATCCATCCGTCATCCAAAGAGCAGGATCACTCTGAAAGATGCAGCTCCATGTTCGTAGATAGTTTAGGTTTACAGGTTTTTGTCGGCTTCCTTTGCGGATAGTTAACAGTTAAAAGAAGTCAAAAAGAGATGGCGAGTGGAGAGTGTTGGTCTGGACGTGGTTCTGAGCCGCTCGATTATAAAGGAAACACTAGAAAGCCTGAGAAGGTGGAGTATTTCCATCCGCCCATTAAGGTGCCCCTCTCCAGCTTCAGATAGACCCGGTCGTCCCGCTCCACCATCAGCAGCACGCCGTTACTGGCAGCCTCCCGTGTCACGTCCTGGTCCCCGGCGAAGGCTGATATCACTGGATAATCGTTCTGCATCAGGTTCACCTGTAAAGTATTGTGCCAACAGGGTTAAAACTTCTGCTTAACGCGGCACAACACACACACACCCAGCGCGCTGACTTACTTGAATGGTTTGTCTGTTGTAGACCTTGACAACGTGAAAACTGAAACTATATATTCCCCTCCGTGGAGCTTGGAAAACACTCGCTTTCAGATCGAAATGGTTGCCGATATTCACTAAAACCTGTGAAGACAAAGGATTAAGACAGAGATCATCTTTGCTCATCTTTTTGTACATCGCGACTGAGCAAAAACATTTTGAACTGTGAGAACATGAGGATGAACCAACACAACACTGTTTTAATGCAATTTAAAACACATCACATTTAACCAGTCCGGCCCCTGATACGCGCGCACAGTGAGATCAATATGAAACTGAAACAGATCTGCTGTCATCCCCAACAGCAGATCATTCCACATTCCATATTCCAAGCAAGACTTTATCTGATCTTGCCCTTTTAGTCATAAGGAACAAATCGAAAACTAACCTAAAACTATTTGGTTTGACTTGATATTTGGTCTAAAAGTCTCTGAACTGTGCGTTCATCCACATTCAGGCATGCGTAAAAGGGGAGTCCCAAGTTTAACTCTCGACTCTTGGAGTGGACGCCTCACCTGGTCAAAGTAGATGGTCATGGATGTGTTGCTCATCTCGGAGGGCTCGTGGTTGGTCCCACGCACGGCTGAGAACGCCACTTTGGCCCCGGCTGAGCGAACAGAAATCCCCAGTGACGAAGTAACGGCTCCGTCAGAGGAAGGGTTCGAGTCGCAGACCACGAGACACTTCCCCTCCAGAACGATGGGTTCCGTGTCGTTCTGACCGAGGCACAGAGCCACACCGCATCCCAAGAGGAGCAGCAGAGCGAGCGGCAGCATGGCGCACGACGATCCCTGGCAGCGCACTGGCACCATGGTCATGGCACAAAAGGACGACCGCTAGCCGCTCCCTTTTTGGAGAATGCGTTTGCTCTTCTCGATCCACACTCAATTTCCCCTTGTTTCCTTTCCTTGCTCTTGTGTCTCTGTGTCAAACCCCCTCTGACACGCGCGCTCACGCTCTCACTCCCCTCCCTCTTATGCGTCTTGGGTTGGTTTGGGAAGAATATTCAGGCAACTGCTATAAATCCTGTTAGTTGAAGGAGAAAAATACCATGTCAGGCTAAAATCATTAAAGCTCTTTTTGTTTGTCTCTTAAACGACATGTTTTCTTCGTGCGTAAAAGGTCACTGTGCGTAAAAGGAGATAATATGTCCAAACTCCAAATACTTGAACCTTTTGTAGTCAGAGTGCAAGCTTGGTGCATTTTGTGTGCACCACATTACGCTTGACTTTGTTTCTTTGCTTTTTGTTTGTATTTGAAACTAAAGACTAAATACTGTAGCACCACATATTGCAGTCATTTGTACCTGCGGTGAAATCAGTTTAATTTCCTGCAGTTAGTTTTGTAAATAAAGCAAAAAACACGACATACCTGTCCTTTCCATCCCGCAGCTGCTCTGCCTTATCTCTCCCAGACTCAAATGATCTGCGCTCACAGATCACTGGTCCGAATAGTGTAGTCTAAACTGCCTTTCGAGGGACAACTCACGCCCATTCTGATGCGCGTACAGCCACTACAATAACTCCTTACAAGCGTCCCCAGAAGCAATTAAAAGCGAAAGGCTGTTGTTTAAAGATTATTCACGTGAGAGAACCAAACTACAGGGACCTTAGTGGACGCCAAAGACAAGTGGCGCTCAGTGACACTCATAAATACTTTCTCACGGCTCATGTGATTCATTTGGAGTGAAGTAAGCAGTGGTGGATAAAGTTACACAGCACGTTCCGCATAGTTTTCATTTCAAAATCAGCAAAGCGTCTTTAATTCCAGAAGAGGATTGACTCAAACACAGATACTCGCGCGCCATCCAGTGGTACAACGTGTTCATTATTTCTGTTTGAGGTAAAACATCAGTCAGGTCTTTTGGATCATTGTTTCAGATTAAAAAGTGTCCTTGGATTACTGCTGCTTCAATAGTCTGGATTTAGTCAATTTTTAAATGAAGTATTCATGAACAAAAGCAAAAACAATAGATGTGTGCACACGCTCCGTTTAGTTTTGTGATTCTTTCAGCTAAATGAACATTTGACTATTAAAATAACAATAATGTGTCTCTTTTAACTTTCATTCATGAATACGACTTGATTAGTAATATTTTAAAGATGGCATAATTACAAGTCCTCCGTGACCTGGCAGTTTTAGTGGATGACACATGAGTCAAATACATATTAAAGACATCAAGCTTTCTCCCAATGACACAGAAAATGTCCATATTTCACAGATAATGAAGGGTTTCTCCTCTGTTCCTGACGTGCCTCAGCCTTTGAAGAGCTTCATAGAGGTTTTAGTGGTCCTCAGCACCTCTGACAGGGCTTTAGAAGTGGCCAGTACACCACACTAACGTTAATGAGCTGCCATCTTTTCTCCATTGTCTGCTTTTATTATGCAGGGCACTCACATTCACATGCAGCGGAAGTTACTCTGTTGAATTTATTTATGTCTTCAGTTAATATAGCCTACTTCATGTCATAAACAATACTTTTAACATACAGTGATCCATTTGAGCTTGGAATAGGGGTGTGTGGTATGCTAAAAATCCATTTCAATTCAATTTTCTTTTCTGTCATTTTTTTCTTTTATCAAAATATATGTAAACTAGTTTCACACAGCATCAAAAAGGTAATTACTATCTACTGTCTGTTTTTTTCATAGATTTCATGCTCCCCTGTGGATGTTTAAATTCACCTGTCACTCATTCAGATCCTGGCAAAAAACGTTATGGTGGAAAGTCTTGAAAATGTTTATAATAACATTCATTATAGTAATAGCTTCCAGAGAAGCACAGAATCACAATATGGCAGTATATCCAAAAAAGGATATTGTCACATGGATCAAATCACAGTGTGATTTTTAATCCTTATATCGAATGTTAATATAATGAAAGCTTATGGGCCAAACAAATAAATCACTTTGTTGAGTTAAATAACACAAACCTGTTTATATTTGTGTGTTCTGTGGTCATCTCTTGGTTGTGCTGCTATGACTTGTGTTGTACATTTAAACATAGTGATCTTCCTCCTGGCGCACACTGTCAGAGCTGACTGACAAACCAAGCGGAAGAGTGACATGACGTGTGCATGAGCGAGAGAGAGGAACATCCAGCCGTGTGGCCTGCGTGGATGTAGCTCTGCCCAAAACAGAGTTCACTTACACAGGCAACAGCAAGCTGATAGTCAGACTCATGACAGTGATGTCCTCTGACTGGCTGCCAGCCCTCTGGATTTAAGAAACGGGAAGGTCACTCATGTGGTGAGCTCTGTGTGCTTTAGAAAACCCTCTCTTTGGATTCATCTTTGGATTCTGAAATTGAAATTCTCTTCATTAAGTAGCTATTTCATTCAGAGATGTATTTAAAGCTAACCAAGTAAGATCAAATACAGTTCATCCCCCAGAGTGCAGTCACATGGCCATATGTCCATTCTAAAATGTGTCCATCTGTAAGACAGTCCATCTGGCTGCGCTCACATTCAAATGCATCAGCATCTTCAGAGCTCCAAAGGTCACAGTGTGCCCCTGCTCCACTTCTCCTGGCTCCTACATAATGACTTTATTATTGGAAATGCTCTCCTCGCTGGACTTGGGCAGGCTACTTCAATCAGATCTAGTCTATAATTGCACTTAAAGTCTCTGTTTGTAATTAGACTGAGCTGACCCTGTTGTATTCTCACACAACACCCCTAGATACGTCTACATGACTGACAACCAGTGTTGGGCATCTTACTTAAAAAATGTAATTAGTTATAGTTACAAGTTACTTCTAAAAGTAACTAGTTACTAGGTAAAGTAACTATGCCGTTACTTACTTTGTTAAAACAATAAAAATACAACTGATGTGAACCTTTAACATTTATTTCACTTTAACAGATTGTAATTATATTGTATTTGTTTAAAGTGATCCATATCTGACACCAGCCTGGACACTTCAAGTCACATTTAAAACATATGTCCATGTCTAATATGTGGCAGTAGTTTGTGTAAAGTTGGAGGAGGCGCCGTGCGTCAGTGCGTCACGTTTATGATCAAAACTCAACTCGGACCCAATCAGCTGTCAATGCACGTGTGGACAGGACATCATTTCCCATCATGCTTTAAGCGTTTGTAGTCCATGTAGGCGGCCGCAGTCGGCACCGTTCCATGTTCTGTTCGAAGTGCGGGTCGAAGCACCGCCGGACTTAAATGCGCCGTTCGAACCGCGGATTTAAGGGCACTTTGGTTAATTGAGACACGGCCTGCGTCGGCCTCGCTCTCAAGAGATTATCTGCGCCCGCCTCGCTCATCTCAAGCCTAATATCTCACCCCGAGCCTCTTTCACCAAAGAAACACAACAGCGCTGCAGCTCCTTGTCTGAGAGATGCTCTGACGAAGAGCAGAGTGAACTGAAGTAATAGTAACGCGCCACGTTTTATTGTCAGTAACGGTAACGGCGTTGGGACGCTGGGAAAAGTAATTAGTTAGATTACTCCGTTAGTGAAAAAACAACACCGTTAGTTACACAGTTATAGTTTAACTCCGTTATTCCCAACACTGCTGACAACACTGTTGAACAAAAGCATTTACATCTAATCAAAGCAACAGAGAACTCATTGTGCAGTCACGCTGTAATCAGCCAAAGGAAGAAAGTGCAGTTTTACTTTTTAGACTCCTACCGGAAGTTCAAGTGGGAGCAGCGGAGGCTTTACAAAAAAAATCACCATGGCGACACGATACAAACTGGGCAGATTAGCCTTAGCTAGACACTTAGCCTAATTTAGTTTACTTTGAGAAGTCGTGGAAACAAAGAAGCCCTAGAACATGATAATGCTCGAATAAGTTATTGTGACTGTCGAGGAGGTCAGAAGAGCCAGGGAGACAAATGGCGGCACCAAAAGCCGCTGTTTGCACAGTGAAGGCAAAAAGCAAACCGAAAAGAGCGGACAAATCATCTCAACCATGTGCTCGGAACTGGATGGAGAGGTAACGTGTCAGAGCCATGTCAGAGCTATTTTCACTTGTCTGACGCTCAGTCTTGTGCGTAAAACTGAGGTTCAGCCCTGTGCCTAAAGCTGAGGTTCAGTCCTGTGCGTAAAGCTCATTTTCAGCCCTGTGCGTAAAGCCCACTTTCAGCCCTGTGCGTAGAGCTCACGTCCAGCCCTGTGCGTAAAGTTCACTTTCAGACCTGTGCGTAAAGCTCAACCATGACTCGCTCCAGCTTTACGCACAAGGCTGAATTGTGCTTAAAGCTGGAGCTAGTTGTGGGTGTTTTTTCTGTCCACTAACGTTGAAAGAACTTTTTCAGTGGGCACCAGGACAGCGTTTAACAAATCAATATAAAGCCTGTGAAACCTAACTCCAACAGTAGCCTAACTAACTGTTATAATGAAATCACCAGAGGTACGAAAAGATACTTGTATCTCCCCAGTGTCAGGGTTGAACTCAGTATTGCAACACAGTGTAGCCTATTACAATGACAACCTATTGATACAGCTTCATATCTGTCAAGAATATTGTCATGCCAGCAGTGGACTGACAGGGACACTCAGTTGTAGGGCTGTGTGGTTCTCTGGGTTGCCAGTCCCTCCTACTTTCTGTCTTTGGGAAGTAAAACAGTTAGGCTAATTTGTGCTTATAAAGGCCTGCATTGGCATAATCACTAGTATTGTTTACAGTGTTGTCTAATCACCCTTTGCGTAGGTTGCCATCTGAGATCCTCATTAAGATCCTGTCATACCTCGACGTTGCTGCTCTTTTCACTCTAAGCCACGTCAACAGTCTCTTCTACCAACTCGCCAGTGACAAGTAAGTGTTTAATGTTGTGTTGTTTTTTTTAATGCAACTCAAATTAAAACATATATGATTCTTTATGCTTGCAGTGCTTTGTGGCATACGATCTTCCTGAAAGAATTTGGGGGGAAAAGAAAGCACCATCCCGAATTCGTGGAGGACTTGTTAAAGAAGACGGCTGATATCCAGGATCTGGATGTCGGCCACTGGAAAAGGCTGTATTTCAAAACAGGAGCTGATCATGACATGTACAAGTGGAAGAAAAGTCTCCGCATTATCAACCGCCACACTGGACTGCCTAGTAAAACAGAGCAAGTACTCAGGTACGGAAGGGGAAGTCAGTTTTCTTTTGAAAGGGGCCATATCACCCTGTTTTCTGCTGTTATAATGTTGTTTCCTCATCAAAAACACACCTGGAGTTGTGTTTTGTTTCATTCATTCACATTTAAAACAAACAAACCCTGCATATTTAAGACCACCTTGTGATGTCATATGGTAATACAGGAAGTGCTCTACTATGTTTTAAAACTCCATACACCTTCACTAGAATCATTTGGATTATTTCAGCCCTGGAAGCCCGATCTCTACTGAACAAAAGGTAAAATGTCGCTGTAACTAAAACTGCCGCTTCATGACATCACAAGGTGGAACAGAGCATTTTGAGATTTGCAGATGTAGACAGACTAATAATAAGAGTTACTCAAACATGTGAATGAAACAAAACACAGCTCCATGTGTGTTTTTAATGAGGGAACAACATTATAACATGGCTTAAAGGTCACAAGAGGTCAATTATGCATATTAGTATTATAGGACCTTTAAACTTTCAAAGCAAATGCACAACCTACGTATCTATTCTTCATACAAACTATATTTTCTACTCCTTTGTCTGCATATCCCCTTTGTGTGTTTTGGTCCACATCACACACACTCCACAGACTACAGTGTATCTACATCACCATCTGTTTTGTATGCTTTGTACAATAGGAGGCAGTGAGGTGCAGAAATATCCCGGGAATCCCCAATGCTTTTCTCTCCAAACATAGCAAAACTTTATAGCCATGTTGTCAAGAAAGTTGAGAGTGGAGAGACTATTTGAAATCAAAAAGAAAAAGCAGTTTTATGTTCCCTTCTTCTCTTTTTTATGACACTGTTATTAAAGGTGAGAGTAGAGGTGTGTGTCTGGTAGTGTTGTCTGCTCAAGGGGATGCCGAGCGTGTGGGGAAAGCTCCTTGCTGTCTTCACTGCGGTATCGGCCCTGTTTTCATAACCTCTGATTAGAAGCTGTGCACCACTCAATTCTGGAGCTCTGTATCCTTCGCCGTTACTGTGAGGAAGGCGAAATAATTGTGTTCCTTGCTGAGGCAGTCTGAATTGTTGAAATAAATTACTTAGCTCCTCTAGCCTTCATCTGCACCACACACACACACACATGTACTCACACACATACTCGTCCATAGTATCCCAGGCTTCCCCTCTCCCGAGACATGTCCCCGTGGGGTTTTGTCTGTTGGAGCTCCCCATTTACCTTGGTAATAATCATTCCACTAGACACCCCTCACTCGCACTCAGTGGAGTCCAATCCCAGAGGTAATACCAGTCCTCCCTCACTGCTCCAGGTTTTTCTCACTTAATTGATATTGGATGGGGCCTGGCTGCTGCATCAGAATCTCGAGATCGAACCTAACCAAGAATTTCATTTCAATACTCGATATATATGCATATACTGGTTATTCTTTATAATAGGCTGGGTAGCTAACTCATTGTGTCTCAAACTAGGCCTGTCACGAACAAACTTTGAAGTGCAATACAATGCTGAAGTAAATATAAATTATAATATTAAGCTAATTTATGCCACTTACACAACACCCAAGAACAGATTTAAACCACAAAAAGTATTCTAAATGTACAATATTAAAAAAAAAGAATGAAACACTGTAGTGCTTAGTTTGCATATGAGTCATTAATTTAACCTTTCACAGCTCAAAACTTTTTGCGTTGCCAAAAAATAACCAAAAATTATTTCCCAGCAGTGCAAAGAAAAAGTACAAGCGATAAATACTAACCCCAAAAACATATTGTTCCAGCTGTCATATACTGAACGATAAGTTGTTTTTATTGTGACAGGTCTGCTTAAAGCTAACAGTCACTTTTCTTAAAATTATAAAATAGAAAATAAGCAAACTATTGAAATTCAAATGAAATAAGATAAAGACTACTTTTTTTTCCCCTTTTTTTTCTGTTATGTAGATTCAGTGTTCTTCAGTTTGTGGCATTGTTTTAATATTTATTATGAAGTGTCCTCCGGTGAAGTATTCATTTTATTTGTGTTGTGTAGTGTTTCAGAGCAGCTCCCTGTCCACTGCCTGATCTTTAAATATGTGCATTTTAGCTTGACTTGGGGAAAAAACCTCATAGAGATAAAAGACAGGAAGATTTGACGCCAACAGTGAGGTTGCCGGGTGCTGCTCTGCACGGAAACTATTTTTATAGTTATATAATGTAAGTCAGATGCCTTTCTATTTTCAGCCATTGTAGTTCATTACTGAGTCAGGCATCTATATAACACATATGCCTGTAGTTTATGGTGTCAGGGTGGAAATAATGACAAAACGCTTTTTAAAAAGGTGTAGATTATTATTTTTGTTTAGGTTTTTTTGTTCATAAAAGTTAATATTAGAAAACTCTCAATTTGGTGCAGTTTTGGACCTTGTATTAGCTGATATTTTAGATCCTATATGTTACAACCCAGCTCGTTCTTACACAGGGAAGTAACAAAAAACAACAACCAAGGTGGAAAAATGGTAAATTAAGAAGTAATTTAATTAACAGGAATGTAGGGGTAAACTAAATAAAACTAAACAAAGGGCACCTTGCAAGGTTTAAACAAAAGAAAATAAAAAGTAACATTAACTAAAGTACAAATTTAGTGACACAAACAAACATCTTACGAACAAAACAAGTCAGTACTGACTATCAAAGTCTCTAAACTAAATAGTCACTACCCGGGTAGTGACCAGCAAGAAAGAGACACGCATAACCAACGAATTGGCATACTGGCCACCTCAGGCCAGCAGCCCCGAACAGGTGTCCCCAATCTTCTTAAGTAGAGGGAGGTGGCTGAAGGTGGGCCCCTTGATTGGAAATCGCCTGACACTGCTTTTCCAAAGGCGTCGCTGGGGTCCAAAAGCCATGGATGTGGGGGAGGAATGAAGATTTTGGGGACACAGACAACAGTGGTCAACTAAAGAAACTAACTTTAGGCTTAGGGCCGTAACACTATAAATTAAAGTATGTTGTAATAAAAACATATCTGGTTAATATATCTGTAGTATTTAAGCTAGTTGCATGGACTTTACATCAGATGCCATGCCTGACGTTTTTTTCCTTTTAAACAAGCTTAAAAGTGGCACAAAGTGACCACTGAGTTGTGATTTCCTGAGTCTGGTGATGTGGTTAATCACTTTTTCTGTCCTGTAGGAACCTTCACGTGACCTGGCAGCTGACAGTGGTGGAGCGGTCACAGAAGCAGAGCACGTTGGACCTGAGCTGGCTGAAGTTCTCGGAGACCTCGGTGACTCTGTGTTGGAGCGGTGGTTTGCCCGACCTTTACAACATCTCTGCTCTCCAGCTCCACGGGGTCAGGAGGATCGCCCTGAGCCGTACCGGTCTGACGCTGTAAGACACTCTGCATCTCGTACAAATGCTTTTACATATGTTGGGTCTCCGTGCTTCTTGGGGACATTACATAGACTTTTATTTCCTGGAGTTTGATCCCAATTCTAACCATGGTCATTACTTGCCTAATGTTAACCTAAACCCCTTTTATATCTGAACATATCTGAACTTTAAATCATGTTGTTGATCTAATAATAAAAGATTTACATCACTGGGACCGTATCTATGTCTCTATATGTTTCAGCTTCTTCTTATACGGTGCCAAAATATACTATATTTTGCTTTGAATTGTTGCTATGGAAAGTCCTAACGTTTCATCATTCTCAAACCCATGGGAGGTGCAAGTAGGCTGGACATCACTATCTGTATAACACTGTATAAAGTGTATTCATGAAGGACTACTTCATAGACTGCCAGAATATCTCACTTACTTGTTAATCATTGATAGGGGAACGTTTAATACAAGATCACATGGTTGTTAAGCCTAAGGACTGGCCACTACACAAATGAGATGGTGGGAAAAGAGCTTTTGGCTGTCATATAGTCCAAAATTGGATACTTTGGTGCCACAAATGCACTTTAATAATCTGGTGATAAACGTTTATACTCACACCTGCTCCTGTTTTAAATTTTTTAAATGGACTTACATACTTATTTGTTTACCATAGTTTATTTTTTGTTTGTATTTTTCTGTATTTTAGCAGATTTTAGTCCGCAACATCAAATTAAAACCATCCACACTTGCATACACACACTTATTGTGTCACAGTTCTGCCTGTTTTCTTGTTTAATCTCAGTCCAGCTTCGTTTCCCAGCCGGTTCCAGTCCTTTCTTTGCTGACTCCCTGTTTTTCCCACACCGGATGTTCATTACTAATCAGGGTTGTAGCCTATATGTTCTCCCTCTGTTGAGTTTGTGTGGCTTGTTTGTCTTTTGTGTATTTCATTTGTTTATGTAGAAGACACGCAGGCTCTGTATTGCAAAATAAACCTGGTGTATTCACTGAGGAGTTTGGCTGTGTTCTTTGTGTTGCACCTGAGTCCAGTTCACCTGTGTGACATATTGTTTTGTAAAACGTTCCCATCTTTGTCCTGGCAGACCGGCACAGAGGTCCCTGATTGTGACTTTACACATGGCCACTGTATCCAAAAGCACTCAGCGCATTGGTCAAGACAAACTGGTCGAACTAAAGCTTCTGCAGCCTGGTGTTGTTGTCGGCCTCTGGAAGGTTAGTACTGTACAAGTTTAGAATGACACTAGGAGCATTTTAAATACGATTCTATACAATTCTTTTCTTTCAGGACCAGTGCTCCGTTGCCTTTGTCATGTTGTGCCTTCACTTGCACAGGCTGGTGGAAAGTAGCACCAGGGGATCATCAGTCTGGTAGGCCACACTCGAGCAGGCAGCGCTGACTCACTCTCTCCTCTGTCAGATGTGCCTGTCTGTGACCTGCTTTTCACTCACTGTGGGTTTAAACGCAAAGAAGCACCACTGTATATAAATGATTCATGATTTTTAAAGGTGAAACTGTATCAGAAGTTTATATTTGATTTTTCAACACATTCCTTTAGAGATGCTTGTGCACAGTTTGGGTCTGTTGTGTGGTCTTGTGCACCTTCTGTTAGGAATGTTATGCAATTTCTTTTATACCAACAGCTTTTATGTACAGGCAAATGTATAAATTATAACTGGATTTCAGTGGCTTAATTGGTCTTCCCTGTGTATAATGTAAACCCATATGGCATTTTGCATATATATTTGCTCTAATAGGCATTTTCAGAAATGACTTGAATTGAATTTGTTCAGCACAGTGTGGAGATGGCTCCCTCTATTGGTGATTTGGGAGAATAGCGCTTCACTTGATGCAATCCACAAAAACGGTTCAATATAATCTGTACTATATGGCACCTGTAATTACATTGTGCCTTGAAATGTATTTTGATTCACAGTCCTTTCATTGAGCCAGCATCCAAGCCTCCTTTTGATGACATCGATCCTGAATACGGTCTCCATGGCTACCGTCTACACATCACTTTGCACAACACCAAGCGCAAGATTCTGTCCGAAAGCTTCGACCAACTTTTCTGCCATAAATGTAATGTAACCTACAATTTTGCAAACAATCATATCAAAGCAGCTCGTATGTTGTGAACCCAGTGACTAATTGTGTGTGTGTGTGTGCAGCTCAGATGTGCGATGGACTCATGCAGCTGACTGCCATTCACAGGAACAGGTTGTCTGAACACGCTCCTCTGTCTGGCAGCATCACTTTTTCCTGGAGGTGTGAGGCCCTGCAAGGAACTGTGCAGGTATGCCACTTCACGCCTGTTCACTCCAACTCTTACCAAATAAAAGACGATAGAAACACGTGGAAATAGTTTAAAGGCTGTGAATAATCTAAAATAGGAGTACAAAGGCAGCATACAATATTTCCAAGTCTTTACAGTATATATTTTTCTTTGTATCTTTTATAGAATTGCTGCATCATGACGCTGACTTTACTGGATGAGTTCAAGATCCCTTTGTGGTACGTTAGCTCTGCAGTGTGTCTGGAGGCAGATCGTTCGGGTCACACTGATTATAACTACGAAGGGGACTATTTTCTTATCCAGTTTAAAGACGAGGTGGGCCGGGTAAAAATGCATCTTGTACGTGATGTCGAACAAGAAACTTACACTGTTACTGGTTTAGTTATTTATATTACAACTTCCAAGATAAACTCTCATTTTGGCACAAATTACTGATTAAGTAAAGCAAAAAACTACTGATTAAGTACTTTCAGATGTATGGTTTTTTTTTTTTTTTTTTTTTTTTTTTTGTGACTGTAAATTTCTCAAACTGTGTAAAGTTACGTTAAAATATTGTATACCTAAATTCTTGCATTTGCTAAAGACAAATTAAGTAAAGATCCTAATGTGTGCTGTTAAGAACAATTAAGAATGTTGCCATAGCAATGAACAATTCTAACACAAAACATTGTAATATTATATCTTTGAATGGTATAAAGTCCATAAAGGTCCTAGATTACATAAAATTGACTCTTGTGAGCTTTAAGCCTTGTTAGAATGCTGTCATCTCCTCAAAAACATACCCAAAGTTGTTTTGTTTCATTGACACATGTTTGAGTAATCTTTTATTACTAAATTATTAATTATTAAAATGCTCTGTTCCACCTTATGATGTCATGAAGTGGTAGTTTTCAAGTTAACAGCTCCTTTTACCTTTAGTTCAGTAGACATTGGGCAATTCCAGGCCTGAAATAATCCAAATGATTCTAGTGAAGGTGTGTGGAGTTTAAAAACACAGCAGGGTTCCTATATCACCACATGACATCACAAAGTGGAACAGTGTTTTCAGTTTGAGAGAATAACTCGGCGTAAATGTGCAGGGTTTGTGTGTTGAACATGTGTGAATGAAACAAAACACAACTCCAGGCATGTTTGTGATGAGGAAACAACAGTATAACATAGAGAAAAGTGTAATACGGGCCCTTTAAAATGGCTGAAACTGAAACCAATAAATAGGAATAGGCAATCACCCATGTCACATCTTACAAAGTAGTCAGGGTTCTTTCATTTTGGACAATATTCATTTTGGTTGGGTGGGAAAGTGAAATAATAAAATTAAATGTGTTTTGAGTGAATATTGTGGTCAAACTAACAGATTTACATAAAAATAATGGCAAATCATCTGAAAAATAATTTTGTGTTGTTTGCTTCCATAACATAATTTTCTTATTACGGATCACTTTCATTTCTTTTGTCAACAAGTAATACAATGTTTACTGTGCAGGTGAGACTGTGACAGAGTGAATGTAGGAGCAATCATTGGAAAGTGTTGCATTGCTGCAGATTGGCCAGTGCTGCTGATAGAGATACAATGAGGCTTGCTTCTAGATAATAGGATTTCAGACGCTCCTCTTCTTTTCCCAGTGAGGGTCATCATCACCTTGAGAAAATGCTTATTTCTCCAAACCCATCAACAATATGGCAACAGCCCAATCCAAAAAGGAGGAAAAAAATATTAGGGGGAATGAGCCAGAGGGGACAGCCAGAGCAGCGCGAGGAATAAACTAGATTTTGCTGAAAGCTTGTCAAGTGAGTAGTGATAATGTGCACTGCAGTTATTTTAGAAAGTGTTGGATCACATAAACTAAACACAAATGATGAACAGAAACAAAACACTATGGTAGCACATAATTATACTTATTCATGAGTTAGTTTCAGAGATTCAAGGATTTATTGTCATTGTCACAAGTAACAATGAAATTCCATTCTGGTCTCAGACCAGTTTTTATTGGCCCTCAAGGCCTCCTGCTGAACCTGCCCAATTGATCATAAGCAGTACTTTTAACAGCAAATTAAACTATTTCTACCAAACATCACATTGCAGTGTGACACAGACTTAAAAAGAATGTGTTTCAAGCTTTATTAATCCACAGCGGCTCTGTCAAAGCTGTGTTTAAAGCACCGCACTGCATTGGTCTGTAGCCCTCCGCTTTAAATATGTTTTTGAGATGTGGCCCTAAAAAAAGTTTGGGCACCTCTGATTTAGAGAATTAAATAGTAAGAGTGGCCGGTGCAAGACAGGATTAGTGTAATTCAAGTGCAAATACTATAATGTAAGCATATTCACTACTGAGGTACTTGTACCATAATAAACCATGAACAAAGACTTAATAATGAACAAATAGTTTGAATGATTCATTTTTAGAAACTACTTAAAACAGGGTTAGTATGAGGGTTAGGAAACTGATTTATGTAGTTGCTAAGCCTGAATCCTTCATAATAATCTAGTTGCCCATTGCAGGTTGAATAGGGTCATTATAGATATAAAGCAGTGTCCACCAGCAATCTGACCAGAACTGAAGAAGCCACTTGGGTGAGCAGCAAAACGTCTTCACTCTAACGATTTGTCCAGTTGACAGATTCAAAATGTCGTCTTTTGCTATAGTTGTCCATTATGAATTATTTTTTGTGATTTATATTTTATTTGTTTTTTACACAGCGTAAGTGCACATTTGTACATGGTGGAAGCGTTTCACCTCTGTCACCCACCTCACCCCAAACCCGCCCCACCCTGACACCCAGGTATATTAATCAAGTTAAAGAAAAAGGAGCTAGGATCTTGCTTCTGCAGTACCAATCTACATTTTATCTCCTGAGATCGTGACTATAAACCAGTTCCAAGATTTCGTGTCTCCTTGTCTACCACCATATTTCTCTCCATACTGACATTACATGCACAGTATTGTATAGAGTAATGTCACACAGACTGGATTTGGGTGGTTTAACAGTGACAAATGATGTGCCATAAGCCATTACCTGAACACCGCGAGTTACACCAGCCTAGAGCACAGTCTCATTACACTGACCTTCATACAGTTGCTAGCTGTCATGTCGACTTCCAAAAAGTGTCAATCCCTCACTGCATTTGTATTGGGAAAACTGAGAGCCTGGGGTATTGTAGTCCGATAATAGACTTGTGTAACAATTTAAACCCATTTATCCATAGTATTGGATGGAGGTGATGACCAGGACAAGCTGTACATCGCGAAAGGCTGCGATCGCTAACACGCTTTTTACTGCTATTTAGATATGTCAAAGAGCAGAGGTTTATTTCTGTATCATCCACCAGCAGAAGAACTGAAATACTGTCACATCATTGAAGGCCTTTTTTTTTTAGCCAGTACAAGTTTTGTCCAGCAGGTGGCCCCCTCATGTAAACAATAAAGCTGTGCATAAATGAGCAGCAAAGAAAGATGGAGCATAACCTTTGGAAATGTTATGAATTTGAAAATGAATGATGTCATCTATTCTTTTGTATTGCAGTTGTTTTTTATATTGCTTTAGGGAGGTATGTCTATGTAAAACAGTTCACAGTGACTTAAATATTATACTATTTTCTGATCTGTGTCATGTTTCCTCGCACATGTTCAACACACAAACCCTGCTTTGTGTTTTTAAACTCCATACGCCTTCACCAGAATCATTTGTGTTATTACAGCCTCAATCTCTTCTGAACTAAAGGTAAAAACCTGAAAACTACCACTTCATGACGTCACAAAGTGGAACAGATTTTGAGCTTTGGAGATATTGACAGACTAACGTGGTCAAATTTGGCCGCAGTTAATTGCTGCTACCCAAAATGAAAAAAAAAAGAAAGTCAAATTCAAAAAGCCCAGAGTGCCACTTCTGGCCCCTCCATAGAAATATCTATTGGATGAATATTGAACTAACATGAGCCAGAGTGATGGTGACAAGATGGCTGACTTGGAAAACAACCCAAACAAAATCGTCTTCTCAGCAAACCAGCGGTTGGTAAAATTGTGTGTGTTTTTGTTAATCTTTTTAGTAATAGCTTGCAGAATGTCTAGAAGTACATTTATAGTCTTTTTGGATAAATTAGCGAGCCCAATGGGTCAAATTTGGCCATGATCTTAAATTAGGGAATAAAGGGTTAAAATTGAAAAAGTGAATATTTCAGTGTTCAGTGGACTTATAGCAGTAATTTAATGCAGTGTTCATAATTTTCCAAAGAAGAAAAGAGTTCTTGGGTTCTCCAGGTCTGTGTGGCTCAAACATGTGTGAACGAAACAAAACGCAACTCCAGGCATGTTTTTAGGAGGTAACAACATTCTAACATGGCTTAAACTCACAAGAGTCAATTTTACGTAATATAGGACCTTCAAATTACAAACTGTTTATTGCAAAATGGCATTAAGATGAACTAGCAGTGTGAGGGTGCATTTTGTCAACCACAGCTTCATTACAGTCGTCTTTCATTCTTTTCGGGCTAATCTTGGAGGAAAATTGCTTCCATTTTTAGACTTTAATTCTCTCCCCAGTGAGTGACCAGCTGTGTCTGCAAACCTCTGCAGCCAACAATGACACAAGCTTATTGAAACGGCTAATGAAAATGACCACAACGGAGCGGGATTATTGTGTGTTTACTATTCAAGACTCCATTGTATGTAGCTTTGTTGTGTTAATTGTAGTACTTGTGCTCATTTGTTGATCACCTGTTTAGAGGCATCCGTACCTTTGCTTAAGTGTGAGTGTTTCTTCCGTGATAGCTCTGATCTCAGTCACCTGATTCTTTGGTTTGTCTGATTGGCCTCTCATCTCTTTTTTTTAAGCATCCTTTGTTTTCCGAGAACTGTCTCCTTGTCTTGAATCACACTTTTTCTTTCTTCAAGTTTGTGTGGAGTGGCATGACTCAGCACAGCGTCTAAACAACAGTGGCATCACTTCCTGCAGTCTGGTCTGGTTGACTGGTTTATATTAGCCTCACAGTGACTTCTGGAGGCTCCGAGCAGCTGTTTAGTGCACACCAAAGAGAGCACATCACTGCAGTGTTTATTGTGCCTTTAAAACACTCCTCCATTATTCCCTGGGGTCCGGGATAGTCTATGTTTACTCTTGGGTGCTTAGCGCTATTGCAGGCATTGAGTGTATGTGACAACACTGTGACGTTAAGTGAAATGAACTTGTTTTGCTCTTAACCAAAGCGAGCATTACAGCCAACAGAGCGCGTGGGACGCAGAATCAGGGAAACACAGCTCTGCCGCTTCTTAGAACAATAGCTTTTAGTGCAAAGGTCTGTGCCCCAGGCAAAGCACATTGATTTTTCCTCTGTTAAGAGAAATAGGCAGAGAGCAAGCCAGCGCAAGTGTTACACTCAAAAAGCCTCATTATATGAAAGCCAAGGGTTTGTGTTCTACATCATCACCAACTTTGTGTGATCTGAATACAAATTCACTAGAAGAACTGATTTTATTAGTACTACTGAGACATTATAATTACTACATTATTGAGTATACTTTCTACGGTAAAAACTAGGCCTGGGCGATTGGCCAGATTTTTTATCAAATATTATTTTGTCTTAATAAAAAAACAAAAAGAGACTTTTAATCATTGCCATTTGACACTTTGAATCTTTAGTATTATGACACTAGAATACAAGACTCCAAGTTCACATTTATCTAAATGACTATCCATCCATTACACAATAAATACTTGTACATAAGTAAACCACGTCATTTTCCATTAGTAGCCTACAAATACTACTGACTGTAATATAACCTTGTACCATTTGTAGTAGTAGCTGTTGCAGTAATAATCACAGTAGGTAAAACATTCTCTGTTTGAAGAGCTCCTGTTGTAGTACTTGATTACTCTGACCTCACTGCTCCTGCATAGTATCACAGTATGTACTTTTCTCCTCTTGTACAGGGATCTAAAGCATACAGGACACATCCTTCTGCATGATTGCTAACCCTGTCAGCGCACCTCTTTGTCTGTTAAGTGACTTGTACTTTAATTGAATCTCTACCAAAGTGGAGTGATTGCTAAAGGTCAAGTATAGTGCCGTCACAGCTATAGCCTTAATCAAATGCACTTCTCATTCATGCACGGCGTTATTGAATTTGTCACACGTGCATGGGATTGATGAATGCTTCTTTTTACAGCGGCACCCACCCTGGATTCTCCGCGTTAAATAATGATCTGGGTGCAGCGTTCGGAGTAGAAACGGGGAGCAGTCAGAATGCCGTCTCCATCCATACTCCATACCCTCTGCATTTGAATCTGCGATCTTCATTGTGGTGATTGATGTCATTATAGTGGTACTACTGGAGTCTCCTCGCCTGACCATCTCTTACCTCGGTGCATTAGGATGATGAATGGGCCCTAGTCTCTTACGAAGCTGGACAGGTAATCTCGACGTGACTGCATAGGGAAAAGAGGACAAAGTAGTGGTTAATGCGGGGATCATTTTTCATGGGCGTATAATTTGTCATCCTGTAAACATCGACCATAGCTCATAAATCTGCAGAGATAAGAAGCTTTTGCTACTTAATGTCTCTCAGATTAGAGTGTGTAAACTTGGAGTTGTTTCGTATTTTTACAGTATTTGAAGGGCCCATGTTACGCTGTTTTCTGATCTATGTTATAATGTTGTTTCCTCATCACAAACATACCTGGAGTTGTGTTTTCTTTAACATGTTTAACTCTAAAATCCTGCATAATTAGGCTGAGTTCTTATCTCAAACTGAAAACACTCTGTTGCACCTTGTGATGTCATGAGGTAATACAGGAAGTGCTCCACTGTGTTTCACTAGAATCATTTGGATTATTTCAGACCTGCAATTTTCATTCTTTACTGAACTAAAGATAAAAAACGTGCTGTTAATTTGAAAACTACCACTTCATGACATCACAAGGTGGAACAGACCATTTGGAGCTTTGAAGATATAGCCAGATTAATAAGAAAAAGTTACTGAAACATGTGTGAATGAAACTCTGACTATGTCCTTGAGGAGGTAACGACATTATAACACGGCTTAAAGCTCACAAGAGTCCATTTTGCGTAATACAGGGCCTTAAATGAATTCTGTATTTCATTGTGTAGTTGTTAAAATTTCACAGGTCTCAATTGAGCTGTTCCACACTGAAGTAGAAAGTGACTGTATGTTGTATGGCCACAAGAAGGCACTGAAGCACCTTACTACAGCATAGGCCGTATACAGGTCTAGCTGGCTTGTGCTATACGAGTGTTGGAAAATCTGCATTTCAAATAGGTTTCAAACACATTTTGAAGCTCAGTATGTTGCTACAGAGACATACTGAGATAAGCTATAATACTGAAACTACTTTACACCACTGATACAATAATAATAATGCAGGAAAATTGCAGTAAACCATTTTTAAATAGACAGAATCATTCAAACAGCCTGAGCTGCAACACATAAATAGCAGATTGAAGCAATAATTAGCAATAGAAATTACTTTTTCGGCCGTCGACAGCTCAAATCTTTTCAAGTTACATCCAAAATAACAAAAATTTCCCAATTATGATAAAGAAAATATCCAGATTTCATATACTGGACGATAAAACCATATATTATAGTAAGTGATGCACCATTTAAAGCAGATTTTTTGAAAGATTTGGAAAAAATAATCTTGTAGTTTCTTTCGCCCACTTCTTCTCAGCTCCATTTCATGTTCCCATCTTAGTACTTGTATCTTGCATAACCAAAAGTTACTGTAGAGGTTATCATCGCAAAATAATCTGGGTAATATAACAAAAAATGCATCAGGATTTTCCCCCCATTTCCACCATTCACGACTTTGTATTGAATTTTTTTACCGCCTGATTAAAAACAAATAAAAACGGTTTTCAATGTGAATTTCACGAATACAAATAGACTTTTAAACCAGTGCCAATTTCCAAAAAAACAACAAAAACACAATCCAGTCATTATTATTCCCCCGCAGTCTGAACTCTCCTCCAACCAGCTGGCTTCGACTGATAAAGGTTTGGCTGTCGATCTCTGGGTTTAAAAAGTCCCAAGCTGATCATTAACTGCATCTAAATCTCAAATCTAGCCCTGGAAGATCATATAAGACATCACGACTGGACTGGGGTAGCGAGATAAAGTCCCTATGAGTCCATCAGTTGTAAAGAAGATAAAATATTTAGCTTTAAATTGTCAATCTTTACGGCAATGCTTCTACTAATTCATAATTCCCATGGATATTGACCTGCAGCGCTGGTGTTTTAGCCCTCTAGTATGAAGTCCAAACCACACTCTTTCTCCCCTCATTCTTGCTGCCTTGCTCCGCTGGCTCTCACACATCCACGTCATCACTTTTACCTCTTTCTCGTACAACCTTGTGGCGCAGGAGAGCAGGCTGCACTCATCACACTGGATTACCTAACAGTCAGAGGACAACATTTATCAACGCCACACGCCTTTTGCTAGCGGTGCATTTCCTCCGCTGCGGATCTCGTGTCTCTTTCGGTTGTAACAGCAGCTCACACTGTCGATAGGTTTCCTGATACTTCCATGTTTGTCGCTTATGTGGTTGTATCTTATCTTATATTACACGAAATTGACTCTTGTGAGCTTTGTTATAATACTGTTACATCATCAAAAACATACCCAGAGTTGTGTTTTGTTTCATTCACATTCAGATTATGTTTGAATAATCTCTTATTATTAGTCTGTCTATATCTCCCAAAGCTCGAAATGCTCCGATCCACCTTGTGATGTCATTATGTAGTAGTTTTCAAGTTAGCAGCTACCTTTTACCTTTAGTTCAGTAGACATGATTGAAGTTATCCGAATGATTCTAGTGAAGGTGTGTGCAGTTTACAAACACGTATATTACCTGTATTACTGCATGACATCACAAGGTGGAACAGAGTGTTTTCAGTTTGAGAGAAGAACTCAGCCTAAATCTGCAGCATTTGTGTGTTAAACATGCGTGAATGGAAAAAAAAATCACAACTCCAGGTCTGTTTTTGATGAGGAAACATTACAGCGCAGATCAGAAAACAGAGTAATACAGTCCCTTTAATGCTTTATGCACTTGGACCTGTTTTCCAGTGTGTTTTTTAAACTACAAACGCCAACCTAACCTATCATTTCCACTCCGGTGTGTTCTGAATTCGACCCCTGCAGCCTCAGCATTGCGCACTCAATATCTCTCAAGGTTCTTCAGACTGCAGTTTGTGCTGATAACACATTAACCTATAGAACTGTGATTTACTGCTGACATCCTACTGGGGAACTTTCTATTAGGGGGAATAGCATTTTTTTCCACCGCTGCTCTGCTAACAGTAAATTAACAGTCACGGCCCGGGCCAAAAGTCAGAAAGTGGGAGTGAATGAATTAAAGCTGTTGTTTTGGCCATAAAGTAATACGGTATTCGCAGTAAAAGTAAAGTAATATTGTACTGGCAGTAAAAGTAAAGAGTTCATTTTGTTATTGAAGTAATAAAGATACGAGAGGAGCTTAATGTTACGATTCCTGGTTGTTTGAGTTCGATTCTGAGCAATAGAAATCAAATATCGCATGAAATGTTGGTTATTATACATCTGATGCTCTTCCTAATGAAACTCTCAGAAGTGCTGGAGGCAGAAATAGTTGTGTAACCTCGTGACCCATGATGTAAAACAAGTACAACTGCCTTTTGCTCGTCAGGAAAATGGAGGCAAAGTGTGGCCAATTTGAAGCAATTATTCACATTCGTTGGCATCAGATAATGACAAATCGTAAGT
This sequence comes from Periophthalmus modestus, assembly GCA_019594935.1. Lineage (NCBI taxonomy): Eukaryota > Metazoa > Chordata > Actinopteri > Gobiiformes > Gobiidae > Periophthalmus > Periophthalmus modestus. The sequence continues at coordinate 25,714,323 of JAIEZT010000021.1, read as the reverse complement.
GGGTTTGTGATTGTCAGTAGTGTAGCGGCAAAGTCTGTGTGCGTTTGAATCTGTAGGTGCAAAACCAAGTCTAAAAACATAACAAAAGACACATTTCTAATATTAGAGATGGCGCAACTGAGCCATTTATATATATTTTTTGGCTTTTTGAACACTAAATCCATATAATTCACACGTTTGCCTTAGCCGTGGAGATTTCTCATAGGGATTTTGGTTCAGTACAGTGAGAAAAAGACCTCAAATAAATAAGAAAACGTGGCCAATCATTGTGGATGTGCTGTCTCAGATATCTATTATGCTGCCCAAGTTAATCCCCCGATTCCTTACACTTCGCCATTTTCCGTACCTCAGAACATTATCTGTGAGATACCAGTATTTTGAAGCTTCATCAGTCACATGTCAGGGCTCCGTATGGTGTATTGTTTCATTTAGAGTCTTCTTATAGTGCTGCAGTCATCTAAAAACACCCTTGGGATTTTTACCATAATCCCTCTATCAGAAGAAGTCATAGAAGACCTGCAGCCAACCAACGCACCAACACAGGCGAAATCACATTAGCCCGCGGAGAGCCTTTTCATTTAAGAAGTGCAAACATGTGCCGCTGCGAGAGGGGCTGGCGTGCTCTCAGCCATCTGATTTATTGTTTCTGTAATTTTACCAGTAAGCCCCGTCCTTGGCTTTGTGAAGAGCTGGAGGTGTGAATCGGAATACACGTTTCAAGAAAGAGCAAATAGTGATAGTGTCGGGGTTGGGAATTCACGGGGATAAAGGGTGACTAAGAGATTTGACAAGATCCTACAGGCTATGCAAATGTATAGATGCAGGAGTGTGCTGCGATGGAGGGGAAATGAAGAATCGCTCCAGCATCAACGTTCTTTTCATAAGCCCATTATGATTTTGCATTATTAGTGGTTAAATTGTTATATTACCGCCCACACATCATCAACAAACTAATGCACTTTGAAAACCACACGACAATGACTGACACATAACTTTATTAATCCCTGAAGAAGTTTGGTCACACTGTGTAGTTAAAATACAGAAATTAAAAGGTACACCAGTTTAATACAAGCTCTGACCAGAAATGCACAAATTAGAAGATCCAGTTCCCTTCCTTTGTGCCCGTGAGCAAGATATCCTGTTAGCCTAAATACGATATCTGCATGTGCCGAGTCACAAGTTGCATTTCCCTCCTTTCACCTTATTTTTAATGCACATTTTGAAGATTTGCATAAGTAACAGGAGGTGCAAACACAACGAGCACATTTTGAGCCCTTCATTCGCATAAACATTCATCCGCTCACTTCAGGGGGATTTTGATTTAAACGTATTTTGGAAGGAGGAAACGCATTTATAGAGTCAGAAAACACATAAACACCAATGCATGTTCATTCTCACCCCTTTGCTGTTTTTTCTTTTTTTTTTCCTGATGGCAACAAAGCTTTATGGCACCAACTGGCTGTTTTCTGGGACTCTAAATGTTTGGCATTTTGTTACCAGCTTTCTAGGTCTCAAATCTCTAAACTTAACGAAATGAACTGTTGCTAAATGTATCCCTAATCCTAACCCTAACCTTAACCTGACAGTGAAATAATATATAGGTCAAAACTAAACATTTGCTGAAGATATGTGAGAAAATAGAAGGATAAGCTCCACCCTCGTAACGAAATGCCAAACAGTTAGGAAGTCTCACTGATTTCTAGCATTTCTGTGATGGATATTTAAGTATATTCAAGCTGTGTCTTTAAAAAAAGTTTGAAATGTGTCAGTCTGTCTTTTTTTTTTTTTTTTTTTTGGCCACAATGCTGCCTGCTTTTGACCCGGACGTGACATCACACTTAACGACTCTACTGCATACCACCGCACTCACACGCACTCAACACGAGCAAAGACCATTTTCCACGTGTCACTAAACTGATGTGGTCCTCGTGACAGTTTGAGTGAGACAAGCCCCTGCTCCAGATCGGCCGTGCAGTGTATCCAACCCAAACTCCCCATCGCACAGTGCATACATATGTGCTCCATCAAGGCCACCGATTCTTTGACAGCATTCATCAGCGTTAATGCTATATTCCTACCTACTTTCTGACGTAAATGCATTTTTACAGCGAAGACCTTGACCTTGTGTTTTCAATACCTCACGATGAATACTATCATCATGTAGCGTATTTAGACTTTTCAACAAGATTACTACAAAATAACAGTGTTCATTGTCAGACTATTTGACGACAGGCTATACATGTATCTACCTATAGTGTCCACTGTGCAGGGAATGTACAGATTACACAAGTTTTGCACTGGATGCCCTTCCGAATCAAAGATGACTTGAGTTTTACAGTCTCACAAACATGAAAAACAGATTTGCAGTGGTCCAAAGTCCGAGAACACCTTATGAGTTCAGAGCGTCCTAACTGTTAAGTGCAATGAGTTTATAAGTGCTTTTCACAACTTTCAGAATCCAGAGTAGTTTTACATGCTAGCTGCACACTTCCTGATTATCAGACTATAAAACAGAAAGGAAAACATTGCTCAAATACATGGGATCGACTTCAGAAGATTAGAAGATGACCACTGGTAAAATACACTGAAGTTATAGCTCCTGTATAATGTTTACCCTATTTTATTTAATCATCACTATTTTTACTCCATTTTGCATCTTGATTTTTATGAATGTATAATTTTATTTATTTTTTATTCTTCTGCTGTACTTGGCAGTGCAACAGTGAAATTCCCCCACTGTAGGACTGGTAAAAGTTCTTAAGGCAGGGCAAGTTTATTTGTATAACACAATTCGTACACAAAGTTACTCAAAGGGCTTTACAGAATAAGAAAGACACTGAAATCATAAATCAAAACATAAATAATCACAGACAATCATCATAAAATTAACATTAAAACAGAAAAGTGCAGAATAAAATCCTTTCAGTCATATGCACAGCTAAACAGAACTGTTTTGAGCCTGGATTTAAACATTGTCAAAGTAGAGGCCTGTCTCACATCTTCACGAAGATTGTTCCAGGTTTTAGCTGCAGAAAACTGGCCCCCGGATTCCCCATGTTTAGTCCTTGTTTGGTCCTGGTTTGGTCCTGGTTTAGTCCTGGTTTAGTCCTGACTCTGGCACCAGCAGGAGGCGGGTCCCTGAAGTCCTCAGACTGTGAGATGGTTCATATGGCACTAACATTTTCTCATCTAGCTCTACATGAAGATAGCGTGAAGTGTTTTCTACTTAATGGTAAAGATATTGGCCACACATTGATAAGCAATAATATTCCGTTTTAATTCAGTTAATTCAGACTGAGAAAGGCAGTGAAGGTTGCTATGGCAGCTGTAGCAAACAAGAATGACTTTCCATCTTCTTATTATATGCAACATTTCAAGGACTATTCTCAATATTTATTTTTAAATTACTAATCATTATGGCACTGGCCCTAATTTTTCATCATCCTGGAACCTTCAGATGCTTTAGTTTAGCATAAATAGTAAATAGAGTGTAATTGAACCAAAAACGTTCAAATGTAAACACTCTGCACTAATTGCATTGCATTTGCATAAGTTCCTCTACTCTCTATTTACTCATTGGAGTCTAAAGTGTTGTATAGCGTAGCGCGGCGGTCTTTGGGGAGCTGTGATGGTTGTCGTTTCACAATGGCCCCGTCCCCAGAGGAGCTCATTCAGCGCTTCCTGCATAATTAGCCCTCCCCGTGATTACAGCGATCAATGCACTATCGTCAGGACAGAGAGCACTTCCCCAAGCCCTGGATAATCACTGTATACAAACCTGTCTGTTGTCGGAGCATTTCCTGAGCCGCATATCTCATTACAAAAACAGGAGGAAAGAAGAGGAAGTGTTATGGCCCCGTACAGCGCCCTAGAGACAGGTGTCAGGAAGGAAGCACCCCAGTCACCGCTGCAGATTTGTTGTGAGAAACAAGTCTGGTTTCTTTTTGGTGATTTCTCTGGAGGTGACAGACGCGCCGGCGAGCGCTACTGAGAATACCGTCATTTTTATGATCTTGACAATAACTAAGGTCTGAAAATGTTCTTGGAGGTGCAGGGATATGAATCTTTGGTAACAGCCTTAATAAAGCATGAAGACTAAATTCATAATTAACAGATAGTTTATTAGAATGATTCAAGCTTAGTAACTCCTAACCTGACTCTTTAATTAAAAGCACTGTACTGGATTTTTACCGTCTTTAAAACGCAAAAAAACAGAATTAGCGCCTTATAGTCCAAAGTTATTCCTCACCACGTGCAATCCCAAACATCCTAATTATTAATTGCAGTGAGTTTATAAGTGCTTTTCACAACCCTCAGAGACCAGAGTTTTGCCCTGATGCTAAATCTAACAACAGCTAGCATGCTACTCCACACTTCCTGGTTATAGGACACAAAACATTTCCTAATTAAATGCACACAGCATGTAGTGAGCTTATTTTGACCTTGAGAGCTTATGTCATGTATGTGTACTAGGGCATGACAAATACATGGGAGCAGGACCTTTTTTTACTAAGTTACTAAGCATCATTTATTATTCATGCTTGATTAAGGTGTAGTTATAATAAAGTGTAATGAATCCTCTTGTTTTACAGTGGTATCCTGAGGTGGAACAATGCCAGTATGCAGTAAACCATTATGAAACAGCTGGTAAACATGTTGAAGCAGACCACATTCTTTCATGCTCGGTATTGCAGGTATAACGCTGTTGTCTACAGAACACAGGTCGTGAAATCCAAGCGTGTGGCATGTGTTGACATTAAGTCCGTGCTGCAAGACTATTCCAGCTATGTTCTCCTTGGTTCTGTTATTGATTTAAGACACGTAACAGTGTATTTCACATTCTTAATCAAAGGTCAGGACACAAAGGAGGAGGGATGACTGTATAGGTGACTGTATGTACTACATACTGGGCTTTGTTGACAGAATCCTCTGCAGTACAGGGCAGGTATAGTGCACTTCATTTACAGCAATGCAGACTTATTTTCTTGCTTTTTGGATTAGAGTTGGTTATTTTTTGTGAGGATCCTAAGGAATTTCCAAAACGTGTTCATCCAGAATGGTGTATAGAATATAACATTAAAACAGACGACTTTTTGGAAGTCTGCCAGGATGCTACACGATCTTTTATTCATGAAAAGTCTGTGCTGTTTTGAGACGGAATAGTGTGTAAAATAGAGGATACCATATTCAAACTTGATACTAGGAGGGTGTCTCAATCGTGACTTTGAGACCTCGATGACCATAAACACATTTTTTGGTACAAAGGAAACAGAATCTAATTTTCAATGGGCTAATTAGTGTGTGTTTTTGTCAGTACCAGCTCAAATTATCTAGTTTCAATGCCAGTTTTGTATCAGTGAGTCATTGGTGGAATATAGCAAAGTAAAAGTAGTAAAATACTGAACTTAAGTGCAAATTTTAGGCATACTTTTACTTTTACTTACACTACAATTTTGAACTGAAAAGTTAAAGTTTTTTTTAATTATTATTTTCTGGAACCTATTTAAAATGTGCAGGGGTGTATTTTTAACGCATTCATAGTTTGAGCAAAAAGAAAATAAAAATACAAATAAAAACAGCTACAAAAAAATACAAATAAAAACAGCTATATAAAAAAACAAAAAAACAAAAAAAACAGCTACAAAAAACAAACAAACAAACAAAAAAAACCCTAAAACAATTGATTCAGTTTCTGTTGAACAAAATTCAGTGCAAAATCACTGCAAATCAGCACAAAATCACTGCATTTGAAGCTTTATTAGATCTCAAAATCTGCACAAAATACTTTTACTTTTTACTAGTCAATTTTTAAATGGGTGCTTTAATACTTTTACTGAATTAGATGTTTTCATGTCATACTTTTACTTCCAACACTGCAATGAGTATAAATTATTTTTATAACCCTAATCCAGAAGGGCGAGTGACTCAGAGTGTGTGTCTGGTAAAGTAACATTAGCTTTGACGCCCAGAACAACAGAAAAATGTTCAAATAGTTTTAGGGCATTTGCACATAATTAACAAATGTAAACTTTCTATTATCTCCATTACAGTCCATTAATCTTGTTCTGTTTTTACTCGGAGGGCAACTTTTCGCCTGTCACTAATGAAGCTGTAATTGGGATTCTTGCGGCCGTGTGCGCTTACGTAATGCCCTTCTGTGGCCCTCTGTTGGCGCGAGCTGCGTCTGCCCGCTCTGGCCCGGTTAAGAGCGGTCATCACCTGTCATATTCTGCCTGTGTCCAAGCTAATGGTCCTGTGAGACAATCTGTGATGCTAATGCTGTCTGCAGGTGCTCATGAAATCAAAGTGTTCATAGGACATTGTGACTTAGCCTCAACGCAGCTCTCATAGCAATAATTTAGTCTAGAATCCAATGTAAAGGTCATTTTTCCCCTTTGGATGAAGGAGATGATGTGATGTGTTTGGATAAGATGTGATTGTATAAGAATTACAAGATCACTGTACCCTTCGGCAGCATTTGTCACGCAAATTTTGAACAGGATGCTGTGTTGTGGGTCAGTTACAGGGCTGAGTGACTTTGGAACAGGCATTGCTTTCTCTGACATGCTTCAAGATTGTGATAAGATTTGTACAATATTATCCAAACAACACAAGTGCTATAATTAAGTCCAGAAATGTCACGATCCTCCAGTTTCTTCCTTTCCTGCTCCCTTTGTGTTTGCCTGCCTGTGTCACTCACCTGGGAGGAGTCACTCAACCAACATCAGCTGCAGTCTGTTTTAATCACACACCTTAGATCCATCTGCAACAGGGGTGTCCAAACTATGGCCCGGGAGCCAAATGCGGCCCTCAGACTGTTTTTTACCGGCCCAGTTGATCATAAGCAGTACTTTTAACAGCAAATTAAACTATTTATATCACTATATCCTCAAACATCACATTGCAGTGTGATACAGACCTAAAATTAATGTGTTTCAAGCCTTATTAATACACAGCAGCTATGGTATGGTATGGTATGGCTTTTATTTGAACAGGGACAGTGCACAACATTACATTGACCTTAAAAAACAGGAACGATGTATGGTGCCAGGTTTTAGCATAAATACTAATTTCCACCTGTAGTCCCTGGGCAGGCTGATGTTAAGTAAGAGTAACAGTTTGGTGTAGATGAAAGACCTGTAAACATATGGTACACACACACCAAATACAACACATCTCGCCCCTTAAATACACAATTAAAAAAAAACATTCAGTTCACACACACATACACAATCATACCAAATTATTCGCACACAATCAGTCAATTTTAGATATACAAATACTCTTCCTTACATACACATTCACTGATGGGTGCTTGCTTGCTTCGACATTAGCCATTTCTATGTCACCTGTGCAAACATTTGAAAGCTTGTGCATGTTATAATCTCATTTGGCAAACTATTCCACTGGCTCTGTCAAAGCTGTGTATAAAGCACCGTACTGTATTGATCATTTCGCTTTGAATATGTTTTGAGATGTGGCCCTCGATAAAAAAAAAAAAGTTTGGGCACTTCTGTTCTACAATGACGTCCTACTTATTGACCTTATTCGGCCCCGCCCACTTTTGCCGTACATGTGGCTAAACTGCGCTTTCTTTGTGGTGGCACTTTCGGTTAAGCGGGAATCCGATTCATTTCAATGGAGAATCTGGGACAAGTTTTGAGGCTAAAACATGCGGCAGGTTTATGTGTGTGAATTGTTTAGTGTTCATGTAACCAACAAGTCAACAGTGCACCGACTCTCTGGAAGGCTTTAAAACGGCTGTGTGGTCTGTATAGAACTGTCAGGATCAGCAGCCCCACGCCAACTAATGTGTTTAATACAAATGTGCACGTGTCAATGATGACTGACTCATTTTGTGTGTTATGAACATGAATGGCAAGGCTGCATTGTCGGCTCTCAAGGACCATCCACACATCTGCAGCAGTGACCTACGACAGCATGAATGGGACTGTGCACTGACCTTGTTCTGAAAAGCTAAACAGGAAGGAGGCACAGAGAGGGAGATAGCCGAGTGATGGGGTGATGTGTGACACGCGGAAGATCGAGGAAAATTGCTGTTTGGTCGGATACACTGACATATCGGTAATTACTAATCTCAGCAAGAAAACTGGAGGTAACAAGTTGACCAGTCAGTATATGTGTGAAGTCTGCACACCCTTGGTTTGGTTTCCATCGTTCTAGTTCAGATGCAGTCAGGTTTCAGTCGCATACCTCAAGGAGAAGCAGTTGAATAAAAATGAACTGCCTATTATTACATTATGTGATATTGTTTTACACTAAATTACATAAAATATTACGGAGCAATTTGATTTTGACTTTTATTTGAACTAGTTTGTGTGTCTTTGTTTCAACAGAAAACAAACAACAATGTCTAAGTTATCTTGACTGCGCAGCCATGGAACACAAGTCGAAATCATAGACTGTATATATAAATAGAAGCTAACCCGCTAGCCGCTTTCCATACAGGAAGTGAGCATGGATGCACTTGTCGACTGTGGCTCCTATTCACTTTCACTCCTTTCTCTGTAACTGCTGCTGTCAGGCTCGTCATTTTGGTCTTATACAAATACAAATACGCTGCCTGGCCAAAAAAAAACAAAAAAAACAAAACAAAGGTCACACACTCTAATATTTCGATGGAGCGCCTTTAGCTTTGATTACGGCACACATTCGCTGTGACATGACTGATTCGCTGATTTCGCTTCTGCAGTGTCGAAGATTTATTTCCATCCAGTGTTGCATTCATTTTTCTCCAAGATCTTGCATTGACGATGGTCGAGTCTGACGCTGCACAAAGCTTCTCCAGCACATCAAAAAGATTCTCAATGGGGTTAAGGTCTGGACTCTGTGGTGGCAAATCCATGTGTGAAAATGATGTTGCTCCCTGAACCACTCTTTCACAATTTGGGCTATTTTATCTGTAAATCTAGATATGAACATTAATAACGGACTAATGAGGCACCTTCTTTCCCCACAGTCACTTCCATTAGCATTAGAAACAGGCTTGATTGACAGCGTTGCTAAGCTTAATCAGCAGTGCGTGTGGGACAGAGCATTGCTTTCAACAGCCTCACTCCGGATTGGCTCTTTGGTTGCTATGATACTCACAGTCAGATTTCCAAACATAGAACTCGGCTCCAAATTCGCCCGTATAACCTCTAGCCTTAATGAGTTTCATTTGACTGGAGCTGAACGCTATGGCTGACGTCACACTCCCTTAGTCCACTTCATTATACAGTCTATGGTCGAAATATCGCCTAATTTTACTGTTACTCTCTGCAGTTTTGAATAGAGTTTTGAATTTAAGAGGTCTTTGTAATCCCTCAGTCGTCCAGGTTTGATCCACAGCAAAAGACGAAGTTTGTCCAGTTGACAGATTTAAACCTCGTCTTTTGCTTTTAAATTTAAGTAATCCATTGTTCCGTACCCATAACCTGATATTTTTGTCTGATCCCACAAAGGCCTAATTGAAACCATCTCCTCCTGTGTTAATGTAGAACAATTGTCAGGCAGCCCAAAGCTAAATTATGAACACATATTTCGCGGCCGTAGGGAGTATAGCTTTTTGTTGCGCTGTGTTTCAAAAGCACAGTGAAGTGACAAAGTGTTTTAACCTTCAGCACACAGGCAAATCAATCAAATCCACTTGTTATAGCAAATGCACTTCATAATAATGACTTACTTATTCCCTTAGCAAAGACAAACACAAAAGCATTAGTTTAAACAGTTTAAACAAGCAAATGCATGTACAAGTGTGTCGAAGTGGAATTCATACAGGCATTTTAATTATTAAGCAACTTTTGATGGAAACATTGGCAATTGGGGGATAATGATCTTGACAGTTTTTTATTTGTTTTATTTGCTGGTCTGTTATCAGTTGGAAAGTAAATGTTGGCTAGGGAACAGTCAGAAATGGTAAAGACAATTCAGGTTATTTTATGCAATTGGAGAGTTGTTCTGTTGGGCTATTTTTTAGATCCAGGTTGCAGAGGTGTGACTTGTAGGTCATGACTTGGACTCAGTTTTCAGTCACTATTTTGATGACTTGAGACTTAACTTGATGAAATGGACTAAGACTCGGGACTCAAACTGGACGTGAAGGTCAGAAATGCAGGACTTGACTTAGACTTGAGCCCTGTGACTTGAGATGAGTTGATGCTTCTTCTAAAAACATAACCAAAAATATAAATGTGTTTAGAAAACTCTATTTAGTTTTAAAATAGCAAACTGGAACATGTCTGTCTGGCTTCTCTATTTGTGTCTAAGATGTTTTAAAGACGGACCATGGACCAGAAAAATCACATTAATTCCAAAAATATGAGTTATACGAGCTATACTTCAGTTTAGAGACTTGAAACTCAAAGCTGTGGACTTGGACTCAACTAGAACTTGTGGGACATGGGACTTGGACTTGAGGTAAAAGACTTGAAACTTACTTGAGACTTGCAAAACAGTGACTTGGTCCCACCTCTGCAACATTGTCAATGCCCAATCTCGTCTGATCTCTGAAGCTTAGAAAGTCTGGTGCCTGGTTAGTACTTGGATGTGAGACTGCTGTGAAGACCCGGCTCCACAGTGGGACAGCAGTGGCTCTAGTCTAGTGCATTCTCTTGTTGTGTCCTTGTATAAAACACTTCACCCACCTTGCCTTGTATGAATGTGGTGGTGGTTTGTGCAGACTGACAACTCCAGGGCAGCAGTGGCTTTAATTTTAGTTAACACTGAGTATTGAAGGAATTAATAATGTACAAAACTCTAAATTGACTTTGAGTGTCTGAAAAAGGGCTATATTAGACTAATGCTAACACTAAGGATATGTCGTTTATGAATAGGCCGATAAATAATGTATCATTCAATTTATGTGAGATGGAACAATAATGTCGAGGTTTGAATTGAACTTGATACAAACTAACTACTTAAGAGTTGCATTCTGTTATTTCTTTACTGTTCATATATTTTTTTAAACAATTATGTACATTTAAAATACTTTTCTGGGGATAATACTGCTTTATTGTTTGGTTTCAATAAAAATCGTTTATCGTCTATATTTACTTCAGCAATATATTACATTTCAAAATTTGTTATCGTAATGGGCCTGTTTTTAAGTCACCGTGGTAACAAATTAGTAATTAAAAATTAGTAAATTACAAAATAAAAAATAAAAAAATTTAATTGTTTTTGCATTAAGATGCAATTTATCACAATTAATCGCATTTTACATGCAAAGGCCAAAAAAAAAAAAAAAAAAAAAGAAAGAAAAGAAAACAATATCATGGGGTTTTTGTCTCCTAAATTGTGCTAAATATACTGAAGTATTCAGCCAGTGCTTGTAACTTTAACGAGCCATTTCTCTGTGATCACTGACTCTTTTCGAATAGTTTAAACACTCAGACAGAGCTTAGACTTGTCTCTGTCTTTCTCTCTGTCCAGCAGAGCTCTCGTCCTCATGTCCAGTTCAGACAGTGGACCCGCCCAATCTTTGTGTGTCTCTGTTTGTGTGCGTCTGTGTGCGTCTGTGTGTGTGTGTGTGTGTGTGTGTCTCTGTGTGCGTGTGTGTGTTTGTGTCTCAGTGTGTCTGTTTTTGTGTGTGTGTGTCTGTGCGTGTGTGTGTCTGTGTCTGTCTGTGTGTGTGTCTCTGTGTGTGTGTGTGTGTTTGTGTCTCAGTGTGTCTGTTTTTGTGTGTGTCTCTGTGTGTCTATGTATGTGTGTGTGTGTCTCTGTGTCTGTTTTTGTGTGTGTTTGTGTGTGTCTGTGTCTGTGTGTGTGTGTCTGTGTGTGTGTCTGTCTGTATGTGTGTGTGTGTCTCTGTGTGTGTGTGTGTCTCTCTGTGTGTTTGTGTGTGTGTGTGTGTGTGTGTGTGTGTCTCTGTGTGTGTGTGTGTGTGTGTCTCTGTGTGTGTGTGTGTGTGTCTCTGTGTGTGTGTGTGTGTGTGTGTGTGTGTGTGTGTGTGTGTGTCTCGGTGTGTGCGCTGAGCAGAGGGAGAGAGAGGTGAGTGCAGCGGCTCACACACCGGAGCAGGGCTCGTTTTATCCTTTTTTTTTCACTGACACACGTGACCTGCGTTAACGCACAGATTAATGATTGTTTGAGTTAATGTCATAAAATATGTTAACGTGCCCAGCCCTACAAATTGCACATCCTTTTCAGTCATGAGGTTTTTTTTAATCCCTCTTTCATTTCTATATAAATAAGTCCGTGTTGGTGCTTTGTTGTTACTGTTCTATTGACATTTACTTAAGTCTTAGAGCATTTGTACCTTACTACATTCCTCTTGGTGGCAAGTACTGAGTGACTAACTAACCATATATCATCTTACTTGCTGCAGGGAGCAGTATTTCGAGCATGTTGTGAAAATGTCCCCCATGCGGAGGCAGTTGACGGTATGTACTTTGTAGAATTTGTGTTTGTGTAATGGGATGAAATTCCCTGTTTTGCCTGGACCTTTCTGACAGCAGCTGATTAGCAAAGACATACTGTCAGCAGATCCCCCAGCGTCTGCCATATTTGTGCAGAGTTATGTGCAGATGTGCTAAGCCAACACATAGACAACACTATATTTACATCACACCAATGAGTTGTTACTCTGACTTATTACTTCCAAGATGGCCGCCTGAGAAAGTTACCTCAAACCTATGGAGTCTAGTAGAGAAATGCGACTGATATTAATGGCTTGTTTCTGATAATAAATGCTGCTTTGTTGTCGGTCTCATAGCATTTATTGGCAGTTGAGTTGTTATAGTAGTGTTTGGGTTTTTTTCTTGTTTTCCTATTGATTGATAGACCAATGGTATCTTACTTGTTTTATAATCTCTGTTGGTGAGTTGGAGAGAACTGGATTGCTAATTTGGATACATACCCCGCTACAAGATTCTCTATTAAATGAACAGCCCAGTCACAACATTACAATTACAACACATTTTGATTTTTTTTTTTTTTTTTTTTTGGAAAATTGTATGTCCTTTCTAAACATCTTAGGATCTGTCCTTAGAAAGTACAGAGATCATTACATTGGGAGTACATTTATCTCAACCTGCCTTGGCAAAGTATTGCATCTTTTCATGTTTTCCTGTCTTGATTCCAAAGAAAGACCAAAATTGAGTCAAAAGGCTTAAGTTTAAATCAATATTTTCACCATAACAAAAGATGGAAAAGTTTAAAACATAGTTCACAGAAAAGTCAGTTGACTGCTCACGCAAAGTAGCTTGTCCTTCAGTAATTCCATCACATTGTGGCACACAGCATTGTGCGCAGGTGGATGTTGGAATAAATCAAAGAGTGAGATAACGTCACATGGAGAGCTCCTCCATAAATCTTTTAAACGTGAACAGACAGCATCACATTACACAAGGGGCAAGCAGAGCAAATGGCTTGATTAAGGCATTACATCTATGCCAGTATTCACACTTTACATCACACTGTAATGTGAATGGCTTTTATCTTTATCTATGGTTGGGTAGCAGTATTTCAGATGACAAGCAGCATTATATAGGCAATAATATTGAATACATATAGCTCACATAAATACTGTTAGAATACAGATTTGTGTTGTACTAGAACAAGTTCTGGGGTCTAGTCACTTACAGAAGTGATTAGATTCAACATTTGTGAACATTTTAAATTCAGGATAATCCTTATATGAGAATATATGTTATGAACTGCCCCCATAGGAAACACTGCCCTCATCATCACACAGAATCTGAAATCCACATCCTCACCATCCTCTGGGGTGTTTCGTTCATGTGGAGCAAAAAGTAAAATCTAGATTGTTTTGCGCACACACTGGGCGATTAATTTCATCGATTTCAAGTGAAGTCAGAGCAGGAACGGTTCGTCTTTCAAACAAAGGAGCTCCATATACTATTTTTTTAAAGAAATTATAAAGTGCTTTCAGTCACATTTGTTCATGTGTAATCTCATTTTTACAGTGTAAATCAGAATAACATTTTGTACAATAATTGCACTATAACCCTGTTTTGCAAGTAAAGTTTTATGATTTTGCAATTTTTCAAAATCCCTTACTAAAAACACAAATTAATTGAATTTATTTGATTAATTGCCTAACCATATGTGAAGCTAACTGTAGGCACTGCTCAGTCTGAAGCTCTGTTAGTCAAGTTAAACTTTAATCTGAGTTTTGTTTTAACACAATCTGATCAGAAGGAGCTGACGGGCGAGATGATTTGTGCCGCTAAACAAGTCTGTCACACATAAAATTATGGCCTCCAGCTGGCCAGCATTAGCCAACAGTTTCTCAGTTAGCCACGTTCACCTTTTTTTTTTGAAAATCAAACTCCTAAACAGGACCATGAATGCTCATATTGATCTCAGGCTCCTGAAAATGTGCCGTTCAAATCCATTTTTCTATCTTAAAACATTTTTGTCAGTGTTTTGCCAATGTTTGTATTGTGTCACCATGGTAACTGCTGAACATTCCGCCAATAGAGACGCATGTAGAACATCCCCAGCGTGATGCCACTGCAAAGTATCAATACTGGTAGTTTTCAGATTCCAGTGATGACACATACACTCAGCTGGGGAGCAAAAGCCAGTTTTCCCTATTAATAATAATATTGTACTTTCCTAAGGAATACCTAAGCGGAAAATTCACAAAAGTTAAACCTCACTCTTTCCATTGTCGGCTCCCGCAGTCCCCTCCACCTTCCACCCCCGCAACCTTGGCATCATCTTTGGTCAGACACTTTCCAATGAACACAAGATAAAACACATCATCAAAACCACATTCTGTCACCTTGGGAACATCGCTCACCTCCGCCCATCCCTCTCCCCGCTGTCTGCCGAAACCCTCATCCACGCCTCTGTCACCTCCGCCTTGACTACTGCATTAGTCTGCTTTACGATTCACCTTCCAAACTCAACAGACGGCAGTACATCCAGAACTCTGCTGCCTGCCTTCGCACCAGCACCTCCTCCTCACCTGCACCTCCTCCTCACACCCTCAGAGATCTCCATTGCCTCCCCATCCCCCAGCGCATCTAAGTCCCCCCATCACCTGACCCCCATGTACCACTCTGAGCTCCTCCACCACCACACCCACCCGTGCTCTCCGATCAGCTGATGCCAACCTCCTGTCAGCCCCCATCAGAACTAAACATAAGCCCTTGGGGGACAGGGGTGTCTCCGCTGCTGTCTCCGCTGCTGCCTCCGCCCTCTGGAAGTCCCTACACAAACACATCAGAGACTCATCTACACTGACCTGTTCAAAATTGCCTTTAAATAACAATCGTTTTCTTTCATTTGTGTTTTGTCTGTGTGAACTCTGTGTAATCCCTCAGTCGTCCAGCTCTGAGCCAAAGTAAAAGCCGAAGTTAAATCTGTTAACTAGACGAAACATCGTTGGAGTGAAGGTGTTTTGCTGCTCATCCAAGCCGCTTCTTCACTTCTGGTCAGATTACTGGTGGACACGGCCTTATATCTATCTGAAGGGAGGGACTACGTAGGGCCATTAAAGGTTGAAAAAGGGGCCATTACGACTGAAACGAGACAATCGCTGTTTACAGTTTCAGTGTAATTAGCTCCTCCCTTCAGATAGATAGAAGGCAGTGTCCAGCAAGCAAGTGTTTTTTTTTTTTTTTTAAAAATCATTATTATTATATTATTATTATTATTATTATTATATTATTTATATTTATTTATTTATTATTATTATTATTATTATTATTTATTTATTATTTATTTATTTATTATTATTTATTTATTTATTTATTATTTATTTATTTATTTATTTATTATTATTATTAGGGTTTTTTTATTATTAGTATTTTTTTTTTTTTAATTATTATTATATGGACATCTTATTTTGGCCATCCAACTGCTCTTTTTTTTAGACATAATCTACTTAAATGACCTGTGCAGCCAGAAGTACACGCATTGTAGTCGACTGGATGTGGAGCTGTATCCCGCCTCCCTGATTTCAGAATGTGTGATTAACAAGCAGATTTAACCAATCAGAGACGCATGGTTAAAAACACAACATAAAGGAGTTTTGAGACGAAGTTGTAAAAGTAATACTTCACATCTTTGCTGACCGTATCAATTCCAGTGTTTTCTTAAGCTGCTGGAGTCTATAATTAATGGCAGGCCTTAAACATTAGTGTGAAGTTTGTGCTGGTTTAGTCCGACAAAGTGAACATCTCTCATGGCCGTGCTCTGTAATAACACACCAGCGCTAATCTCATGTGTTCTGACATCCGGCTGCAGACAGTCACTAATTGGCCACACTGCCTCCCTCCATGTTTGCTTCCTATATCTGAATCTTCCCTTATTTCATTAAAACCTCCTATAGGCCATATAATTACCATGTTCAGAATCAGAAACATTGTTCTTGAAATCCAATTATTTGTGTGGTGTCAGAAAATGTAGTTTCATTTTACACTCTACAAACTACATTATTATTTGAATCTCTGACCACATTTATACTGTTCATGTGCTTATATCATAAAATACATTTAAAGTTTGTTGTGTTCTTGGTGTTTATTCCGTTCATGGAAATTGCGTCTTACCTTTTCAAGGGCAGAGACACCAGGACTTGTTGACAACTGGCGAAATTGAACAAGGACAAAACATGATTGGAAGCGTCGCTGCCACAAACAGAAAAACAAAAGCTCTTATTGAGAAAGACAGTGCCTAACTGTCTCTGAGCCGCCAAGCTACTGAACTGCAAGTCGTAAATACATATTTGATTTTTATCAGGATGTCAAGCAATTATTTCTGTTCTCAATTCTCCCTGGGTTTCAGAATAGTGAAAAAAATGGACCGCTGCCCTAGCAATTAACAGCTTAAAAGTCTCAAAATGTTGCCTTTAACAGGATGCAAAAAAAGAAAAACAGCGTTTTACAGAAAGCGTGTATGTAATATTCAGTTTTCCATCAGTTGTAATGATTCGTGCAGTGTTCCATAGTTCCTGATGATGGATGCCCCTGGCTTAGCTCCTGCCACAGTAAATGTATCAAAAGCACTGGCACTCTCAGAGACATTTCCTTTTGTCTCTCTCCTCTAATCCCTCCATCGTTCACACACATGTGTCAGTCTGTTTCATGATACATAGGTCTGAGGTGTCTGAGGGGGGAGTGTGCCACTGGGTGGGCACTTGTTATGCAGACATCTGCTTTGTGGCTTATCTCCACTGCTCAACTGTGCACAGCACTTCCTGCTTGGCTGGACCTGCCAAAGATTCCCTTTTCTTCTGCGCTCCCTCTTTTCCTCCTCATCCTCTCTGCCCAAACATCCCTCTGTGCTGGTCTGTTTTGGTGAGCGTGGGTTCACTGGTCTTAACTGCCTTTTTGCATCTTTTAACTGACCGCCAAAAGCTCGGTACTGCCGGCATAATGATTTTCTGTATTAAAGATGGCACAGCGTATTTACTGTAGCTTTTTGGAAACTTGATTTATTGGTTGTAAATATTTGGCAAGCTCGATTCTGCTGTTCTGGTTTGAGTGCAAGGCCGTTAATCATGTGTTTTTACTGTAAGTGTCACTGTTGTTGTTTTACAGATAAGGGAAGCTAAAGCCAAAGCCCTAAGACAAATCACCTTAAAACACATTTTTAGCAGGCCACAATTACTACCACAATTCTACAGTCTGAGACGGGACAACAGTCTCTCTGTGGTTCATCTGGAGTTTACAGTATGTTTACCTCAGCGGGTCATTTGACAGAGACCCCACAATGTTTACCGTTTTATACCCAAAAACACAAGCTTCATTCCCCACTGTAAACACCAGGATCAAGAAACGCTATTTTTTCGAACTTGCTTGCACTGAGTCAAGTATTTCTGATGATTTATTTAGTTCATATCCTTGCACACCTCCAAAAGTGTATACAGAGATATTTTTCAAACCCAAACACTACTGTTACTGTAAAAGTTTGATGCAAAAACACTTTCTTTTTATATTATTCACCCATTACAGCCTGAAAGCAGTATGTCACATGCTCTTATGCACCCTGTCAGTGGATACACCCTACAGCAAAAACAATAGGATAGTGTAATTGTTTAATTTTTTTTTTTTAGATTCACAGATTTTTGGGATCAGAGCCGCAGCCTGGAGACGGCTTGATAATGAGCTGACACTAGATCTCAGCGATGCCCTTCATGTTTGGGAACCTTTGTTGTATATTTCGTGTTCGCTCCCCCATCTCACATCTGCGCCCACATCACTCTGTGTCTCTTTAATCATATTTGCTTGTGTAAATATTTAAATATAGTTTCGGCGTGGAGAGCAGAGCAGACAGATGATAAGGACTCTGCCGTGTATTCCCCAGTTCACTGCTGTCCCATTACTTTTTTTATGAAGTCTTGTGACACCTTTTGGGGTGGCCACATCTATCACGCCGCCTTTCTCGCTCTCCAGTAATCGTTATGCTGCTTGTATTTTCTATATTTAGGATGGTCAAAGTCATATAAGGGCATTGCCGGGCTGTAACCTAAAACTAGTGCCCCCTACAGTTCTTTTATGCATTATATTACAGAGACGCTGTTCTTGCAAACTCTATTGTAGTCTATTAAGTGTAATGGGATAGCGCAAGGCCAATGCTCTTCGAGATGTCTCCAGTTTGGCGTCACTTATAATTCTAGCCACTTGCCAGGCCTGCGCTGATTGCTCATTCCACTTTCATTATCTATGTTTAATGAACAAATAAATTTCCAGACACTATTAGCTTCTCATGCTAATGTTAGTGAAGTAATTGAAATGAAGCCTTAAAGTCCTCTCCCTTTACTTACTCGGCTCATGCTGTTTTAAAGTGCAGATCTTTAGGTGTCATGTTATGTACAGATGAAGGGCTTTTTAGACCTAATCTTTTCACATACCACTAGCATTTTATTCATTCTTTTCATTGGGGCATCTTTTATCTCTTTTATTCATAGTATATGGGCTGGGCTTTTTTTCAAATTGGTCATGATTTTCTGAAGTTTAAAGTCTGAACTCTGCTCCAAACCTGCTTTTACTGAACAGGGACTGGCTGTAGACCCAATGATATATATAAAAAACCCAGAGCATATCACTGATAATGAGTGACTTATTTCCAGTCACAGTTGGCTCAGTGGACATACACTGTGAGCGTCATTACTTCCTGTCCCGTCTTATCTCTGTGGGGTTTTGCTGAGTTATGCTAAACTGAATAAATCATTAAATCTCAGACAGTGGACAGAGAGCAGCGGGTCGATGTCACTGACAACATGTTAAAAAACGCACAAATAAAATGAATACTTCCCTGGAGACACTTCTGTGCTTAGAAAGTTTGTCTCAATGCTAAAGCTAATGCTAATTTTGAGGCATAATAAATATTAAAACAACACCACAAACTGAAGTATTCTACATTTGAAAACAGATAGTCTTTTTTATTTTAATTCATTGGAATTTTAATGGGTTGTATTTTATATTTTATGCTTTTAATCAAAGTTAGCATAAACTGTGAGACACAGTGAGCAGAGCCTGTTAGAACTGGCTCTGTGCAGGAGCCGGTTTGTTCCAATCAGAGGGACAGTCGACTGTGTCCAGTGTGATGTAAATCCTAGAAAACTTAATTCTAATAATTCTCTTTTTATGTACATACAATTTGTCTAGTGTAAATCAACAGTAGTTCACAGTATTTAAATTGACCCAGTGAATTTATTCATTGTGCCCTTCTTGCGTATGCGCTGTGCCAAGTCAACCCTCCAACACAGGAGGCAGCACTGGCAACAACTTGACTACTTGACTCTGTCCAATAACCAACAGAAGAAAACTGTGTCACGTGTGTTTTGAACCCTTCGCACAAGTTCCAGCAACATGACTTTCCAGATCTACAGCTTTTCTAACTTTCTCATGGAGCCCATCCCCCATCCAAGCTCTCAGACAGGGACATGAAGCAAACACCTGGTCAATTCTCAGGAGGTAAGTGTCACAATTATGGCAAAACATTAGTTTGCACCTAAGTCTGTTTAATTTCAAAGGAAACATGCGCATGGCATCAATGTGACATGTTTTACCACCAGATGAGACGATACAAACAAATATTACACTAAGACAATGCAGTGCATCCAGAGAGAGCATCAAATCAAAACATTTCAGTGACAAAAAGCCCTTCAGTGCAGCAAGTGTTAAAACTGGTGTCCCCACATTTATTTTCTATTATTTTCAAGTACCTTTTGTTTTCCTTGTAAAGCTTCAGAACGTCCTCATATAATAATTTGAGCTTTTTTAAACTTGTAAGAAAGTGTCCAGTGATTGGCAGTGTTATTTTTTTTTAGATAAGCTGATTGGCTGTTCATGGATAAAACCAGAGCTTCACTTTTGTGTTTGAAAAATCTGTTCTAAACTTGTGGCAGGGACCAATAAAACATGTGAATCTAATGAGAAAAAAAGGTTTGTGAGAGCGAGACAGAGGAGTTAGAAAGGTTTAAATTCATAGACTTTTTTAACTGTTTGAAAATTAGGTGCCCAAGCTTTAAATATCTTACATTTTTCAAGCCACAAATCATTCAGAAATGGTAACAGTAAAATTGGAATTGTTTTCATTTTAATGTTATTGCATATAGTTTTTGAGGGAGTTTATTTTGAACTTTAAAATGTTTGATCTAGATTTGAATCATTATAGCTGCTGTTTAAGGCAGAACAATTATCTCGTTTGCATTTTGTGAAGCCAACTTCACTAGAACTTTCAATTAGTTCTACATTTACCTTCAGAAAATCTCAAGGGATGGAAAAAAATAAGATGCTAAGGACTGAACTTAATGTTTATTTAAATTGTACTAACACTATTGGGATAGATTTTTTTTAGAGTAGTGACACAGCAGATTAATATTGGATCGTCCCACAGCTTTTTTAGATTGTTACTAATGTAGCTTGGCCACTGGGCGTGTCCTGCCGGGACATGGTTCGATTTACTATTAATTGTTTTTTTTTTTTAAGCATTATATGTGAATTATATTTTGTGTTAATTCGCATCTTTTGCTGGTGCAGATGGTGATGTCCAGGTGACCATGGCCGTCACTGCAACACCTCCAGACGTCTAATAATTCTGGAAGGTGAAGTGGTCATGAATAATCTCCATAGATACAGTATCTGTGTAATCTCCATACTCTTTAGACTGATCTACGCCCTTAATATGAGGTATCCTAAAAAGTGTGAACGCACATGTGAGTTTATCCAAAAAGTGCTTCTGGGACTGGATGAAAAAAGAATGAGGACAAAAGTGACAAACTCAGCATCTTGTTACATAGTAAGTAGTTAATTCATCTGCTTCATCCAGTTTGACACATTTTACAGTTTTGTAGTTTAACTCTGTTAAGATGTTTGTTCAGAGTTACGGCAGACAAAATGTGAATGTTGTTTGTTTTGTTTTAATGGTTTGTAAAGCTCCTGCACCATTATCTCCGTTGAGGCTACACAGGATGGCAGGGAAGAAACAATGTAACTAGCGGCAAGGAGCCTGAAATTTGGATTTTATTTGTGTGATTAAAAGTGTGTCAATTTTGTGCATGTATTGTTAATAAAAAACTAAAATATCAATGTGTTATGTATTTACTAAGAGTATAGGACAACAGTATTGAGGGTTGAAATGTTATAAAGGACTTGTATTGTTTTCAATTTGCTCAATTAACATCGAATATGAAGGTAACATTATTTTCATCTTGAACCAATTCTTTCTTAGAATGAGAATCAGAATCAGTTAGACCAATGTAATATATATCATTATGAACAACTAAGAATATTTAGATGTAAATTGATTACAATATAAATTGTAAGTTGAACCAGTGAACCTCATTAATCCATTAAATGTATGTTTATTTAATTCAGAATTTTAAGTTGTATTAATCTGTTACAAGTATGTTCATTTAATTAATAGTTTTTTTAAATTGGCCCATAATGCCAATTCATTTTTTTTTTTTAATTGACCCAGTTCAATTTAAAAATTGAACCAATATAATGTACTAACTGTTATAAATTAAACAAATTTAGTTTGGCCAATATAATATATATCATTATGATCAATTAAGAATATTTAGATGTAAATGATTACGATATAAATTATACGTTAAACCAATGTTTAACTTTTTTCAGTGTGGATGTACTGTGCACAGTCCTGTATTTTGTACCATTCACTGATAATATCATCACTGGTAAAAATAAGAAATTATCCCTCACTGTTGATGTAACTTTATAGACTTTTGGATTGTGTGGTTTGACATCATTATTCAAGCACTGCATTTTGATAACAATGATATAAAAATCTGAATGTAGCTGTGTGCCTGAGGTTTGCCTGATGCACTTGTACACTTTTATTTTTATTCTGCACTCTTTTGTTTTAATGTTTTAATGTCAATTTTATGATGATTATTTGTGATTATTCATGTTTGATTTGTGTGATTTTAATGTTTTTCTTATTCTGTAAAGCACTTTGAATTACCTTGTGTACGAATTGTGCTATACAAATAAACTTGCCTTGTCTTGCCTTGCCTTGTACACTCGATAAAAGAACCATTCAAATCAAATGTCCATGTGGTGCTTTTGTTCCACTAGTCCAGTATTTTGTGCCGATCAGAGCACACTCCCACTAGCCCCCGCAGTCTAATCCACAGAGTAACCCATAAAACCGAAATATACGAATACGTTTTCACTACTTATCAATCCATAGTGAGACGTCAGTTCCATGTGGCAGGTCAGGATGAGCTATGACCAGGGACCCTGCAGTGTGTGTGATGGATAATTGCCATAGTGCCGCTGCCTCCCCCGTCTCTACCGTGGCCCCACCATTCATCTGGTGTCAAACGCAGATCAAACTCATGACTAACACACACTCCTGTATCTGAGCAGGCTTTGGAAATAGGCCAGATGACAGTTCTGGGCTGGAAGGCACTTATTCCACATAATTGTTTTGTAGCCATATATTTTTTCACCTTCAAGGCCCTCAAAGCACTTTACATCAAAGAAGCACACGCACATTCATACACCGGTGTACGCAGACACTGGGGGCGAGCTGGGTTAAGTGTCTTGCCCAAGGACACAACAGCAGCATTCATCTGTGGGAGCTGGAATCGCACCGACAACCTGTGGGTTAGTGGAGCCTAGCCGTCCTACAATTATGTTTTTGTTTGTTTTTTTTTATGTGGAGAGCGGGATTTGAACCACCAACCTTCAGATCAGAGGATGAACATGAAGCTAATGCCGCTCTCTACTTGCATGTGTTGTAGATTTTTGTTAGACTGGTAAGATTTAAGTTTATTAACAGTAACTTATCTTTACTTTTGATTGCGTATTTGTGTTTTCCTCTTGAACTTTGTGTTGCAGCAGTGGAATTTCCTCATTATCCTATTTATAAGGCATTATTAAGCACTTAATATTGGTATGCTTGAACCTTCTTTCAAAGTAAAACCAAAATATTTAACAAACTGGTAAATACTGTGTCTATTCAATTGGGAACAAAGAGTGCCTTGAAAGGTAGAAAAGCGCTATAATAAAATGTGACCATTTACCAAAGAAAACCATTTTGTGCATCATTTCTGTGTTTGTCAGATATTTGAGGCAAGTACGACAATACAGCAAGCAAACATTTATATATTAAAAGTTCTATATTGTGCATAATTGCCTCTTGTGAGCTTGATGCCATGTTCGAATGCTATCACCTTATCAAAAACACTCCTGGAGTTGTGTTTTGTTTCACTCACACATGTCTGAGTAATCCTGTATTATTAGTCTGTAACATCTTCAAAGCTCAAAATGCTCTGTTCCACTTTATGATGTCATTAAGTAGTAGTTTTCAAATTAACAGCAACCTTTTACCTTTAATTCAGTAGAGATTGGCAATCCCCATTATAACAATCAGAAAATAGAGTAATATGGGCCCTTTAAAAGCTGCATAACCAAAATCAAACTAAGTATTACCACAGTTTTATGTTTTAAATATCTGTAACATGTGCACCCCAAACACATTTTGTAGGTGTTGTTTTTTTCTTACCTAATTAGGCCGGGTTCTGTGCTGATTGACTGTCTCTTCCCATCCACCCGCCCCCATTTACAGATAGGCAGCACCTCTTATTAAGCAAATGAGTTGACGCTCCAGTGGGCTTTGCAATCAGATAGCGGCTAACTGAAGGTTAATGACTGCTGTTGGACGTGGGAAGGGAACACAAAGGTCGACCTCCGCAAACCAAAAGCCTTACTGCGTACATTTGACCTTTGACCTGACAACTGCTTCTTGCTCCTGTCCGCAGTGCTGCACCCGTCGAGTTAGCAGACGCGACAACAGATGCTCGATGCTAACATCATTAATCAACGCCGGAAAAGCTGTCCTTACTTAACTTTTCACTTTGTAAATTGTGTATAGTTAAAACATGCACTAACTTATGTGATTAATGGTCCACCACTTGTTTGTGTCTATCGAGATGTGATTTCTTTGTGTGTAATATTCCACTGATTCTATTAAACTTATTTGACGTAGGTGGCGCCATCAGGACAAGTTGCAGGTCAGATCTTTGGAGATTTGACTCGGATCTCAGTCAGAATCTGTGTTTTTCATTGTAGCTTTTAGCCAAAACAAATGTAATTGAATACATGCAAGGTAGATGAATGTAATGCCATACTGTGGGACATTCCTGGGAAAGAAACATAGACTGTATAAAGAAGTGGACTAATTGAACGTGATGTCTTCCAGCCAAATGAAGCTCACCAAGGCCAACAGTTACAGGGGCGACTTTGGATTTCCATATTTGGAATTCTGACCACGAGTATCATAGCAACCAAAGAGCCAATCCAGAGCAAGGCTGTTGAAGTAAAACATTTTAAGACCAAAATGATGAGCCTGGCAGCAACAGTATTTCAGTAGAAAGTGAACTGAAGCCAGAGTTGATGGAGTCGGAAGGGTGGCCATGCTCACTTCCTGTTTCGAACGCAGCAGCTATTGGGTTAGCTATGTCCATTTACAAATTCAGTCTATGGAAATAAATAACATCTCCATAGAAACAAGCAGGTGGTGGACCGTCCAGCAGAAAAGTTACTTGGTGCAGTTACCCCGTGTCTAATTTGTCACGTCTGTAAACTGGCCAATACCCTCAGGAAACAACACAACATAGACCGCTAACCATATGCATTAGATCACATTTAAGTAACAAAGCTAATTAAGGTGTTGTAAAAGGACTGAAGAGACAATTTAAACACTACATCTGCAAATGAAATGAATTGGTTTCCCAGTTCAACTTGTGCTGCAGCTCCTACTGAAACTATTATTCAAGTTTATAAAGTAAATGAAGACTTCTGCGGTTGACTATAATTAGGTTGGGTTGTTTCTCCTCATCGAAGCAAACCAACAAGAAGCAACTTTGCAAATCCAACTGCACAAATCTTGACGCCGGAGGTTAATTGCCGTGTTTTGAAAAGTCGACTGCTTTTGCCAGTCTTATATGAACCTTGCCTTTGTCTCCAGTGAACACAAAAGAAAGCGAAGAAAAATAAAGAGTTAGGATCTTTAGGGCAGCCGTAGTGTGCTTGGCCGCGAGCCTGGTTTCAAGAGTCTTTCTTCTCAACAGGGGGATCAGCGAGGGACACATATTTTCCTATCAAACAGCAGAAAAAAACACAGTGTTGTTTAAAATCTACTTTTCCCCCAGACACAAGAGCGGAGTGACAAATCTGTCGTTTATTTTCAGACGAGCAGCGGGAAGCACAGCGGATTCAATTCTGCTGGAAAAAAAGATCTTTAGCATTGTATAAGTTATCAGAACAAATGGAGATGTGCAGTTTGGTGAACTTGTCTTGTGTATTCTTGTCTTGTGTTGGGGATCACCTCCATTTTCATTAAAGGTGATGTATTTTTCAATGTCTGGACTTGTCAGACTGACACTGTGTCTGAGAAGAGTGAGACATCATGATTTCACACAGGGTTGGTCAGAATTCAGACGGCTCTGTCTGACCAAACATAGTCTCTTTAGATCGGGGGTGTCAAACTCAAATTCACAGTGGGCCAAAATTTTAAACTGAGACACACTCACGGGCCAAACTCAATATTTATTGAAAAATTGACTGCACCTGATATGTAATGTTTAACCTTTTCATATGGAACCAAATTTTAGTTTTGTTTAACCACAAAATCTGGAACAACTCAAGCTTGACATTACAAACACAGAGAAATTAAGCTTGAAATTATGTCTCTCTCTGTAGTAATTCATTTGGCCGAGGTGACTAGTAGCTTGGTCGCTAACGAATGTGAACAGAAAAGGAGGGGCATTCGCTGGTCTCGACTGTGTGCTATTGTATTTGCAAAGCATTCTGGGATTTGTAGTATTAGTGGTGCATGCATTATATACTGTTGTGCCAGCTCTAATGCACATTTGATATGATCTCATGGGCCAGATATAATTACGCTGCGGGCCAGATTTGGCCCCCGGGCCTGAGTTTGACATACATTCTATAGATAGTCAGTGGTGAAAGTAAAAGTAGGAAAATACTACACTTAAGTACACATTTTAGGTATCCTTACTTTACCTAAGTACATTTTAAACTGGACACTTTTGAGAGCAGGTATCTGTACTGTCTACTGCACTGCATTTTTTAACTGAACTGAAAAGCAAACATGTTTTTATTATTGTTTGAGACCCGCTGAAAGGCTGAGGGGTTTATCTTTAACACATTCGTACTCTGAGCAAACAAGAATATACAAAGAAAAACGTCTGGAAAGCAAAACAATCGATTCAGTTGTTTCTGTTGAACAAAATTCAGCACAAATCTTTATCAAAATCACCACATTTGAAGCCTCTTAAGACCTCAAAACATGTGCAAAATACTTAGTTACTTTCAGGGGAATTTTGATTGTTTGCGGAAGAACATAGCATACACTATGATAACTGTGTTCATCTAGTGTCTGAATGCAATTATTAATTTCTTGATCCCTGTTAATTGAAAGACATTACCACCGTATGTAAATACAATGTACAGCGTGATTAAATGGGTGTTTACATGGCTCCTCTAAAGCTGTCTGAGATTTGAATTAATCAGTTATGTAATTATGTGCTTAACCTCATCAAGTACTAGGGGAAAAACAGGATTTAATAACAAAGATTTTTTTTTTTTTTTTTTCCCCTCAAGGAAGTAGATTTTTTTTTTAAAAAAGAAAAACTTGGAGATGAGAACTAGAGCCTCAGATGAGTACAAGCGTGTTTACTATTCGAGACAAGGATCTTAAACAATGAGGCGTTCACAATAAGGGCATCTGGGTTTGCAAAATGGCTATAACATAAACTGACAGGAGAGATTTTAAGTATTTCTTCTACAACTTAGTATTAAGCACAAAAAAATCCTATTTTGACTGATTTGAGTGTCAAGGAATACCCCGCCAAACGCTGTATACAGAACAAGCTGATAAATGCTAAAGTGATCTCGTTGTCATGCGAACGGAAATGAGCCGATGGCCGCTGACTTCACACCATCTTTCTATTCTGCTAATAAATTATTCATAATTTGTAGCAACCAGGGCACCTATTTTCTAACCCGAGGCTAAGCACATTTAATTACATGCATTAGCCGTGCGTATAGCAGCAGACTGACAAGTACTTGACCAAAAGGCGGCTGTCATTTCATCGGCTGAGACGTTATACTTTGCTCTGACAATAAAGAACTGACTTACCATGGAGCAACTAATTTCTTTGATTGATTTGAACAAAGTCGTTATACATTATACACTACAATAACTATTTCGCATTTGCATGAATTAGCATTTTTACATGCACTCTTCACCTTTCGGTACTTTCTATTGGCTGATTGATTGGTGACTCTCCCCTTTTGTTTGATTGTGTTTTCAGCCATTTTGTTTCAGCAATCTTTATTCGCCCATTTTCACCGCCACGGCATACGCCCACTGTGACATACTTACTTCTTTAATTTAATTTTCTTAATCTGTGACACACGCAGAATTCGACAGGGTTGCGTAGTCATGTCGGTACAAATGTTTCACTAGTGTGATCTGCACTGATCCATCGGAGGTGCCGACTCTTTGGTTGTGATGACGTTTATGGCGACATTTTTAAAATGAGCTGCGAGTCATGCTCAAAGGTACATTCTGTTTCCTCCCTCTTTTTTCATGTATGCTGCCAGTTCTTGAGCTCCTCTTTGGCTCTTTAAATCCAAACATCTCAAGCCCAAGAGTCACTAAGAAGTAATTAAGTGCAAAAATAGCATGCAGACCACTAGCAATGCTACGCACTTTCATGTGGTTCACAGAGAGGTCAAGTCTTACATATTTTTGGACATGAGAAATGAACAAAAATGTTCTAAAAGCAATATTGTACATGGATATAGAAGAAAATTTGTTCTGTCTGTTTTTGAATTATCAGTCACTTTTTGAATATATATAAATGTAACCAGTTACTATAATGAGCGTATTATTTTTTGCCATTAGTGAGATCAGGCCAACTGAAGAGCTGTACCAATCTGTGTTAATCGTCACATTATGTTTAGTATAACCTCTTAGTTTTCTCCACATTTGAAGCTTAATTTGAGATCACAACATTCTAAAATGTCTAAAATGTCATATTTTCAGACAGTAGGCACAAACTCCACCAGGTTGATCCTCATCATTTGTCAGAACGGGTCAATAACATTGAACTTATGGCTTAAAGTACTTTCAACTGACAACGTCATGACTTTATTTTATGATTAAAAAGCCACAAGCTATAACAAATAAATACTTTTTTTAAAAAATGAATGGATCCAGTAATTCCAGCGATATTAACCATAAACCAGAACAAAATATCTGAAATGTGACAGTTAAACAGCAAATTCTGCCATGAACCCAACCTATTCTTTCATAAATGTTAAAGCAGTGGTAAATGTGTTTTGTTTCTTTGTTTTGAACATATCAAAAACATAAAGCATAAACTCACTAACAGATCTACAGGTACAGACATTATTAATCCATATGACAACTGAAGATGTCATCATATTATCACAATGATGAGTGTTGGCCACTGTTATCCAACCCTGACCTCTTTTCAAAAGTTGTTTAATGATACTCATCTTGTAATCCTGAACCACAGACTGTATAAAGAAGTGGATGTGGACAGGTGGAAGTGACTCATAACGTTTGGCTCCAGTCTAATGAAGCTCATCGAGGCTAAAGCAGTTATAGCGGCCAATTTGGAGCTGACTTCCATATTTGGAATCCATAGCAAGCAAAAAGCCAATCCGGTGCGAGGCTGTTGAAGGTAACGTCTCGTCCCACCCACACGAGGAAGCGGGGAGCGGGGTAGCCTCTTGGTAGTGCTAGCAGAAGCAACCTCGGGGAAAGGAGGTGATTGATTTATCTGTTATTAATGTTCACATCTTGATTTACGAATAAAATAGCTAAATAAAAATACCAGGATCATGTAGAGCAGATTAATATGAACGTTTTAAGACCAAAATGACGAGCCTGACAGCAGCAGTTACGGAGAGAGGGGGGTGACAGTTTTCAATAGAAAGTGAATTGGAGCCAATGTCGATGGAGCTGGAAGCGTGCCCTTGCTCACTTATTTGGAACGCAGTGGCTAGCAGGTTAGCTATGCCCATTTATATACACAGTTTATGCCCTGAATGGATAATGTTATGGTTTATATCCTCACATGGGACGCTAACCTGAGCTAAAAACGGTAAAAGGCAGATTGGGTGAATCAAGTACCCAACAGGCGCCATACAGGTTTATATATTCAATACCATTCCTTCCCGTGATTTTCTCAGTAAGGTCAAACTTCTGAAACACAGTCCTCTCACTTACAAAAACCATCAGCCTAAACCTATAACAGGACAGAACAAGATTACGTATAAAGCAAACCTTTAATTAACCATTGAATCACAAGACAGTTAGCGATAAGAGCTAAAAAATAAGTGGTGCTAAAACTGTATCTACTGTTTAATCCCCACACCACATGAACAGCCCCGACAACCTGTGGAGATCAAGAAAGGCACAGCCGCAGCTAACGCACTGACTGATGACTTCTATTAGTTATCCAATTACAGAGGCATGTGACTGCTCAACATTAAGGTTTATCAAGCTATTCATCACTTAGGGCTGCAACAACTCTGTAGGTAATAATAAAAATATCCATTTATCTTCAAAGTCACGCGGGAATGCTAATGCGCTCGAATCGGCCCAGTCATGGTGCGAACGGCGGCTACAGTAAAGACAGTGATGAATGGAGTTTTTAAGCAGAATTATTGTAAAGCAGTAATGTGCCGTCAACTGTGGGGTCTGACATCATTCTGATTCAAATTGTGGGAGATATATCAGAAATCAGATAATATAGAAATTATACATCGCATTTGCATATTGAGTTGACAATTTTAAAAAGGCTGCATCCATTCATCCATTTTCTTCCACCTATCTAGGGCGGGGTTGCGGGCGCAGCAGTCTGAGCAGGGACTCCCAGCCTTCCCTCACCCCAGACACGTCTCTAGCTCCTCCTGTGGGACCTCAAGGTGTTCCCAGGCCAGCCGAGAGACATAGTCCCTCCATCGTGTCCTGGGTCTTCCCCGGAGCCTTTTCCTGTCGGGATATGCCCAGAACAAATCCCCAGGGAGGCATCTAGGAGGTTTCCTGAACAGATGCCCGAGCCACCTCAGCTGGCTCCTCTCGGCTGCATTGAATTAAAAATAAAACAAACTTGTAGCATAATTTTTCAGATAAGTGTATACAGTTATCACCTTCTGCATTTTAAAGTCCATTCACTTTTTTTCTACAGTTGAATCTCAATCAAAACATTTACAGGTATGTTTTATCACATTTGGATTGAATATTGTCATTGTGACCAAGTAATCAAGGTGTTTTTGTCAATTTTGCTCACTCCTATTCACGTCTAGTCCATTCAAATCTTTTTCCTTCTTTCAGTTGTACAAAATTGGCATAAAATGTTGAGTTCTGATGGTAATGCAGCAACAGTAGCCCAGTTAGTAAAGTGTTTGTCCACTGATTCAAAGGTTGGTGGTTCGACTCCCGCTCTCAACATAAAACATCGTTGTTAGAGTGGTCAGATCCACTGACCCATGTGTTGGCGATGCGATTCCAGCTCCTACAGATAATTACTGTTGTTGTGTCCATGGGCAAGACTCTTAACCCACCTCAGCTCCAGTGTCTGCGTACACTGCTGCATGAAAGGGTGAGCGGTTCCTTGCTGTAAAGTGCTTTGAATGGCTGGAAGGTGGAAAATTTATTATTTTTAGATCTTTTCTTGCTATACTGTTTAAGTTTTTCTTGGCTTTTACTTGACAGGTCAGGAGAGTGTCAAATGGGCGTGAAGAGTGGACAGAGACATACAGCAAATTGTGGGCGCTGGAAATTGGTTTCACACAGGTACAGAATCCATTTGTCCTGTGGCCAAACCTCTCAGCCAATCTCGCCCTTGTCGCACAAACCTGAAGGTATTTTATGAACTATATGTGTTGACATTGTCGCAAACAAGCTAGTCCTCACTCCACATATACATTATGTCATACTTCAACTATTTTAGGCTCTGACCCTGAAGAACTATTTTTATGACCCAAGTACTTATGCTATTAACCTTACCTGTGCAGCACTCTAATGAAATCGCTCTGCCTTATAGCTAACAAATTAGCACGGCAGCGAGTAACCTTCAGTTTTCAGTTTCTTTGCATACCACTTTCTTGCCATAAACGTGCGCTTAAAATAGGTCAGCAATAGCAGTGCATTCAGATACATTCTATTAAAACATTAGTGTCCAGTTTTAGCAGTAGCTGTATTTGTGAGCGGTGAGTCAGACATCATAATGACTCCCGACCTGCAGAGCACAGATTCTGTTGTTGTAGTCCACTGTCTAAAACGGTGTGCAGGTGGTTTGAGCACAGCCCGTCTAGCTGCCTGTTAGCCAAGGTGGTAATAATGGTGTCATTCTATGGCTTTTGTACAACATATATGAGGAGCTCAGCTATATTTATAGAGCCAATTTAATGCTATTTCCTGCAGGGTGCTAATGGAAACCAATTTGGTGTTTTGTGCCAGGTGGGATTAAGAGCTGCTGTCAATATTGTGGAGTGTGCGAAGAAGAAAGGAACAATAATTCTATTTTGGTCACTTAGATGGCATGAACAAACAAAACAATCTTACAATAGCAAAAACATACTGTCAGATGTGTCCCATTCCTAAGCTGTATCTATTAGTCCTTTTTCATTTATGGTACAGTTTTGGAGAATTCACTATTTGCCTAAAATAATAATAATACAATAATAATAATAATTAATACTATAAAAAAAAAAAAATAAAATAAAAAAAAATAAAAATAAAATTAAAATTAAAAATAATAATCCTAGCAATAATAATAATAATAATAATAATAATAATAATAATAATAATAATAATAATAATAAACCACACAATAATACAATAAAATAAAATAAATATATAAAATGTCAGCAATGGACCAGTGCCCTTATTCTTAATTGTTGTTATGGCCAAAATAATTTCACTATTACCTCATGAAATATTTTTAATCTGAAAATAGTGGCATTGTGTTTTTTTTTTCTTAGATGACATGTTTTTATTGGAATAAAACCTTGTCAGTTTAACTCATAAGAGCAATACAAACCCGACAATCTTTTACCGGATGTCAGAATCCTTGTGCTTATACAAGAACAGAGTGGACCGTTACTATTGTCCTTTATGAACTTCCCCAAAAGGCTATTCAGCAGCTTCAGCTTGTTCAGAACGCTGCTGCGAGGACACAAAAACGTGAACACATTATCATGTTCTTAAAACCATTCACTGGCTCCTACTTGCTCAAAGCCTCCATTTTCTTTGTACTAACATGCCATTCACAGTCAGTCGAAAAAAACTGTTTTCTTTCTGTAAAAGTTTTAAATAATACATAACAGTTTCATGTTCTGTACAAACTTTTAAATATTTTCCTACCTTAATTGTAACATGCACTCAGTTGCTATGTTCTCTGTAAATAAACTTGTCTTGGCTTTAATCCTTTATAGGCCCCAGTTACAGGGGAGAGATGTGTGTGATGAAAAGATATAAAATAGATTAAACATGCGTATATAGACTGACATGTTTTATGAACCTCCAGTGGATCCATGTAAATGAGTGGTGGCCTCACTCAAGTATCTGTGGCCCTAATAACAGCAGTGTGATGGGGTGGCTGTTCCCTGAGCGCAGAGGCCAATGGATGTAATAAATATTGAAGACAGGAGCACTCCAACATCAAAGTGTGAAAGAGCAACCGCTCAAAAACTCTATTCCAGGTTTACTTCTCCTCATATAAGTCCATGAACTCCTGGTCATTTTACACTTACACATTTGCACTATTTACCACCTATGTGACACTCAAATACTTTCACTTTTAAAGAGTTGCACCTTAATTAGTCTCATTAAAGTATGAACCTGTATCATGCATTCTTAAAGGGCAAATATTTTTATTAAGAC
This sequence comes from Periophthalmus modestus, assembly GCA_019594935.1. Classification (NCBI taxonomy): domain Eukaryota; kingdom Metazoa; phylum Chordata; class Actinopteri; order Gobiiformes; family Gobiidae; genus Periophthalmus; species Periophthalmus modestus. The sequence goes on along the minus strand of JAIEZT010000021.1, from coordinate 25,680,921 downwards.
TTTGAGAATGTCATCTCTGTATTTTTTATACAGGTTGATAGTCTGGTTTTGTACAGATTTATAGTCTGGTCCCCACGTCCTCTGCTGCGTTTCAAATGTGATCATCCAATCAGATTTGTTTTTTTGTCTTTTTTGGTGATACATGTGATACGTAGGAGCTCATTGGTCACCTATGATTTACAAATAAAATCAAATGTATCTCACCTCAGATTAACAGTTTAATGCTTCGCTCATTGATTCCGCAGAAATCTACAATATTTTTCAGCCTCCTGTGATATTTTTTTCCCCTTTATTTTGTCTGATATGGCAGACCATTTGTGTTCCTGATTGGCTGCTCCACCTGTCAGTCACATCCATTTGAAAACAGGGAGATTCACCCGTGACCAGACTCACATCTTAATAAAATATTGAAGCGTGTATTCTGGATCCCAGGCAACCCTAAAGCTATATGCAACTTTCTACCCAAAAATAAACTGAAATAAAAGCATGTTTTTGTCATTATGGTGTTCTCATTGCATCGAAAAACAGACCCAACATGCGTCCGTAGTGTGCGCGGGTTTGCATCATCCCAAACTTGACTCTTCTGGCCTGAAGGAAACCCTCTTTTTGCTTGTCTCCATGGAAAATCATTCCTTTGGCTATAACATTACAGAGTATGGCATGAAACTCCATGTAGAATGTTCTGAAGTATGTTTTTTTTCCCGTGGAATTATGCATGTGACATAATTTACATGCTATGGCTTTAGGTAATTCTTAATAAACTATTTTATTATGGATCATACCTGGATGACTGAGGGATTACACAGACATATTTACAATAGGAAAAGAACGATTCAGGTCTGTCAACTGTTTGGCTGCTCATCCAAGGCAATTCTTCAGTTCTGGTCAGATTGCTGATGGACACTGTCTTGTATCTATCTGAAGGGTGAATACATTTTTATTCATGTTTTATAAAGGCTAATCACAGTGTAGTTAAGTGGCACATTTGTTCTACCTTTATTATACCTTAACAATATTTAAGCCAGCAAGATACATAAAGAAATTGACATTACAGACTCTTATTCCACATTTTATCCTCCTAAGTTGATTTCTCTCATTTTGGGAAATAGAGCGAGCTGGTTTAGGGCCAAATTGCCAATTCTGAGTTCAATATAATCTGAACAGACAGCTGGGAGTCTGTGGTCGATATTGCGAAACGGTCCAAGAAATAATTGCTGTATAAGAACGATGTGAAACTAAACTTGATGACAGCTGATGGTACTGAATGTAATTTCTGTACCACTGTATTATGAAGTCAAAAGTTTATCTTTTCCTGTCAAATAGCTGCAGAAAAACACTGCGCAGATGGACTCACTTCTGTTCTAGCCCCACTCTGACTGACTGTTTTAAATACTTTTAGCTGTCATACCCCTAATCTGTTACTCCAACTGTGAATTTCACTTTCATATATCAAATCAAAGCATGTTCTTCTTTTTAATCTTATGATGGATATGATGGACTGGTGAATCGCAAGGGAGAGTCTGGAGCTTCTAATCAGCTGGTGGTTAATATGTGCGACCTTCTGGACATGAGCTGTGGCATCTTGGCCCAAAGCAAATTCTTTTTTTTTTTTCAAAGCACAGTCTGGTGGATGCAGGGTGGTGTTTAATATGCATGGAGTCTAATTACGCTCTCATGACTCTGATGATATGGCCTTGAGACAGACATTCAGAAAGTCCAGATTACATCCTCACAAACACATTGTGAAGGCCTGGTTCACAGAGGGAGTCATTTATAGTCATGCAGGAAATTGAGCAGAAATGCAAGATGGCGTTGTTTGGGATGGTAATGCGCACATGTCAACAATCGAAAACCTATCATGATATGCCAATTGCTGTAACAATCTGCCAAGCTATTACCAAAATGGACATTGATCAAAATAAATAAGTTAAAATTATCTGGGAACTCCTGGCTAAGACTAGCTTGCACTGCCTGTATTACGCAATGGTACAGCTAGTGCATCAGCTTTGTACCATTGTCCATCACAATAAGCTGCACTTAAAATGTACCCAAAACTAAACTCTTGTTCATTACTGACCCCCTGTGGGTGCAATTACATGCGTAGACCTGACCCAGAACCACAAAAGTACACTTAATTAATGAATTAAGCACTGGATTTATATTATGCTGCACCTTTCATGACACCCAAAGCGCTTTACAGAACATTATTCATTCATTCAACACTTGGTGGTGGTGGCGGCTCATATTGTAGTCACAGCTGCCCCGACACAGACTGACAGAAGCAAGGCTGGTGATCTGCGCCATCGGCCCCTCCGACCACCACCAACACACTCACGCTTGCACCACTTTCATACAGGGGAATGTCGGTGAAGTGTCTTGCCTAAATTCCGCTCAAACTTATCCTATTTCCATGTACATTTTTTCCCTTTTATTGATTTATTGGTCTTGTCAACACATGATTAAACACTTACAAAAACATAACCTTATACTTGACTTATTTTCAATTTTTTTTTTTTAAATTGTGTTTCCGAAAATCTCAAGATATATTAGACTGCTGTCAGAAGCAACTCCATCCTGGGTAAAAGAACGCTGTGTTCTTTTAATACTAAAATCACTGGTACGCCTTTCTCAGTTTCAGTTTCAGATTTCAAGAAAAAAGAAATTGCCCTGATAAAATATTGCTTTGGTCTTGGCTCACTTGCAATGGCAGAGGTTTTCACGTCATAAAAGCATTGGGAGATGGTGGTGATTAATGACTTAGCATCTTGTCATGGAGCTGTACACTGCGTCAGTTGGAGGCTTGTTTGAAGAATAGGCAGTTCTCTGCGGGGGCTCTGTCTCAGGTCCTGCTAAGCCAGCTGATTATGGACTGATGGTGTGTGAATGCTGCCCAGAAAATGGAGGGAGATGTTAGAAGAAAGGAGAGATGGGGGTTGGTGGAAGGTTTGAAAGAGGAGAGGATGCAGGCGGATGAGGAGGTGGAGTTGTGGCTTTGAGAATCTCACGTGTGCATTTATAGATATACTTTTTATTGTCATTTTCAAATAATAATTGCAAGGATGAGGAGATACATTCAAATTCAAAGACATTTTAGCATTTATAGATAATTGTCGCATTCTTACTGAGACACAAGTTCACCTCAATGCTTAAGACACAAAGTATTCAACGCAAGGGTTATAAGTAAATTAATGAAGCTGTAATTGGCCGGATAGCATCTTCAGCGGTTTAAAGAGGAACAGAGCAGAGCTGAGACAGTTGTCCAGTGCAAACCCTAAGTGTATTTATTAAACACCAAAAAAGATTTACCAAAAAAACAAGAAAAATTTAAAAAGAATCAGCATTGCAGTACCTTCTATACATACACGTTCCTTTTATAGCACACCTCTTTAATTGGTTGAACCCAATCTGCAGTACAGGTAAGTACACACACATCCAATAATACTACTAACAAAACAGTGTAAATATTTATTCAGTCAAATTAGCCGTTTAAAAATAGAGCTCTATATTCAGTTCATTTATTATTTAAACAGTGAACACCAATTTAGATAACAGCTAAAAATAAAAACACCCCACCTTGCAAGCACCCAGTTGTCTGTCCCGGAACCTTTTTAAGGTGCTTCAGCTCCCTGGGGACTCATTTGAGTCACCTAAGACAGACAACATGGGTGAGTTGAAAATTTGAAACAATTATCTATTATCAATTGGCTGATACCACATGTAGCTGGTGTATGAATGGAAAAGCGCTATATACAAATTTGACCATTTATCATTTAATTTCAATGCTTTCCCACCCATTAATCCTCTCAAGATTTTATTTTTTTACTCTTCTGTTTGCGCAATATTTAATCCATTGTGGACAAATATTTCTACGGGCATTATGGATGTACCCAGAATAATACTATGTCCTAGTGAAAACCATTGACCGTGTTTGCACAATACTGTATACAGTTAATTTAAGCCTCATTTGCAATGCCTTGGCACAACTCTTTGTTGAATACGAGGACTGTTCCTTTTACTGTGCTCTCCCACTTCAGTGTGTTTTTGAAACCTAAGCACATTTATAATAACAAACTCGACAAAAACACTTTAAATGGCTGTATTTTGAAGACTTACTGTGCGGTTAAAGATAAAACTGTTTAATTTTATTTTCGGGCAGACTCACCCTTGTAATCCAGCTGTAGAGACCTGGGGCTGAAAGTGAAAGCAGTGCATCCCAAATTGCTGGTTTGTCCTCAGCGGGGTTTCAGTGGTCCACAGCAGAATCCTGGCTCCTCTGTGACTGGGGAGACGAGAGATTATAGTGCGGTGCTGTATCTGCTCTGTGCCGCTGCGGGTGGCTTTCACACCCACAAAATGAGTCAATTATCCCTCACCCTGCTCCGCTCTCCACACAATTAACCAGGACTGGCTCGTGATCACAGCTCTCCCCTGTTGTCAAATGGATCTCTCTGCTTTGAAAGCTTCACCAACAATAACATATTTCAGTGCGGATGAACGTATAATTCTTTATGCAGAGGGATAAGCCCCCTGCAAAAGTGCCAGTGCTTTCACAGTACAGGTCTATGGCCAAAATGCAACAGTAATGATTCTGCACAACTTCCTGGAGCTTATACCACTAAAGGCTCATTCATATTCTATCTAAAATGAATTCAGTTACAGCCACAGCGCCCTGTCCGTGCCTGCACATCTGACCACATAATTGGAGCAGTTTGCATTGACCACTGAGAACACTAAATGCCATTGGCTTGAGAATAGGGCATGAATTCTATTACTATCTTTAATTTAATTCATAAGTCATTCTGCTCCAGCTATTTTAAAAGCCCTGTGTGGCCAAGCTGCCTTGTCAATACCCGATCTCATCTGAATGTAGAAGAGCAGAGTTGGACCTGGTTATCACAGGGTGGCCCAAAAGTGACAGAGGAAAAAAATTGATAACTATTTTCTTTCTAAATATTTTTATTTTTCATTGTACAGTGGTACTTTGAGTCACATGTGTCACATTCAGAAACTCAGCAGTGCTACCGTCGACATTTTAATACCAGAGATGCCCCAAGAGTAAATGCCGTTAAAGGAATAATAAGTGGTTTTCAAAGACAGGGGGCAGTATGTGATCTTAAAGAAAAGGTGTTTGTGAATAAACCTCAGACAATAAATTACTTAAAACATAATATCTAGGATCAAATAAGAGCCATAAGCCCGGAAATGCTTTCAAAGGTTATGCCTTTATGTTGGATCAGGCTATTCAGTGCCAAATCCAAAATGGTGGACACTTAAAAAACATCATTTTTAAAAATGTGGTCATTTTTACGTCTCCTAGTTTAAGTAGTGATAAGTTCAAGTGTAAGTGAACAATTATAACCATATATATTGCCACTAATCGTGGAAGGTTCAGTTTACCTACTGCTAAGATTTGGTGAGTATAACTTAAGAATTATAGGAGCTATTGAAGATTTAAAAGTGTCAGTGACTTTTGGGCCACACTGTATTTGGATTGTAACGGCTGGCAATACAAGGTGCCATAGTGGGGCAGCAGTCTCTCAGTGGCACAACTTTGAGCATCTTACACTATATAAGACTACTACACAGCTTTTTAAAATGTAGCCATGGAGTAGAGTAAAAAACAGATTTGCTTGTTCTGGTGTGCTGTTTGCAGGCTACTTGTAGAAGTGTTGTGATGCCAAAACTCCACTGTGTCTCCTGAAAGTAGCAAACTATTCTTCAGTGTTTAAAAATTACTTTAACACGGCATTATAACACCAGACCAACTAATCATATTGTTGGATACAAAACACATCAAACATAGTGGAGCGCTTTGGTACCCAGACTCTCTTATTCCGCTAAAGCCTGGGCCGCATCCTCCTTCATTCACCACCTTAATAATAAATAACTACACTCAACTATGCAGATATATAAGAATGCCTTTGATTAATTGATGTACCTAAATAGCTCTTGGACCTCTATTGCAGTGTCATCTAAGGAGAAGGATACACCAAGACAAAGGGAGGTGTTTTTCAGAAGGACGAAGCTGCCTCAGCACTCTGCGGCCCCCAACTACCTGAACTAGGTAACCCGGTTGTGCTAGGGGTGAGCCTTGCACACAACCATATATTGGCACTTTCTACTTTTTCATTTATTTCATATGAGCCTGTGTAAAGAATGAGAGCCGTCTCTTTTGGGTGAACTCCAAAAGGAAATCTCCAATAACATATGTTTACCAGACATTTTATTACTTTCCCAGATATTTATATTGCTCCAGCAGATGTTCCAGTGGCTATCATCAAAGAGATTTATGCGAGTAGATTACAGCCAAAGAGTCCACATCACTGAATAAACATATACAAGTGGGAAATGGGCGTATCTTCCAATCTAAAGTGGAGGAAGGATTTGAATGTCTTTGGTCTCCACATTGAGCCATCAATAAAGTTAGCAAAAGTCTGCACACAGCTCCGGCAGACGCAGAGATACTCAGCAAAAGACTCATCACAACTTCATCAGACATATGGCAACGCCTCAGGACATGTAAAACGCTGTCACTATAGATACGCATTCAAACTATCCTAAAAATATCTTACTTTTACTCACTGTAGGCATCCACTCCACTGTCATAGAAGACTAATATAATGAAGGGTCATGTTGGAACATTGTGCATATGTTGGTGCACTGCTGCTGTCAGCAAGCAGATGCTCCACATTCACTCATTATCTGTTGGTTCCGTCTGTTCTGCTGACTGCATTGAACACAGCAATAAACGGCTTATTTGTTTGAGATTCACACCATGTCGCATGTCTGTGCACTGGCCAGACTAGACACGTGCTTACACATGTGTGTTGGGTTTTTGTGCTTTAGGGGCATTATTTCATTTCCTGGAGACTGACTTCACCATAACCATTCTACTTGGCTACTTTGACCTAAACCCTAATCATGCTGTTGATATAATAACACATTATTTTACATTGTAGGGGCTAAATTTTTGTGTTTACATGTCTTATGGAGATATTATAGTGACTTGCATTCATTTCTCAAAGACTGATCCAAGCCTTAACCAAACTGCATGCCTAACTTCAATGTAAACCCTAAGCTTAACCTATTTTAACCCATATCTGAACTTTAAATCATGTTCTTGATCTAAAAATACATTGATTTACATCGTGGGGACCGGATCTTTGTGTTTACATGTCTTATGGGAACATTATATTGTCTTAAATTCATTTCCTGGAGACTGATCTTAAACTAAACCCTAACCTTTACCTGTTTTAACCCATATGAGAACTTTAAATCATGTAGTTGATCTAATAATACATAATTTTACATTGCGGGGACCAGATCTTTGTACTTATTTGTCTTATGGAGACATTATATTGAAGTAAATTAATTTCCTGTAGACTGATCTTAAACTAAACGCTAACCTTAACCTATTTTAACCCATATCAAAACTTTAAATCATGTCGTTGATCCAATAATTATTTTACATCGTGGGGACCAGATCTTTGTACTTACATGTCTTATGGGGACTTATATTGCCTTACATTCATTTCCTGGAGATTGATCTTAAAGTAAACCCTAATCTTAACCTATTAACCCATACCAGAAGTTTAAACCATGTTGTTGATCCAATAATAACACCTACGTCACGGTAAACCAGATATTTGTCTCCATAAAGGAGGCACGTTCCTGTGACGTGAGTGTGTATACAGATTTTAGTCCTCACAATGTAATAAATTGAATATATTACATGAAATTGTATGTGTATGTAGTGTTTTGAAGTTGGAGTCTTTGCAGGTACTATGTGCCTGAGGTGGGGTACACACCACTGGACAAATGGTTTTCAGTTGTCATGGAGACACAACCTCCCACCTCCTCACTGAGATGCTGAGGTCTAAACACCAAATGCTCCAACGATTTATTAATTAACATTTTATAGGCTCAAAACATTGTTCCTTCCAGTGCAGTAAATCTGGGCCTAATTCCAATAAATGTTGCGCTTGTTCCCATATAATTGTTTTATGTCTTCGCCCGGCCTCCCCGTAATTATTAGCAAATAACCCATTTGCTGTTGACATGATGGCTATTACCTTTTCTCTCCAGATGCTTTTGTGAAAACACCAGAATTTCATGTCAAATAGCACAATTAAAAGCATTGATTTTTTTGAAAAGTGGCTACCCGTGTTCAGCCCCTCATTGATTGTTTGCCCATTACAATTTCTTGATTATTTCTCACCAATTTGCAGCTTCTATAGGATGCACAACACCACAGCTTAAACAACACATTCAGATGTTGCCTTACCCAAAGCAACATGTGTAGCCTCTTTTTGATCTGCATTTCTATTATTTTTATGCTTTTGTGGTGCACTCCCTTTAAGACAATTTGACAGCTTTCATGTAGTCCGGCTTTTGATCTTTCTTTTTTCTCTTTTTTTACGCCTCACCAGTCAAGACCATGGACAAAGGGAATGCAGCGAACACGCATACAGCATATCGCCAACTGTTGGTCTCCATGGAGATGTTAGTTTTGGCACCGTATGGCATTCAGCTTATCTACTGGTGATTTTCAGATTCTTGAATGTGATGATGTGATTTATTGCCAAAAAAGATGTGTATTCATACTGTGGCTTGGATCTCCTCAGATCTGACCGGTAACTTGGCCTGATGGATAGGTTTAAGATAAGAGAACCTTTATTATCCCACAATGGGGAAATTCCAATGTTGCAATGCACAATTCAAGAACAGCAAGAGAATAGAAATAAGCACTCAAAAATCAAGATAAATATTATAAAAAACACTGCAAGTCTAATCTAACAAGGGCTGCAGGTCTGTTATGTGGAGTAGGTGGTTCTATGGTTATGTTCAGAGCAGCATGAACAGCATAAAGAGCAGAGAAAGTGACTTAAGTGTATTACACAGGTGATGATTCACATTATGTTTTTTATTTGTATTTTAATAAAAATTTCAGAGGACACACTTTTACAGAATACAGTAATATTTATAATTGTATATAATTACAGAAATCCCCTCTGGCCAAGGTCCAAAATGTCCATCTTCAGTACAGCAGTTGTATTCACACAAAGTTATAACATATAGTAGAATATAGTAAACAAAGCGCAGTCAGGGGAGGCAGGTGAGGGCGTGTCTTACCTGTCATCACAGAGAAAAAATAAATGAAATGGTCATATTTATCCAATGATTTGTACTATATATTTTCTTTTTTAAATTCTAAATCGCAGAATTTTTACATTTACCGCTAAAATACTGAGAAGAGACGTGCAGAGAGGCACCAGCCGTTCGTGCCTCACATGGACTGACTGTGCTGTAGCTCAGCAGTGACGCTGCTGCTTTAAGCGGCTATGAAAAGGCGCCGGGTGAGGCACGTAGTTACCTGGCCTCATGGTAGGGGGCACTCATCCATGGAATAGTGATAGCAAGCTACAATTTGGAGTTAGCAACTTTTTAGCAACTCGCCCTACTTTTTAAATGGAGAAAGATTACATATTAAAGCTGAAGCAGTTTTCTAAACTGGACTTTCGGTCGAAGCAGGAGGTTATAATTAAAGGAAGACCAACGCTAAAGGAGCTAAATGGTTTGCTCCAGACGACAGGACGAAAGGCTCATGCTTTTCAAACTGAGTGGTACACATGAAAAGACTGGCAATACAGAAACAACTTGCTTTTTATTTCATATTATTAGAGCTGTTTCGTAAGGACTTTGGAACTTTTATTTTGAAATTCTGGCCCCAAGTCACCGGGAGAGACATGTAATGTAATGTACCGACACCTGGTTTACATGTTTGTAAGTCTGATTGTGATGACATCAGTGCCTCATCAGCCACGAACCTCACCACACATCACTGGTGTAAAGACTCACCTATCACTGATCTCTCACAGAGTGCTTATATTATTCAACTTCGCACTACATTACAACAATCTACGTAAAGCAACAAAAAGAAAATGAAACGTTTAAGACTACGCAAACATTTGTAACAACCCTACACAGAGTCTGATCTGTTTTGTCTAATGTTTTGTAGCCAACCTTTCCAGCCTAACACATGCCATCACTCTGTTCATATTATAAATATTAAACCGAATACCTACCTCTTCTTCCACCTGAGGCACGAGATCTGTTCACCATCTTCTGGTGATTGCCTTTTTTGCCAACAGCATGATTCACATTATTTTCTGATCATCATTTCTTCTTAAATTTAATATTTCAGTGTTTCCCAGATACAAAATTTACAAACTTAAAAGGGTTTTTTTAAATATTTAATACTTCATCTATGACATTTTAAAAAATCAATCTGATGTTGGGTTATTGAGGGGCAAAAGATGTGGACGTGATCTACTTTATTATCGGCACCACAGGACCTCTGACATTTTGTATGTGCATACTTCCTCTGCACCAGCGTCGGGAAGAATCTTATTATGTTCTTCCATCCAAACTTCCTCCAAAACAAAGAGCTGCTGGTTTTCCATTCATATGCATGTATTTGTTCCCAATCCTCTCCCAAAAGTCTGTTTGATTCCTCTAGAGCTGTGTACCATTTTGAAATAACTTTACAACTTAACTCTCTGTATAAGCACCCAGAATACTCCGCCTTTAACTTTACCTTTTTATTTCTTCCCTTAAATAATGCCTTAGCTGCAGATATATGAAAATTCTGAATACCAAAACCATATAAATATTGTATCTGCTGAAAACCCATCACATCATCTCTTTTAATTTAATTAAGTGCATTTGGACAATTTTCCTCACATTCTAAATGTAGCATGCATGTTTTTGGCTCAAAATCAGTGTCATGTGTGATCTATCTCAAGAATCTGCCCTGTTTTATTAAGTTGTGTTTTTTCATGGTTTGTGTCAGAGACGCCCACAGTCAGGGATTAACATTCTGTTTCCAATTTGTCTGTAATGGCACATCACACATTAAAGCTTGTGTTGGTGCTATCATATTTTCTTCAGTGTTTTTTCCATTTTGCGACGTGGAACATACAAATTCAACACGGCCTTAATCTGAGTAGCTTGACAGGAAGTCTTTAGGCAAGGTAAAGTTAGACCACCTTTGCTTTTTGACAATTATAAAGTTCTATATTTACTACGCGGCCTTGCACGTTGCCATAGATATCTGGATAGAAAATTGTGACATTCTTTAAAGTCTTTAAATTCTTGTTACCTCAATTGGAAGAATTTGAAATATGTAGTAGTAACCAAGACAAAATATTCATCTTAATCAGCCCCACCAATGCCAAACTTAAAAATAGGATTAAGCAATTAGACGCAAGTAATTAGACGTTTCCCAAATGATTGCCAAGGGCCCTCCTGCCCCCCACCCTTTGCACTGAGACCACAGGACAGTTCAGGACGGGGTCGAGCAAGTGGTTGTCCCTCCACTAAAAAAACTGTCATAAGTATGGTCTATAACTCATGGAGGGACTATGTCTCTCGGCTGGCCTGGGAACGCCTTGGGGTCCTACCAGAGGAGGACGTGTCTGGGGTGAGTCCCTGCTTAGTCTGCTGCCCCCTTGACTCGGCTCCGGATAAGCGGAAGAAAATGGATGGATGGATGAATATTCTGTAACTTTCTGGAGTTGGCACATCACCTGCATGATCCAAAGTTAAAATCAGAATATTCTTCATGGAAATAGATAATGCTTCATTTATCTATAGTGTGGAAGATTGTAACCAAAAACGAGCAGGAGAACCCCCTCCAGTCCAGTAAAAGTCAGGTTTCTGGAGAGACAAGCCTGCTCATAGTAAAGTTTTTCAGTGCAATAAACACAATCATAATGGGAAAAAAAATAAAAAAAATAACTATTCTTAATCTATTTTTTTTAAGTTGCATACTGCTGCTTAGAAAGATCGCTTAAAGTTTGAACTGCCTATATACACTTGCAGATTACCAAATACACACGCTCAAATTCAGCCAGTGCACCTTTTGGTACAGGTCCCAAACCAGGATAAATGAAACTGCTGTAAAACCTACATTGAAATGCAAATCTAAGTGACATCCAAAAGCATCACTTCAAATAGAAAGTGTACTTCCATTCAAATGAATAAGGTGCACACACGTTCTGTTTAATAAGTGGCAGCAGTTTGTTTTTCAAGAATTTAAAATGCAAAAGATCCTTGTGGGTTGAGGGAGCTGTCTTACCTCCCTGCGGTCTGCTGCCAGCTAAGCCTCTGTTAATTTCACTAACCACCTTGGTCATCTTCTCCATAGTCATCATTAATCTCCCCTCGCTCTCCGCTCTTCTCTCTGTGCTCGCTCACCCCTCCCCCAGCCTCTGCGTATGCTCCAGTCCCTTTTGCAGTCCCTGTGCCTCTGAGCTGCAGTGAGGAGATTGGGAGCCACACACCAAGCAAAGAACTAACACACTTATTCTAATGCAAATCAAATTGTAAGCTCTTTTAATAATGCATTTCTGTTCAGAACTCACACAGTTCCTCATGTTATAGTATACAGCTTTTTTTTTTTTTTTTTGTTGCTGCTCACACAAAACTAATGCAGACAAAAACATATTTCATTTTCCATTCTGACAGACTACCGTCATCCTCGGGCACTTTGTCCATCTTCGCCCATGAGTGAGAAATAAAACATGTAAATGAATAAAATATGAAGGTATTTAGTTTGAAGGCAAGGGATATTCCAAGGATGTTTTGGGAGGATTTATATCCCTCTCATACCTGAAGAAACAAAGGATTAGAAGTAGAAAAAGAGGGGAGGGGGAGGGGGCGAGAGCACAAGGAAGAAGGAGGTATCGGGGAAAGGTGTGGTCCTGCTCCCAAACATGAGGCAACTATAAACTTATCTATCTCATAAATGTGACTTTACTATCTCATTGTGGCTGTCATCATGTCTTTCAATCCAGAGAGTTAAACTTTAACCTCCAAATAAACCAAATGTAAAATCTACTGCAGAGGAATAAAAGTTTGAAACCACATATTACCTAATTTGACTGGTGCGGTTACTTTCTATCATAAGGCATGTTCTTCTCTCATGCAGTGTACAGTATGTTACGGACCAGGCCGATATGGAGCAGGAGTCAGTGCGCAGATGAATTATTGAGGGACCACATTGCAACATTTGTGCGGCTTATGCTGGATCCATATGCTCCAATATACTCTCCAACTGGAAGAACACAAATTCTCTCTGATTGACCCTATGTTCACTATAGATGTAAGCTATCATGAATCTGCTAGATTCACTGGTGTATTTTTTTTATCGTTTGACCCCTGCCCTGACATTGGCCATATTTTTTATTTAACTGCTGGCTGTGCTTATCTTGAAATGGCCTGTGCCTGGCCTAATGCATTTTTCTTTTGTAAATAATACAATTTATACACACTTTAGTTCATACAGTGTTGCCAGAATGCTATCCCTGTATTAAAGGGTGACAGTGGTTACAGCAGTGGTCTTGTAACCCGAAGGTCAGGGGATCGATTCCTGCTTGGACCAAGTTCTGTTGTTGTGTCCTTAGGCAAGACACTTCACCTGCCTTACTGACTGGTGGTGGTCGGTGCAGTCAATGGCACAGTTTGGCAGCCTCGCTTCCACCATGTCTCCGCTGGGGCAGCTGTGGCAACAATAGTAGCTTACCACCAGCAATCAGTGTTGTTTATTTCAGTGATGCATGTAAAACAAAGAAGCTCATTGGTCACCCATCATTTTGAACAAAATGAAATTTCTCTCACCTCACATTAACAGAGGCAAGGTAAGTTTATTGTAAAGCACAATTCGTACACAAAGTAATTCAAAGTGTTTTACAGAATAAGAAAGACATTAAAATCACACAAAATCAAAACATAAATAATCACACAAATAATCATCATAAAATTACCATTAAAACAGAAGAGTGCAGAATAAAAACCTTTCAGTCATATGCACAGATAAAAATAACTGTTTTGAGTCTGGATTTAAACATTGTCAAAGTAGAGGCCTGTCTCACATCTTCAGGAAGACTGTTCCAGGTTTTAACAGCATAAAACTGAAATACTGATTCTCCATGTTTAGTCCTGACTCTGGGACCAGCAGGAGACCCGTCCCTGAAGTCCTCAGAGTGTGAGATGGTTCATATGGCACTAACATGTAGGAGATGTACTTTTGTGCTAGACCATGGACTTGTTCACAAGCAGAGCTGCTTTAAAGTATATTCTTTGAGGTCAGTGTCTCGTTCATTGATAATGCAGAAATCTATGATGTTTTTTCAGTCCCCTGTGAAATGTATTTTCCTTTTTTTTTTCCCTGTAAGCAGTCATATTTGTTATCACATGGACAGACCATGTGTGTCTTTGATTGGCTAATCACGCCCATCTGACCTCGGGCAGATGCATCGGTGACCAGACTCACATCTTGATAAAGTATCGGAGAAGTGTGTATTCAGACTCAGAATCACTGCCAAGAAATATTCTGCTTTTAACCTATTTCTCTAACAAAGTAACACAGTTTAATAAACTATCCATTTGCTCCTAGTGATAAAAGTGTTTATTTGATTTTGTATCAAGCTGCTACAAATAAACACTGACTCAGTTCAGTGATCTCCGTGGAAACCGTGTGTTTGTTGTGCTGACACTGTGACTGCAGCTTCCCACTGCGGGTGTGAGAGCCTGGAGTACCCCCGACACCCCCCCACCAAGCTCCAAATGAGGTCAGATCACACATTACACACTTAGTTAAACTCAAAAACTCAGAACAGACAAACTATTAACTTCCACGACACGGCCTGTCCACATCCAGACCTCACTGCATTCGGATGGTCAAGAGGAGGGGTGAAAAGCATGCTGGGAAAACCTCCTCTCTCACATTTGCTGATGTGGTGCAGGCAATAATCTGCAGACTGTAACTGTGGGTTCATAGACAGTGCAGAGAGTTCTCCAGGGTCAGAAATAATTGTTAGAGACAAACAGCTTTGACTGACAGAAGAACAAGAACAGAAATACAGAATGAAATAATATTCAAAATATCGTGTCTGACAGGGGAAGATGTGCTCTTTATTTGATCTTTACTGTCAAAGGTCAACCTGTGTGAAAGGTGCAGTAAGACCCACCTCCAAAACTGAGCCAAGATCAATGTATAGAGCAAAGCCTGGAGTATTGTGCAAGTTTTTTTTTTATTTTATGACACACAACTATTATCTTGAGCTTACAGAATTCATAACAGTCACTTCTACTTTCCATTTGAATGCAGGAATCAGACCATTAAGTGTATTAAACAACTGTTCTTATTTGGGACGTGCCAGGCAATCACAGCCGCTAATGTGTAACACTCTCTGTATCTCTTGAATTTTCTTCTGCTCAAGACAAAACATAAAACTTCTTTTACCTCAGCTGTATATGAGTTTAAATTTTCACTTGTTGATTCTGCAGAGATCTGTGCTATTCTGTTCTTTGTGTTATTTCTTTTTACAACAGTTTTTACTCATAAGTTGCCATGGTTGTATTGATTCTAACAGATCACAGGTTGGTCTGATTTGTTCATGTTGAGGCTCCTTTTAAAGTAAAGTCCTACCTTCCACAGGCGGATTATGAAACGGCAATCCACACATTTGTAACATCGCACCTGGATTATTGTAATTCTATGTGGGGCTGGACCAGGGCCCCCTGTAGCACTTAGAGAATGTCCAGAACACTGCAGCCTGTCTGCATCACGCCTGTGCTGTGCAGCCTGCACCAGCTCCTGTTTCTTATCAGGTTCAATTCAAAATGTTATTGATTGTGTTTAAATGTGTGCACTCTATGGGTCCTCTTTATTTGAGGGAGTTACTGCAGCCCTGTAGTCCACCCAGAGCCCTGAGGTCACCTCACCACCACCTCCTGCTGCTGTGCCCCAAGCCAAGCTCAAAACCAGAGGTGACAGAGCCTTTTCTGTGGCAGCGCCCAGACTATGGAATAGTGCCCTTTGTCTGTCAGATCCTCTGTCTTTCTCTCTGGCAGTCTTTCTCTCTAGACAGGATATCTTGGTGTTTTGTAAATTTGACTCTCCTATGTATAGTGATCTCTCCCCCCCCCCCCCCTCTCTCTCTCTCTCTCTCTCTCTCTCTCTCTCTCTCTCTCTCTCTCTCTCTCTCTCTCTCTCTCTCTCTCTCTCTCTCTCTCTCTTTCTCTCTCTCTTTCTCTCTCTCTCCCTCTCTACATATACACACATACATAGTGTAGAATTGAATGTGCCTGTCAGTCATGCCCATTGATAATCAAGGAGCTTACAGATGGTTTACAGCAAGAATTAAACTTTGAAATTAATAAATAAAAAGCTAAAGACTCCTGCTGATTCATCTGTGTCAGACTCTAAATACACAAGGAGACAGCTCAAAAAACTTACTAAACTTACTAAACTGTTGTAGTGACTAATAGGAGAGGCCCATTCATCTGTAACAACTTCACAAAATATGTTTGGTCAGTAATACGAACAGAGAGGTCAAGCACAACAGCACAGTTTACAAACCACCAATGTGAAAAAGTCATCTGACTCACGACAGAACATCTGAACAATTCTTGCCATGTTTTAGCCTTGACATTTTTGCAGTATCTTTGGAGGGGGACAAACACCCACACTTGCTTGTTTGTTGTTTGCTTAGCTAGCAGATGAAAAGGTTCTTATAAATCATGAGTGCACAATTGTTTTTGCAAGTTCTAAATGGCACTGTGTCTTGAAAACAAATAGCGCCGGAGTGCACTCAGGTACTTTCCTCCTCTCATCTGGTATTTGCAGAAGATAATTCCCAGAAACTTAATGTAGCATAGAAAGCTGTTCAGAATTAGCGTGGTGGTGCAAGAATATGACGCATTTGTCTGAATGGCTTAATGAACTCTACAAGAAACACAAATAAATAGTGGATTTTGGTGAACACACTGCTGGATACATCACAAATAAGGTTAATGTGGGTCCTTTAGGGCATGAGGGCATTAGCGTAAGTGTTTATCTGCTGCACCGCTGTCCCTGCTGGTTGTGGCTAAAGGAAAACGGCGCTGCCAGGGTCATTAGAGTGACACTAAGTACAAGGTGAATGCCCAATTTACCCATCAAGTCAGTGCCAGATGGACAGGCTGCAGACAGGATTCTACGTGCTACAAAATATTATGAGTTTTAGATTTTGCAGGTGAGGGTTCACCATCTTGCACATGTTGGAATAATCAACAGTATGGTGCCTATTAGGCTTGAGTGGGTATTACACTTCTATGGGGTATGAACTGCTAACACATAACATATTTCAATCACCATGTTACCTTTTATTGTTTTGAAAAAGCTATATTCCTCAAAAACAACATATTAACATGTTTAATAAGTCACTCCCACTTTTTCGGAGCTCTATAACAACACAATCAGCTGCATCCCACTAATGAAACTACTGCACATCACATCAAGTTTGTGAAGTTGTAGTGTATAGTTTTGTATCCTGCTTTTGTATATTTACAGAAAATTCTCACGTGGGAGCATAGGTGATGTAGGCTTGTGGGCGGAGCCAGGCCCAGCCCATAAGCAGACTGAGAAGCTGCTTAGGGCCCCCGAGGCCAGCAGAGGGCCCCCAAGAGCCCATACATTTACACTGAAAATAATATATCACGTTTTACTGGAAACAGGGCTTGTGTGTTTACAGCAGCCTAAACATCCCTCTCAAACGATTACATTTGTTTTATATCTATAGAAGTAGCAAAATATCTGCTGCTGCTGCATTTGTCTTTGAGTCGGGCAGAGGTGAGGGCAGTTATGTGTTTACACCAGTGCAAGGCTCCTTTATACTGAAAATGTAAACCCACTGTCGCCAAGTGGAACACATTCAAATCAACCAGAAACTTGTCTAGAATTTCTAAAATCTTGACCCCCCCTTATATCTTTGTCTACTGATCTTGTGACTATAGTAGTTGTGACATTCTGGATGTTTTCAGTCTGATATTGGTCATATAAATACAAATACAATTGGTCAAGGTGATGAGAGTAGAATCATAATGTTGTCAAATGTGAATCATCAATATCTGAGCCAGGATACATCCACTGCCAGGGGCCCCAGAGACAAATTCAGCTTAGGGCCCCCTGAAAGCTAGGGCCGGCCCTGAGCGAAGCATTGCACAGTCATATTCCTAACTGTAAGGAGGGTTCTAATAGGCAGAGATCGCTAGATTACTCAAACATGCTTGGATGACATCTAAAACCTCTTCAGGCATGTTTTTGATGAGAGAACAATGTTATAACATGGTAAAAAAGCTAAAAACTTCACTTTCTCAGTTTGCTGACAAGTTTATGAACACTTTATAACACATTTTAACAGTTCACATCAACAATACTTAAATTTGCACAGCTAACTTTGCATAATATTTTCTATTATATTTAGCCAAAGTTTTATGCATACTTTTTATTCGATCTTGTTTTATATTTTGTTACTTTTTTTTTTTTTACCACTATTATTCATTGTTTTATGTTGTCAAAACACATTCCTAGTTTGTGAATTTTGTTCCCCGCAATAAAGGTTTCTCTGATGCTGGGTAAAACGTTTGCCACTGTCTTGTGTGTCGGGCCCCTTTCATAACCCGCTCATGCCCCGTCAAAGGCACATTCAAGAGCGCTCTAGGCACCTGCGATCCCTAACAGCAATAATCAAACATGAAAAATACTCCAAGCAAAAAATACCATGACTGGAATTACAAATGCGCTGAAGCCAAGTAAGCACAATAGATATGTTCTGTGCCGTAGACTTCCTTAATTAAAAAATGGGCCGACTCATAGACGGCTTGTACATGGCAGTGGTGTAAAGTGGAGTCTGCTGCTAAACTCACAGTGGGGCTACCGTTGCGTTTACAGTCTGCCTGATAAACCTCATTTGAATAATTCCCTTAGCTCCTCGGCTTCATCTTTGGTTTACCATCACAAATGCTCGGCTGTCGTGCTCACAAAGTTGTTGCAGCTCCACAGTTCATCAATAACAAGCTGCTGGGACTCCATTGAATTTTTGTTGCAGACTATAATCTATAATAAGCTTTTCCTTTGCACAGAAACTGACATTTTTAAATTCCTTTCTGCTGTGTTGCGTTGCTTGGGAGACACTTTGAGAGGCCAATGCTTCATGGGAGTTAAGCAATAAGGGAACGTTTCATTCTTTGTATTGCAGGGGGATAATCCATAGTCCATGAAAACATACAGTTTACAGACAATAGAGAGTTTTAGTACTGTTTTCAGATTTCTCTGTCAATCTTTCTCTGATTTCTCTGTCAATATCGTGTTAAACATACAACACATATTATGGACTTCCTTGTAAATACACAAATCTCATGGCTCGATATTATCACAATATTCATTTCACATTATGGTATTTTTGCAATCTTGTGGAGAAGCTGACACATTTATAGAAATGATATTTTTCCTTTTAAAATGTCTTGACAATCCTTTGGCACGAATCATTACTGTCATATAGGCCTGTTCCAAAGAATATTAGGCAGAAAACCATAAATTATGATCTATGGGCGACAGTAGCTCAGTTCGTAGAGTTTGTCCACTGAGCTGAAGGTTGATGGTTCGAATCCCGTTCTGGACAAAAATAAAGGCCAAAAAAAAAGTCGCCACCTGGATTTAACTAAGCAAATAGGTACGGTAATAGCTACAGTTGGTCAGGTCTAGGTTCAGCAACAGTCTGTGCTCAAAGAATGAGGTCAGCTGACACCTGAATATACTGAATGACCAGGTTATTCCATCAATGGATTTTTTTCTTCCCTGATGGCACGGGCGTATTCCAAGATGACAATGCCAGGATTCATCGGGCTCAAGTTGTGAAAGAGTGGTTCAGGAGCACGAGACATCATTTTCACACATGGTTTGTCTCAACACCACAGAGTCCAGACCTTAACCCCATTGAGAATCTTTGGCATGTGCTGGAGAAGCTTTGTGCAGCGTCAGACTCGACCATCATCAATGCAAGAGCTTGATGAAAAATGAATGCAACACTGGATGGAAATAAATCTTGTGACATTGCAGAAGCTTTTCGAAACAAAGCCACAAAGCTAAAACTGGCCCAACAAAATATTAGAGTGTGTGACCTTTTTTTTTTTTTTTTTTTTGGTGGCGACACTTTTTTGGCCAGGCAGTGTATAATTGGTAGAGTGGTCTGATCCACCGACCCACAGGTTGGCGATGCGATTCCAGCTTCCCCGGATGAATGTCGTAATTGTGTCCTTGGGCAAGACCCCCCTCACCCCCCAGTGTCTGTGTACACGGTGTATGAATGGGTGAGTGGTTCCTTGATGTAAAGCGTTTTGAATGACTTGAAGGTGGAAAAGCGCTACATAAAAACATAACCATTTACCATTTATG
Source organism: Periophthalmus modestus (assembly GCA_019594935.1). Taxonomy (NCBI): domain Eukaryota; kingdom Metazoa; phylum Chordata; class Actinopteri; order Gobiiformes; family Gobiidae; genus Periophthalmus; species Periophthalmus modestus. The sequence goes on along the minus strand of JAIEZT010000021.1, from coordinate 25,660,640 downwards.
TAGCTCCTTCTGTTTTTTTAGTGCACTGCAACACAACAATGCATTTAAAGAAAGACTATATATGATGACTGCAGTCCTGTGAGACTTTTCAATACAATATCGATGTTTAACAATATTTCGGTTATTGTTACATCCCGACTATGTGTGCTAAATCCAAGTCTGAGTAAACAACCGGGGTTTACAAAGGGCTTCAGCAGTCTAGTTGTATATTTTTATCAGAGCATTGCACAATTATTTTCGGGAAATAAAAATAAACTCGATTGAACAGTTACCTCAGTCATCAGTCGACCCGAAGAGAGCTCTGAGTAACACACACACACAGAGGGACTGAGTGGGAGACTGCCGTACGCCACTGCAGCAGAGGAGTATCTGAAGATGGATATTTTGCGCTGGGTGCCAACACTATTTTTGGGATCCTGAGCCCGTGACTTGTCCCTGAGCAGGCTCTGATCAGCTTTGTCATCGGCTCTGAGTGCAGCACACACACAGTACTATACTCGATACGTGTACACCCTCACACACACTGAAGGAGCCACAATGCTTCTTGACACTCACACCTCCTGAAAGTAATAGGTCTTTCCAAGTTTTTTTGGAGATAGGAAAAAATAGTACTTTACCTCTCAATCCCCTGCCTAAATTGGAAACCGCAGAAGAGTGGACTGAGTCAAAAAATACATCAGAAGAGAAATGGAGAGTGACATGGGGGTCTCTTAAACACAAATACTAACAAAATAATGGATAAATAACTGTGACAAACCTTTTTATCATGTCACTCCAATGGCAAAAGGTTCTGAGTGGAAGCAATGAAAAGCTTTGTACTCACATAATCAAAATAATGTTAAAATAATGAATAATAAAATAGATAAATACATAATCATAGGCGTCTCTTTGGTTATTTGGTTATTTTCCAACGCATCTTGATTCAGTTGCTTCCAAGTTCAAAATATTTCCACTTTCCAAACTGCTGCTGTGGGATATTAGTCCAGTCCTAATGAATATAAAAGTTTAGAGCGCGCGGGAGAAGTGCGCGTGGCTCGTGGCGCATTGGTGGAGTGCAGTTGGAGGTTTGCAGTTGGAGGTTTGTAGTTGGTGAATGAACAGGGAGAGGAGGGGGGAGAGATTGTACATAACCCGCGCTGGGTGCAGGGACTCTCCAGATGAGAGGAGCCAAGACACGGGGCTGCTGCACGCTCTTGAGGAACACCAGTCGCGGCGAATGAAACGCCAAAGAGCCACGGGATTTTTACGCAGCGCAAAAACGAAGCAGAAGCGGGAATGACTACTACTACGCGGGGTTACGTGCTTCTCCAGGACCCAATTTCGTCTTGATAAGAGATTGGACCAAACGAGATTGTCCATGATATTTTTAAAAAGAAGGGCGCAAAGGTGGAGCGGGTAGAAGGAGCTCATGACGGGACTATTCATCCTGTTTGTGCACCAGACGCACCGCAGGGTTTTGGAAACGTGTGGATGGAAACCTTTGAGATTGCTTCTTTTGGTTTTGTACGAAACTGCTGAGTAGTCACGAGAGGGATAGAGGACTTCTTCAAACTACATTTTCTGGAGTATTACTATTTGTTTGTTTGTTTGTTTTTTCTATAGCGCAGAGTGTTTGGCATGGGCGCTTTGTGAATCTCCGCAAACTCTTTCTAAATATTTTTTCTTCTCCAAGTATTTCTACATCTAAATGGAATTAGTTGGACCTGAAGCGGTTTGTGAAAGGAATAGACATGGTACATGGACACAGCTTCCATCGCGGTAAGATATTCACAGTTTTTTTTGATTTTTCTCCAATTTTGAGCTAAACGCGCACAAATCC